>CALNHX010000008.1:600000-961923 GCA_940337035.1 Agriotes lineatus
ATGGCGCATAGTAACTGACTATCGCAAATCAAACGAAAACACCACCGAGGACAAATTTCCATTACCTAATATCGAAACAGTATTATATCCTTTAGCTCGTGCTAACTATTTCTCCAAGCTAGATCTAGCCTCAGGCTTCTATCAAATTATAATTGAAAATGACAGAAAAAGGGTGTTTTCTACAGAGGAAAGCCATAATCAGTTTAGGCGATTGCCATTTGGGCTTAAAAATAGTGCAGCCTGTTTCCAAAGAATGATTAAAGGTATGATTCCGATGGTGACCGTAGACTTCAAATGGCAGACTGCAAACTGTAGGCTGCAGCGGCAGACCACCGGCGACAGTACTGGTTTGACTATTTTATATGAAATGCATTCTGAAGATAGCGCCACTGTCGCTTGTGGTCGCACCTCGCCGCCACCGCAGACCGCACTACCGATCAAGAACCAGTTGTGACGCTGACCGCAGGCTCCAACACGTGTTTTTAATGGTTTACAAAATTAAAATGAGTTTTTCAGAAACTGAGGATGATAAATTAATAAACATTATAGCAAACCATCCAGTTATTTATAACGCAGGACACGCTAGTTATCGGAATAATCTAGTAAAAGAAAATGTTTGGAAAAGCATAGGAAAGGAGCTCAATAAAAACAGTGAGTAGTTTTTAGGTTATCTTCATTTTATTCATAAATAATTTGTTTAATGATAGGTACACACTGATATATAAGTACTAGTGCTGATATTTATATAATTTCATTTATATTAGTACCTACATCTTGTGCATATAATTATTCAATTCTTCACGTTCCGCAGTCTTGCCATGAAACTACGCCGTATTCACTACAGAAGAAATCTTTAAGTTTGTCTCTAATTTGAAATCCTTCACTATTACAAAATTCACCAGAACGAGCCAAGTTGAGCATATTGTCCTGACTGTTTTCTTCATTATTATAATTAAAAATCCGAGCATTATTTGCTTCGAGATAACTATCACGCAGAAGATTGTGTAAACAACAAGCTGTTAATATCAGATCATCAACTACATTTCCAGCTACAGCAATAGGTGTATAAAACACTCTAAACACTAGACTTAATAGCCCAAAAGCGTTTTCGTCACTCGACGACCTCTGCATAACCTGTAGTTATAAATTTGCTTCTCTCTTTCTAATCTTGCCCTCTTTGTAGAATAGGGTGTCATCATGTAACTACCCAGTGCAAATGGTTCGTTTCCAATCAGAAAATAGGGTATCATTACTTCTGTACCTGGCAAACGTTTTGGTGGTAGGATATTAAATCTCTTAAGTTGCCATTTTCTGTCCAATCGCAGATTTTTGTAATATACCATTGTCAGATTCTTTGCCGTAAGCAACAACATCAACTGCTATAAATTTATAATTTGCATCGACGATAGCCAAAAACACAATCTTTGTAATTGAAAAATAGTGACCCACTATTTTTAGGTGCTCTAATACGCACATGTTTACCGTCAATGCCTCCAACGCAATTAGGTATATTCCATTTGTGCCAAAAATCTTGTTCGATACGTTTGAAATCGTTTTCAGTAAGAGGTGTCATTCAAACTGGTATTAATTTCAGTCCCAAAAACAGAAGTACACATTTCAGAACTCGGGATATATAGGACTCTGATATACGGTACGCAAATGACAACGAATTATAACTTTCTCCTGTGGCCAAAAATCTGTTAACAATCAATTTTTTAATTTAAATAATAATTGTACGGTTTAATTTGCAGCTGAAGAGTGTAAGAAGGAAGATTTAAGAAGAAACACAAATTAGGTACTGGTTCGGCTGCCCAAAAAAACTCAAAATATGAGAGACACCAACAATTACTATTCCTGGACGGTGGTTCTCAGCAGAGATCTGGAGGGTCGAATATACCATCATCGCCACAGGAACTGACAGAAAATGAGGAAGATGCTTATCAATTAAGTTCTGAGAAGCAAGTTGTTGTGAAAGAGTTTGCAGACGCGGCTTTGCCCAGTACTAATAAAGCGCAAAAAGGGACAACGTAATTATTGAAACAATAACTGCCCAGAGAACAAACACAACCAAAAGAAAAGCGCCGAAAACGTAACAAGGAAGACGAACCGTTAAAGATATGCAAAGAAAGCGATGAAAAAGACAAAAATGATTCAAGTCAATTTTAAAAAGCAAGATGACGATCTGGAGTTGTTTAACCGTCACATTACTGAAGTATTAGTAAACTTGCCACCAGTTAAGAAAGCAGAAGCAAAGAAACATTTAAGTCTAGTCCTATCGGATTATGAGATCAATGCAGCAAGAAATGCATCTTCAACGCGAAGTTCTTCAGCTCTGTCACATTACACGTCTTCCTCTGATTTTCCTGCATCAGCATCTTCATCGAAGTACCCATCTCCTATGCCAGATAGTGCTTACGACTTGCCAGGATCTAGCAATGCACCACAATTCGCTAACGTATCTCATACACCGGGACCAGTCCATTATAATATGCCGAATGCATATTCCTCCATTATGCCATGCCAACCTCACCAGAACTTACTGAATTATGATATGTTAATAGCTATTATCTTCATCGGTGTTCTTATAGACTATTAACCAAATTAATTTTAGTGTCGCTAAGAGCATCATTACCGCACAAACTGTTCAGCTTTATCATTAAAAATGCCCGTTATAACAAGATTGGGTTCAATTTTGCAGTGCATGAATAGTTTGCTTTCATGCAAGTCAAGTTTACAAATTTTGATGGTGACGGAAAATGTTAATTTTTCCAGAAATGTAAAAAGGGATTCTCTAGATGATGACGTATTTTGGGTGAGATTAGAAAAAGTTATTTTAATATTAAACCCAATTATAAAATGGATTACGCTATTGGAGGGTAATGATTTTAAAATCCCTCTAGTGGTGGTAGCCATAACTGATATGGAAGAACATTTTTATAATTATTTAAAATAATTGCCCATTTACCAAGCAGAAGAGAAAGGGGTTGTTAATTTGTACCAAAAAAGAAAAGCATCTTGTTGCAAATTTATTGGACCCTTATTATGACGGTTCTACTTTAACGAAGGAACAACATGTTAAGGCTATGGAGTTTATTGACACTTTTTTAAGTAATCACCCTAATTTTCAAGAGAGAAATATGCTATTTTTGCTGAAGTTGTGAAATACTGTGCTAAGACTGATATTTGGAGCATGATCTACTTATGGAATTCCCTAAAAAAGGTTAACTTAATTTTTTTTTGTTGCAGGGGGGTGTGTCAAAAAGCGGAATTTAAGGACCTGGCTGTTGCAATTTTAGGGCTACCGCCGTCTTCTGCGGCGACTGAAAGGTCTTTTAGCATATACTCGTTTATACATTCCCCTAAAAGAAATCGCTTGACGGTTAAGCGAGCAGGAATGGTTACATATGTGGCACATAATTACAAATTAATAAAGACAGCACAACTAATACAGAAAATAACTTGTTGAAAATACCACAAACGGGCGCTGGTATAGATAGATGGTACCATTTCGTTACATGATACAAACTCTAGTGTCGGCGAAAAAGACTTTTCTGTGGCTATATCGGAATCCGATAAAAACTAAAATAAGAAAACCTCCGTTCCATTATGCGGATTTTGTTAATTTGTTACTAAATATTTATTTCAGTTACATTTTTAATTGTTTGTATACAAATGTACCTTATACTTTATGTTATTGTACTATTTTTACCAGTCCTTATAGTGGTTTAAGATTTTTAGAAATTGTGTGTAACGTGTAACCAAATTTTGCTGAATAAAATATGAGAAACCCGAGTTTGTTTAAAATTACAATTAAAAGCGAAGCAAAAAATAATTAAAGTACGAAAAAAAATTTTTAAAGAAAAATTCAATGTTCCATAAATTTCAATAAATATCAAATATTTCCGAAATATTCGCGAAAATTCGCAACAAAAAATTAGTTTCCGAAATTTAACATCACTACAACAGACGCTTCGAAAATCGCTTTAGGAGCCGTGTTGTACCAAAACCAAAAACCAGTTTTCTACGCTTCGAGAACGTCCAATGGAACCGAGCAGAAATACTCTACGATAGAGGGAGAATTGTTAGCTATTGTTTGGGCTGCCAAACAGTTTGTCAACAATATTATCAGCAAATTGTTTAGTTTGTCTGAAACCGGCGAACATCTAATTTCTAAGAAGCAAAGTTTTTGTTTTCGTTGCGAAATTGAGTCGAATATCGGCGTTATTTACACCAAAAGATATATGTACATACAGTACATACAGAAGACAAAATGAAGAGATGGATATCATACATTTCAGAACTCTTTGATGACAATAGACCTTGTAAATGCTAGCTGGGGCTTCGTAATAATTTCAGGTTTATATTTAATTTGGAAAGTGCCCCTGTAGCATTATCAGTTATGCCTTTTATGAATGGTAGCCCTTGAATTGGGTCCAGAGCCTGATTACTCACACTTTGACTGATTTAAAGAAACAGGTTTGACTAAAATATACATTTATTCCCTACTAATTTACATAACTAAAATAAAATAAATGCGTTTGTTGAATAAAGTTACAGTTGATATTGTATTTGATTTTTCGTCCTGGTTCCCGGAGACGGTAGGCCACCTCGTGTGCATCGATGTATGCCCGTAAGCTTCGAAGTATAAGGCCTGCGGGATCAAGTTGGTACAACTGGAAAAACCAAAATAAAAATTAAATATGTCAATGAGTGTCGGTGTAAACAAAAGGAAGGTTCTAATTAATTTAAATTATGAAGTGACTGGATAGGAACTATAATTTGTTTAAATTAAGTACACATCTGTACACGTGCACTTCCTTGTGATATGTTAAGAGTGCAGTCGACCTTTGACCGTGGATCAAAATTCCTTTCGAGGTTATCTTATAAAACGGCGCGTGTGAAGGCCGCTGGCACGTAGTGACCTAAATATGCTATCACAGGGTAAGTATCGAATTTGTACAACGGTTTACTATCTTCCACATGAAATGTTAACTGGTTCTAAAATTTGCAAATATTTAATGCAAACGAAGTTTGCTCTACAGTACTCTGAAATATATGCAAATTTAACTGTATTCTGACAGGGGTTTTAAATTTCGTAAGATTTGAATTATGATTATTTCTACACACGTAGTCGTTATATTCGGAGGCTATCTTAATTTCCACGGAAAACCCCCAATTGAAAATCGCCGATATGACAGCCAAGTTCAATTGTGAATTATTCGTTCTGTAAGATTGTCTGGATCGTTCTCCCACGAAATAAAGTTGTTTCGCTAACCCAAATAGAAGCTGAATTCGTATGCGAACGGTCGTAGCAAACTTTACGAAATTATAAGAATAATGCCTGCACAATCCGATTGCCCAGAGTTGTGCTTATTGTTTTCGATTTACATATAAATCCTAATAAACGCAGTCCAGAAATACGTTTATATAGGCAGGTATAGTTCGTTTTCTTGGTTTGCAACCTGACGTCACTAATGAACTCACATTTACTTAGTGCACGTATGTCTTTTATCTTTTCATGCATAGCCATTACTCATAACCTCAAAATGAGCATCTGACACATGTCGTTGGCAAACATAAATGTCAAATTTCAGGTAAAAAAAACGTTAATAAACAATTTTCTGTCCTATTGCAGTCAAAGTCCCAGATAACATAATAAAGTTACCCACGAAAATAAACAGGAAATGAGAAGTTTATTTAGAAAATGTATTAAAATATAACAAAAAAACATCATTAGAAATCGTCTTCAGAAACCTCTAAATCTGAAGAACTGGAATCTTCTGTTGTGTTGATAACGACCGGGACAATATCTCCAACGTCTATTACTCTCTGATTCTCCCAAGCTGTGGTTATTTCCTTCTGGCAGTGGTCGGTATAATTCTTCCAATGTTCCACTGACACAGACTCTAAGGCAGCATTCCAAGTTTTTAACACAATTTCATCCGTTGACGCAGATGTAGAGGATATCCTGCTATCATACAGTCGTTTACACTCCGACCACAACATCTCTATTGCATTAAAATGGCAATGATATGGTGGAAGGCGCAGGATTTTATGCCCAAACTGTTTTACCCACTCGTCAAGATGATAGATTTTATTTGTGTTCCTGTGCTGCTTTACTGTGTTCCATACAGTATCTTTCATGGCGCATTCTGAAAAGTCTATGTTCTTATTTTGCAACCATTGTATTAATTTTGCCTTTGTCCATGACTTATTGGGGATTTCGAATTCTAAACCAGAATGATAACTAGCGTTATCAATTATTATAAGAGATCTTGCTTCTAAATTTGGAACAAGTTTTTCTTTAAACCACCTTTCAAAATTTTGTCGATTCATGCTGTCGTGATAATCTCCTTTTTTTGACCCACTCTTAAACACTAAACTAGCATTTCTAACAAAACCATTTTTGTTTCCAGCATGTACTATGATATAACGAGACCCCTGCGAAGTTTTTTGGCATGCAGTTGCCAATGTACCATCCTGCCACTGCATACGAAATGAACCTTTGCTGAAAATCCATGTTTCATCTACAAATACCGGCGTAAAGGGATATTCAGAATTCAAATTATTAATATATTCTCTTAAAAATGTATTTCTGTTAAGAAGTACATGAGATTGTTCCATCAAAAATCTTCTGTTATCACCTCTTTGCCATTTGAAACCAATTTTTGTTATATATTTATGTATAAACGATCGTGAAAGGACATGCTCCCCACAATATTCCTCATTAATTCTGTTTTGAATTGTATTTAGAGTTACATGTTTCTTTTCGGCATACATTTTATATACAACCTCTCTGATCGAACTAGTAGCTGTATCTTCATGGATTTTCTTTTTGTGCTTAGATGTTGATTCTGCCACGTGTTTCTTATAAGCACTGTCAGTAGTCACGCCTTTACTTTTAATTTTTTTAACCGTACTTTCACTTACTCCTAAAGCTTTACTGGCTCTAACGCACACGTTCCCAAATTCATACGGTGCACCCAAATCTTTCTCCATTTGAAAGAAAGCAATTACGTTTTCTACAAGTTGTTGCGCTTGTTCGCTGAGTCTGGGTGTTTTGCCCATACTGCGTATATACTATGTATTGTAAAGTTATTTTATTACAAACCCACAATTAAACAGTTTGACACTGACTTAAGAAAAGTGACATGTAAATATCTTAATATTTGACAATAAAGCGCTATCTGATTATAAACAGACACGATCTTTCTTAACCTTTTTTTGTTTCACTCGTTTCAGTTAAGAGAGAAAAAGATAAAAAATAATGACGTCAGGTTGCAAACCAAGAAAACGAACTTTACCTGGGGGAAATCGAGCTATTAGTTCGTATTATACATACATGCTTTATTGACTTTGAAAAAGCATTTGACACAGTCCGTCACGAAAAACTAGTTGACATATTAAAAACAAAGAACATTGATAGCCGGGAGATCAGAATAATATCTAACCTTTACTGGCAACAAAAAGCAACAGTAGGAGTGGACCAAGAATATTCAAATGAAATAGAGATTCTTCGAGGGGTTCGTCAAGGATGTGTACTGTCCCCGATGCTATTTGATGTCTATAGCGAAGCTATCTTCCAGGAAGCCATACTAAACACCGCAGAGGGTATAAGAATAAACGAAGAAGTCGTTAACAACTTAAGATACGCAGATGACACCGTCGTGATAGCCGACAGTCTGCAAGATCTTAAAAATATGATGGAATGTCTAAACATCTCCTGCGAGCAATACGGAATAAAAATGAATTTAAAGAAAACAAAGTTTATGAAATTCACAAAAAAAAACAAGGAAACACTCAAGAGGACCTTACCGTGGCGGACACACAAATAGAAAAAGTAGAACAATATAAATACCTGGGGACATGGATAAATGAAAATGGAGACCAGACAAAGGAAATCAAAACCCGCATAGAAATTGCTAGAGCTGCATTCGTTAAAATGCAGAGAATATTTTGCAGTAGAGACATAAACTTAGAACTAAGAACTAGATTCCTACGCTGCTACGTCTTCTCTACACTATTATATGGAGCCGAAGCTTGGACCCTGAAGAAAAGGGAAATTAAAAGACTAGAAGCATTTGAGAGATGGTGCTATCGAAGGATGCTTAGGATTTCTTGGGTGGATCACGTCACAAACATAGAGGTGCTTCGCAGGATGAATAAGGAGGAAGAAATAACAATAACCCTTAAGAGAAAGAAACTAGAATATCTGGGTCATGTCATGAGAGGAACAAAATATTCCCTGCTTAGACTAATAATGGAAGGGAAAATACTAGGAAAAAGAAATATAGGAAGAAGAATGTCGTGGCTCAGGAATCTGTGGATCAGTGGATAAAATAAAAATTGCCATGATGATGTCCAACCTCCGTTAGGAGACGGAACCTTAAGAAGAAGATATGTGAAAATTTGTCTACATATCGCCTAAAGTGTTTACAAGGTAAGCTGAGATCAATATTGCTCATATTTATGTTTCTGTTGACAACATAAAGTCATAACCTAAAAAAGGTATAGTGTTGTATATTGGGACAAAATTATGGGGTGCATACTGGGACTGTCCCACTATAAACCCCACTGTTTACAATGGCAAAACAATTGAATTGTGCATAGTGGGACTGCAATGGACAGTAGTTATTTTGGCCAGACAATTGTATTATATTATTTAGGGCCGGTTCTGCAAACCAAGGATATAGTTATCCGGGGAATAAATACTCTATAAACGATTGCTGTGACAAACGAAACTATGACAATTATACTTCGGATAGCTTATTCTAAGTATATACTTGCATTGTAGAACCGGCCCTTAAATAATGTTTTATGGTTTGACTAGGTATAATGCTGAATTTTATTTTTAATAAAATACCTTACGTATTATTTACGTATGTGTAATATGGTTAAGTTAAGGTTACTTTGGTCCTACATATAAGAGCATAGATAACAGATGTTTCTTTTTGGTTGCAGAAAATGGATAACAAAAAAAGGGTTAGGAAAACTAACAAATCCCATAAAGACAGTAAGCAAGCGCACTTACAAAATGCAGCCAAGATGAAGCAAGCTGTGTTAGCTGTAATTAATCAGAACCTTAAAATCAGAGATGCTGCTGGTCAATATAAGGTCACCAAATCCGCATTACACAGATATGTCACAAAATATAAGAGTGTCGATGAAGAGCAAAAAGCAAGTTTTGGTATCGAGGGGCATCATGGATATTCCCAAATTTTTTCGAATGACGAAGAACAGTTGCTTGATTACTGCCGCAAATATGTTTTACGGATTATCAGTTAAAGAAACCCGGTTATACGCCTACAGATTTGCTATCTCCAACGAAAAATCAATTCCAGAATCTTGGAGGCGAAATAAGAGTGCTGGAGAGGAATGGATGAAGCTTTTCAGAGCAAGGCACAACATAAGTCTACGAACACCCGAAGCCACCAGCTTAAGTGCAACCAAGTTTCAATAAACATAATGTTGGTCTATTTTTTACCAATCTACGTCAAGTGATTGAAAAATATGGTTTTAATCCTAATTATATATACAACTGCGATGAAACCGCAGTTACAACTGTACACAGGCCCCCAAAAATCATGGCCCCGTGTGGTCAAAAGCAAGTAGGTAAGGTGACCAGCGCCGAGAGAGGAGTATTAGTCACAATGTGTGCCACAATCTGTGCTAATGGTACTTATGTATTGCCATTTTTCATTTTCCCGAGGAAAAACTTTAAACTGCACATGCTTAATGGTGCACCACCTGGGTCAAAAGGTGCAGCAAACCCCAGTGGCTGGATGACTGGAACAAACTTTTTGGAGTATTTGAAGTACGTTGCAGATGCAGTACATTGTAATGCAGATAACAAGATATTAATAATACTAGATAACCATGAGAGCCATATGGATGTTAGAGTACTACAATATTGCAAGATAAACGGTATTGTATTGGTTACATTACCACCACATTGTAGCCACTCGACGTGACCTGTTTCGGCCCGTTTAAGGGATACTACAATAAAGCCATGGACGAATTCAGGTATTCCAGTTACTTTGTACAATATAGCGGATATTGTTGGAAAATCTTTTGCAACCGCTTTCACACCAAGCAACATAATTAAAGGATTCCAACACACAGGGATCTGTCCTTTTAATTCCGAAATATTTCAGGAATCAGACTATTTGTGTTCGTTTGTTACAAATCGTACAGAGCCTGATGCTAAGAATTCTACGAATGATCCTGATATTTCTGATACAGATGGTTTGCCTTTAGATAAAGACACTGCTCAATCAGGCTGTTCCAGAGAGAATACGGAAAATAATTTGTCTTTGCATCTAACTACTAAAATAGTATATTGTATGTTAACAGGTGAAAGTGCATTCTTGCCGCTTGCGCATGAATATTGCTGGTTGAGACGAAGTCGAAACCAGCAATCATGCAAAAGCGGCAAGCGCACTTTTAGCTCGAAACATACATACTATTTTTTCGACGACTGAGCATATTATTAAAGGAAAATATCAAATTTCATTTTATCGCAAAAATTAATTGACAATCAAGGTAACATTACTCGCGCAGTCTATGACATGTGACGCGATTATTTCCACAAATGACGGGCATTGTCACGCGGACACCCAAAACGCTCGGCGAGCGGCAAAGTGATGAAAACGCACGCTCAGCGGCAAATGTCAACTTTCTGTTGTCAAATGACAGTGAGAAAAATCTACTTTCGATGTCAGTCGTCCAAAAATAATATTGTTACTCCCGGATCAATAAGACCACATTTAAAAGCAGAATCCAGAAAGTTACATCAATGATCCTAACCGACGCGCCAGTGATTGAAGAAAAAAAGCAAAAAGAAGCAGAGAAAATAGCCAAAAGAACCAAAAAAACACAGAAGGTAAAGGCTGTCACAAAAAATTAATTTGCAGACTCCAGTGACAGTGACGTGTCAATTAAAGATTTGTGTGATGACAGTTCCGATATATCGGACGAATTTGCAACGAAAGCAGATTATGATATAAATATGCATAATTTAGTTATTGTGAAATACCCATTGAAGAAGAGGATTAAATATTATGTTGGGCAAGTTGATAAAATTGATATGGCACAGTATGTCGACAATTATCTAAAAAAGACTGGTAATGATAAATTTTTCTTCCCAGAAAAAAAGGGACGAAGATTTCATTACGAGAGATGATATTGTTATTAAACTTCCTATTCCTTTTTATTTCCGAATGAGCTTCCAAGCTATGGTGTTTTAATTATGACTTTTCTCCTGATAATATAGAAGTTTTTTGTTTGCTCCGTTTATTTTATATCATTTGTTTTTTTTTTATATTTTAGTTACCAATGTTTAGCAATGATAGCAATGTTTTTGAATAAAATATGAATTTGTATCTTTTTTCTGGCTTATATTCATTTTATTTCAACTTAACCCCATTATTATCAGGTTGTCCCAGTATGCAATGGTCCTAGTCCAACTATGAAACAGGGATTGGTTGTATAATGGGACTTGGGCGTATAGTGGGACAAGCCTATTCTAATCCGGCTTTTCACTTTTTTCATTGTTTTAAATATTTTTTAATAATACTTTTACGTTTCCAATATAATGATTAGCTGAGAATCTGATTCAAGATTAAAATGAAGAATTTATGATTATTTGAAAAATACTGTCCCACTATACAACAGTCTCCCCTACCTTTAATTTTGCTAAAAAAACCTTAAAGAAACAAATTCAAAATTGAACAGATGGTCGTTAAAATTAGAACAACTCAATTTCCGGGAAAAAAACAATAAAGTGACAGATGCTCTCTCTCGCATTCAACTACATCCTTTAACCGTCTCAGAAGGTGTCATTAATGACATAGACGATATCTTACGGAACACCGAAAGAATTGATACACCCGAACTTAATATTGACAATTGAAGGGGTTGGAGCAAAAATGGTATAAATGACATTTTAAATTTTTTTGATATTAGTGCAGAAGATGAGACTGAAGGGTGTATTCTTTCAGTGCAAAAAGGATATAAGCGCATTTAGCGACTAGTAGCCCCAGCTATGAATAAGTAAATAAACCTACTTAGCAAACAGCGAACATTTGTTGGTGCAAAACTTGTACCGTTTTTACACTGAACTATTTTACTTTGATTTCTGGGTGGGTTTTTATTGCTTTTGTGTACTAAAACTTTTAAAAACAACGATAGTTTAGTTTGTTAGCAATGAAGGTAAGAATAAAAATAAAAACTGCTATTTTTTTAGATTAACTTAATTTTTTATAAACTACGAATCTGAATCAGATCCTTACAATACGGATGAAGATGGTAACGAGTATGAACCACGGGACCATTCATCGGATTCGTCGGAAAATTCACACCAATCAGAATTCACTGAGGAGCGCGAAATTCAACATGTTACGCCGAATAGAACAAGAAAACGAATACAGTATCAACAAATGGACAAGAAATTAAAAGAAGAAATTAAGAACAGGACACAAGGGCGTAGTGCATGTAAGTACGCAATTAATAGCTTTTAATCATTTGTGAAGATACAAATGTAACGAGAATATTTCTGAGGCAGATAGACAAGCATTATTTGAAAATTTTTATAAATTATCTAGTTATGATTTACAGGCAGGTTACTTATCATCTTGTATTAAAAGAGTGGACTTTTCTAGAAGGAAACAAGGATCGCGAAATGGCCGAAATTTTTCCACAGAAATAATATTAATAAATAAGCGTGAATGTAAGCCTTTTTTTCTCAAAACGTTTAACTAATAGACGCTTTACTGTCGTGTGTGCAAAAACTGAAAGATTGGCTATATGCGAGACTGATGAACGGGGAACAACGCCGAATAAAAATCAAATTGACGACAATATTAGATATTCTGTGATTTCAGATATAAAGATGTTCCCAAATTATATAAGTCACTATTGCCGCAAAGACAACAGCAACATAAGGTATTTATCCCCAGAACTAAATGTAACAAACATGTATTCCTTGTATAAAGAATACTGTTATGAAAATAATAAAGCTATCGTTAAACTGTCTTATTATCGCAATATTTTTAACACTGAGTTTAATCTACGATTTCACAAGCCTTATAGCGACACTAGCTGGAAGTGTGACAACTTGAATAATATTGTAAAAAACTCACATAATGAACAGAGTGTGTAGGCTGCTAAAATGTCTATGGAACTACATCACAGAAAAGCGCAAAAAGCATCTGAGTTAAAAAGTATGGATATAAAAAGCAACAAAGAGTCTGCGGACACTGTGCCATATGTTTCGATCTACAGCAAACACTAACTACACCGCTGCTGACTACATCAAAGATCTTTTATCTGAGACAGCTGTGTACCTATAATTTTGCTATACATAATTTAGTTACTGGAGATGCTTATATGTATACATGGGATGAGACTATATGTGGTAGAGGATCACAGGAGATAGGCTCCTGTCTGATGCATTTTTTAAGTTGTTGCCATCGAGTGTCACTAAAATTATTGCATATAGCGACTCATGAGGGGGATACAATAAAAATATTTCCAAACTATCTATCTTTTCAAGGGTAATACCACAAAAGGTGAAATTTTTTTGAGAATTTTTTTGTTCACATGCAAATTATTGCGTTTAAATTTCTCGAAACCAAAACTGCGTTAAAAATTCCGCGAGACCGCAGGTCGAGTAGAATTTGAGCAGTTTTTGTTGAGAGAAATTTGCAATAATTTGCATGTTGACGAAAAAAATTCTCTTAAAAAATTTTGCCTTGAGTGGTATTTGGAAAGATTATTCAACAATATGGGTAGATGACTTTTACCGTGATTGACAGCCCACATTTTTTGTTCACATGCAAATTATTGCGTTTAAATTTCTCGAAACCAAAACTGCGTTAAAAATTCCGCGAGACCGCAGGTCGAGTAGAATTTGAGCAGTTTTTGTTGAGAGAAATTTGCAATAATTTGCATGTTGACGAAAAAAATTCTCTTAAAAAATTTTGCCTTGAGTGGTATTTGGAAATATTATTCAACAATATGGGTAGATAACTTTTACCGTGATTGACAGCCCACATTTTTAACTTCTAACACGATTATTATGAGTTTTTAGAACGACGCTGATTTGCAAACTTTGACTTTGACGTTTTGGTGATGTGTCAGTCATAGGCTACTCACTAAATTGAAATCATCGAAACCAATAGGGCTCGCGTGAAAACACTGTGACATTAGGTGTTTTCAATGACAGTCAATTTTGATTGGCCGTTTCTGACAAATTGAACAATTTTCATTGGTTCGTTCATTATAGTGTTGAATAATCAGTAAAAGCCACCCACTTAAAAGAAATTCAACAC
This sequence comes from Agriotes lineatus, assembly GCA_940337035.1. Taxonomy (NCBI): domain Eukaryota; kingdom Metazoa; phylum Arthropoda; class Insecta; order Coleoptera; family Elateridae; genus Agriotes; species Agriotes lineatus. Next base: position 614,331 of record CALNHX010000008.1, read on the forward strand.
AAATTTCTTGAACCTGGCCACACATATATGGAGTGTGACAGGAATTTTGCAATGATTGAAAAGTACAAAAAAAGAGAATCCCCAAGTTTTTATTCCTCAACATTGGAGAAAAGTGATTGCTGGTTGCTGCAAAAACTTTACAGTACATAATATGATCAAAGAAATGTTCCACTCTTTTCAAAAGTTAAATAACTTGGCGCAAGATTCAAAAAATGATACAGAAGCGCTATTAAATTTACAACCATAGCCCAATTTAGATATGGGAAAGACTTAGCATCCTTTTCCTTTCAATTTAAACCAGTATTGGATGATTTCTATCAATTCCTGCAATGCACATGTGGATCACACTCCACTGGACGCCCATCTTATTCGGTTAATAAGACATTCACACAGCTTCGTACAGTTTGAGTCCCAATTAAACTTGAAAAATGGAACAATCGGGTGTTGACCATCAGCGCGCCGCGGTCAAAACAACCCCAGCAGAGAACCTTTATCGCCCAAACTTTCTATACCATTTGCGAGCAAGTAAGGGACTATGCTAATGAGCTGATTTCTGGGTTGGGCGGGTTAGGCCAAAGTGAAATCTTAATTCTTAGGATCACCCTACCTCATTTCCAGGTGTACACCAAAGGTAAGTAATTATTTGGTGTCATTAGAAGCTATAAATGCGAAAACTAATATGATACAACAATTTCTTGTATTAAGTAACCGTGAACTTAATGTTGTTATATTTTCTTGTGGTCGAAATTTAGAAATTTTGAGTAAACATAAAAAAATATATGTAGATGGCACTTTTAATTACAGTCCAAAATATTTTGTACAAATGTTTACATTACATATTGTACAAAATGGTCATTACATACTATTAGTATTTGCATTACTACCAAATAAAAGGGTTGATACTTATTTTTATGTATTTAAATTCATCAGTGATATTTTAAAGAACAAACATTTAGAATTTTTCCCTAATGAAATTGTGTTTAATTTTGAAGAAGCAATCCACAGAGGAGCGAAATTAACTTAGCCAGATATTAATGTGACACCATACACAAGCGTGGTTTCGAAAAATTCAAAATCTAGGACTGGTTGATCAGTACAAGGACAAAAATTCAGAAATAGGAAATTGGTTGCATTGGACTTTTGGTTTACTGTTTTTAAATCCAGAGGAAGTTGCAGACTGTTTTATTGAAGAATGTACATCTTGTGCGCCTACTGATCCTCCAGTTACTCAATACTATGATTATTTAGTAGATGATTATTATATCTCAGAAAACTCAAGATTTCCACAATTTTTATGGGCAGCTTGTTCTGCAAGTAGAGAAAGAAGCACGAATGCTTGCGAATCTTCCCATAGTGTCTTTAATAGTAATTTTAATAGCACAAAACTAAAAATATCTTTGTATTTTTGGACGTATTAAAGAATATGCAAATAGTTGTTACATAAAAATTAATAGTGTGCATTTAGAATGTAAAGTAAAAAATGCTGCTTACAAAAAACGCATTATGTATATAACAAATTTAGTTAGGTTATATCAGACTAATCAAATTGACGGCATTAATTTTGTAAAAGCGGTGTCTTAAATTTAGCAAATCGAGTCTAATAGTAATTTTGTAAATACATAAGTCAGTATATCTAATAAGTTACAGAATCATCTCTTTTGTTTTTTCTTCCGCAATAAATCAAGTAGATATTCACCCTAGCTATACCTATTAGAAGTAGGTCGTAAAATAATGTACCTTCAACAGATGTAAGTATATGTACCTCCACCCTTTTTATTGCTTAAAATGATTCAGTTCTGGGAAAGGTTAAATTTGACCACAGCGCGCAAATGGTATTCAATTTTTCGTATTGGGGATTATAGAATTGTGATGCCCCGCTGGGTTTTGTGACCGCCGCGCGCTAATGGTATATGCCCGAACAATCTACAGACCCTTTTAGATTATATACCTCCAGTATTCCATTCATTTTACACGGACATGAACCATGAAGCTCCCAAAAATAAAGAAAGGAAAAAACCAACATTGCAACTTGGACCCAGCATAACTCCAGTTCCAGAAGATCAAGATCCTAAGAATCCGACGACGAAATCTATATCGATGACGATGACATAACTTCCGATTATGAATCATTATTTTGTTATATTTTTTACTATTTCTTCATATCATTTCACTTCATATTATTATTTCTTCTTGGCAATAAGTTTTGTGTAGCGTTTCATGTATTTTAATAAAATAGTAACAGTTTTTTATTTGCTCATTTAAACGAAATAATTAATTATCTTTGTGCAAAACCGGTATAAGTACATCAAATACAGTTTTTTTAACTTAAATGCACATTTTTCAAATATGTGTATCTCGAAACTAACTGGGATGTACTTGTAGCCTTTTTTCTCTAACCCCTTCAATTGTAACATAATTCCTAATATACCCGATACACCCAATCTCACTGACTTATTCGATATTCCTACTATTAATCCGATTACCGCTACCAACGAAAGTCCAACACCACAAACTGTTCCGGTCGCACGTAACGCCGATGATGTAGAATCAGACGATAATACAATGCACACTCAAGAAGATTCAACATCCGCAATACCCATTTGTGAAAAACATCTCCAATGTTCTTCTAATCAAATCGAATTAATTCAAACACCATTATCTAAACAAATACTCCACAAATATCGAAGAAAATCGAGTAATACAAGTTCACCTAAGTCAATCTAATGAAAACCTATCTAAAGTCAATTACCACTGCTCCTTTCCCATTGACTTTTTATACAACGATTTTTCTCATTTCATTATTTCCGTATCTAACGGAAATACCCCTAAATTTTATAAATGCATAACCCAAGTTATATACATCACAGATAAAAATTACCACCAAGAAAAACTAATCATCGAGGAATCCCCGATACCATAGAACATTTGAAAAGAAAATCTTATTAGAAAGGGATTAACAACAGACACCCGATTAAACACCCACTTGTAATCGACCGTTCCACACTATGCATATGGATGTATTTCAAATTAACGGACGAAAATATCTCCTACCAATAGATCATTTTCGAAATTCGCGCATGCATACTCTTTAGTGTCAAACAACATTATAGACATCACAGACAGATTGCTTGAATTCATAACGACCTATACGACACCAAATGTTTTAGTTTCGATGGAGAATTTAATAAACAACCTCTTAAAAATTTCCATAAATTACACAAAATCAAAATGCATGTGACAACCCCCTATAACCATCAATCGAATTCAATAGTAGAAAGATTATATACTACCCTTTTAGAACACTACAGGCTACTCGAAAACACTTCAGAAGAATCAAAAATACATTACTGCACTTTGGCCTACAATCATTCTATACATTCAAATTTAAAATATACCCCGTATGAAATCCTATTTGGCCATACTGATAGCCGAAACCATTTTGAACTTGAATATGATAAACAATCTTTCGAAAATTACGTTATTGACCATCGAGAAAAAATGAAATATTGGAAAATAATCTTCAAAGCAAACAGGAAACCAAAGAAAACCGTCCTGCAAAAATCAACGAATCCCTTAAACAAAAAAATTTCAAAGTAGGTGACCAAGTATATGTTAAAACAAATGCCAGAAATGAGAAAAAACCACGTTTCATGGGACCCTATATAGTTGAGAAGAACCATGAACATCACACAAACGATTTACGAAACATACCCACAAATAGAACAATAAAAAGGTATGCTAACGACTTGCTGTCCTTTTCAGGATGACCATCCTCATCGTGCTCACCTAGACCTTCGTCCACTGCGACGTAACGACAACCGCGAGCTATACCCTTTTGTCAAAAGAAAAGCCCTCCTATAGGAAAGCATATGGACCTTAATAGAAATCTTGGACCATTCCTCCCTGCTGCAAAATTAGGAAACCACAGACCATTAAACAGAGAAAAACCTTTTAAAACATAGGACAAAACAAGAATAGTAGTGATGGTGGCGCTCCTCGCGCAACTTGGTGAGCTAAGCTTAAAATTGGCATTATTCTAGACAGACGCACGCGTATTGAATATTTCAGTTATTGTGTTTAATAAGTGATCACCTCACTTTTATTTATTTGTATGCAGTAAATTGCAAATGAGTTTTGTATGAACACTAACAGCTCATTAAATAAACTAATTTTGTTTCATTTTTAGTAAAAGTTAAGCATGCGGCTACTTCTGCAATTAATGTGCAATTCTAGGTATGCTATAATATTCCAACAATGCAGATGTATGGTACAAATTGTCAATTCCAGAAGAAAGCATCAAATCAGGACAATTATCTGCGTTCTAGCTTGAAAGTTTTACATATATGTCCCAACAACACGAACATATTTTATTGGCTGAATTCAGAGCGAAATTTTTAATAGGTGACTGAGCAAGTGTCGGTAAATGACGAACAAAGTAAGTAATGAAATGCGTATTTATGTTAGTTTGTACTAAAATTCATTTTTATATTAAAGTAACATTGTACTTATTGTATCATGTTCATTTATGTTTTATTTTTAGCTATGTACCTGAATGAAAGACAGAAGAAAAGTCGTCTGTGATTACTACATTGATGTCGGCAGTAAAAATACAGAAGTAAAAATCTGTTGTGGTCAGCAATGAATTCATAGACTTATAAATGTAAGGTGCCTAATTGTACCAACGTATAGCAATTTGGGGGATGCAAACAAACGGTTTTTTGTTTCCCAAAATGTATTACGGAAAGGGAAAAATGGTTTCATGCAATTAAGAGTAATTTATTAACCAAAATTGATTTTACAGTGAAAAAGTGTTATATTTGTGAAGAATACTTTTCTGAAAATTATTTTACAATATGTTTTTCGGACTTTTTCCACTGTCTAGGGTGTAAATCACACAACGTTTCGGGAGTTTTTGATCTACTCCCGTCTTCAGGTGTTCTTGGTTAGTCCTGAGAAGGACTGATATTATACGTTTTTCTACGTAAATTTGTGCCTCCCCCGGGGTTTGAACCCGGGACCGCTGATTGCTAGTCTGCCACTCTAACCACTAGGCCACCTAGACAGTGGAAAACGTCCGAAAAACATATAATAGACCACTGCCAAAAAATGACATTCAGAGAACAATTATTTTACAAGCACTGAACGTAAAAGACTTCACAAATATGCTGTACCAACAATATTTAATTGTAGTCTAACTCCATTTGACTCTGATTGTTCAGAGAAAACAGCAATTAGCTTAGAATCATCAGTAATCGTTTTTAATGAACACAATTATTGTGCTACGTTGTGCTATACCACAGCAAGCACTGCATCTGTCGATTCTTTTTCGGTAGGTGATTTTGAATCCATTTCTACATCGTCAGATGTAGGCAGTAACACAACATGTGAAAATGTATAGAGGAAATTGCCCGTTTTGTTAAATTCTTTAACAAAAAAAAAACCAACATGTTACAGGAGATAGGATATCAACGTGTGAAAGATTTATCTCCAAAAAAACAAAAAATGTATTCTATTAGTAGATTACAACAAAGCAAAATTTGCAAATTAAAAAATAGTTTAAAAAACACAAAAATATGTCCACAACTTTAAAAAAACTTGCAAATTGTAATTTATTAAGGGAACAGTCAAATAATGACATAACCGGCCCTTTTTTAATGGTAATAACAAAATAATTATAATTTTATTTGATCCACCGCATTTACTGAAATCAACAAGAAATGCACTAACGAAGTACACGGTGATTTATGAGAATAAAAAAAGCTAAATTTAGCCATTAACTGTTAGCACATAAATATCACAGAGTACGAAGATTTCAAACTTTTGCGGAAAATTCATCCCAAATATTTGCAGATTTGTAGGTACCCCATGTTAAAAATGAAAGTTTCCGTTGCTGCAAAAACGCTCAGTAATACTATGGCAGCGGCAATAGAAACTATGATGAGTACCATTAACTTTCCATCGGAAGCAATTAGCACTGCTGAGTTTGCACACGATATTAACAATTTATTTGACAGTTTTAAATCAGTTGGAATTAGCAAGGGTAACTGCAATCCTCCATTAAGATGTGCAGTAACACAAAAATCATTACACATTCGATTTTGGAGTAATATGATAAATAAAGTTAACACCTGGCAGTTTTATGATGAAAACACACAAAAAAAATAAAAACTATAATTCCTTTTAAGCAAGGTTGGCTAAATAATCTACAGGCAGTTAAATTAATTTGGAATAGTTGTAATGATCTTGGTTTTAAATTTTTACGAACGAGATTATTAAAGCAGGATGCTTTGGAAAATTTATATTCTATAATTCGGCAGTATGGAGCTGCATATGTTAATCCTACTTGTTTTCAATTTGTATCTTCTTTTAAAACTAGTGTATTCAACAATTTAATATGCAGGCATAACACTGGTAATTGCGAAGAAGATAGCGGATATGTTTTAGACAATCTTCGAGATTTTTTGTCAAGTGACAATGAGTTGTGTCATCTACTAGTGGAAGACACTGACAATGAACTATTAAGTTTACAGCGACCACCAGTAACTATGACTACAGAAGAAACAGATTTGTTTGACTCCCAAGCTACAACATATGTTTGTGGTTTTTTGGTAAAAAAACTCGATAAAATTGAATGCCATAATTGTCACATATAATCTCATAAGAGCATTAATTCTTTCCGGAAATTTTTTGAGTGTGTTGCAACAACGTCGTATTAATTTGCCCGAGCGGGACGCGAGGGCAAATTAGGACGTTGTTGGAATGCACGAAAAATTATTTCCGGATATGAATTAATGCTCGAATGCAGATTCGGTAAGAAAATCGTAACGACACAAACCTTCACAGTTAGGATGGTCTACCTACAAAAAATTTCCAAGAAAATTTTTAGTTGTCTTGGTTACGGCTCGTGAACTAATTTTTCTATTGGTCATTAATGAGTGTCGTACGATTTTCAGGATAATTTATTAGTTAGATCTGCAGAACCGCAACACATTTTTACTACATTCAAAGAATACGATGACAAACAAAGATTGAAGTATGTTGTTAAAGATTTGACTGTTTTTACAACACATGTTCATGATAACGACAATCAGAAAGATCAGAATGTTTTGCTTAGCAGTGAAGAAGACAGTGAGCTGAGTGCAAGCGAAGATGAGAAAAGAAGAGAAAAAAGAAAAATGAAAGACACTATTCGTCCGAAGACGAAATAATCGAAGGGAGGCAAACATGGAGATTCAGCAACCACCCAACATATTTTTCTGAGGAAGATAATTTAACCATTACTGTAAATGCGAATCGCTATCGCTTCATGTTGGAAACATTTTTACAGCCTGAATTACAGAGGCTAGGGCGTGGAAACATTTTCTTCCAGCAAGATGGTGCGACCCCGCACACAGCAAGGAAGAATTTAAATTTATTACGCCACATATTTCCCAACAGACTAATTTCAAGGTTTGGAGACCTCACATGGCCGCCGAGATCTCCTGATGTCACAGCGCCGGATTGTTTCTTATTGGGTTATTTGAAGCGGTGATTCCAGTGGAACTCTTACAGAGAGTGTTGTATACTGTAAGAATCCGGCTACAGCTGTATATTGAGGATAGGGGTCACCAGGGCCCCCGCAAGGGTTATCGTCGCCCGCGTGCTGGAAATATTTTGGCGCCCTTTGAATATACAAGGTGTTATGGAAATGAGTACAAATATTTTAACCCGTAATAGAACTCGCTAAACTGGACAACTTCTCCATTTATCACTTTTTCGAAAGCGCCCTCAACACTGAGTTTAAATTCAAAACAGTTTTACAGACTGTTACTGAGGCTTCAGTCAAGCTGAGCAAAAAAAATGATAGAGAAGGCTTCATAAAAGCCCAAATTGAGTCTCGTAGCGCTATGCCAAAGTTCGATAGTAAGCAAGATTTTCGCGCTTATTAAAGCTATGATTATGATTTCTTTAAGTATTGTTTGTACCCTTTATTCTTGTAATATATACATATAACTCATGAAATTGTGTTTTATTTTATGAATACATATTATTAGGCCTTTTTCACCATGCAGTAAGGACTTCGAAAATATACGACTTTTTCAAAATTTCGCTATCAAAGCCAATCCGGAGGCAGAAGATGAAATCCGATTTAAACCATATATTCTATGTGTGATCTAAACACACCATTAGGCACCCTTTTTGTGATGAGCCCGAAAGAAATCAAACAATTTTTTTCCCCATAAGAAACGGCCCAGCCTAGTATACAGTCTGTACTGATCATCATGTAAACTTCAAGAATTACGGTGTATATCTGCTGCACCTAAGCCTACACCATCACCATCCTATTCAGAATTGAGTTTTTCAAATTTTGCACAGGATACATCTGCCTTCACTATCATATTCAGAATTGAGTTCTTCGCATTTTGCCTCAGCAACATATCTATCAATTCACACTCAATCAGAACCATAGGCCTACAGGGAATATTGTTCTTTTGATATTTTAGGTCAAGCTTTTTCAGGTATATACCATATTCACTCTATTAAATAAAGTTTTTGTAATTTTATAGCGTTTGCAATAAAAGACAATAAAAAAATACCAATAGAAGCCGGGTAGTGCAATTGGGAAAGCGCTAGGCTTGCATTAAGCAAATCCTCGGTTCGAATCCCGCGGGGGGGGGGTCGTTATCGTTTTTAATTAATATTTTTTGTTTGTCTGTAGCGTGTATTTAAAGTTTAGGATTCGTGTTTTAGTTTAAATTTGTTTTTTGTGGTGGGCTGTATTCTTCGAATTGTGTCACCCCTGTATTCCAACATGTGATCCATCTTCGTAGAAACCTTAAACTCTTAGAGACCTCTCGTTCAACCCTGAAAAACGTCCGTCGTTCGTAAAATTAATTAGTCTCCATCCCTGGAAGAGTGAACAGCTCTTGCTTGTTGTCGTCGGCTAATTCACTTTGTGCACATACATTGTTTTCGTTGTGAACTACGTGTATATCTTGTATTGGTTGTTCGAATCCTCCATTCAGCGTTACGAAACCATTCACCTCCGAGACCTATACGTACCTGTACCTGGGAAAGATTAAAGGTAAGCGACGCAACTTTGTTTATAGTCCACTTACCGTTCATTTGTAGCATCGCGTCGTAATTAATCGTTCACAAGGATTTTCATTATATTCTCTTATGAGCAATGAAAGAAAAAGAATGGGTAACAAATTTTTAAAGCAAATGTTGAATTCAGATTATCTATGACCCGTCTGAAACTGATTCCGTTAATTATTAATGCAAAAATGGGACATTTGCACTACTTTGATTTATAAGCATTTCAAAATCTCATGATTAACAGTTACATGAAACCTAGAAGACCAGTACTATGGATTAACATAAAGTAAACCAAAGAAATTCTTGCGTTTTATATTATTTGATGTAGTGCGCACTAAATATGAAACGTAAACCATAAAGGTGATACCAAGAACCAGCAAAAGTGATATTGGAAAACAGCAATGTCCCTCTAATTATTATTATTATTGGACTAAATGAATCTAATTCTGATTTCAAAACAACCAACTTTACTATTTTAGTGCATTATTTAAGAACTACATACCTAGTCATTTCTAAAATGTTAATTTTTGAGATTAATGGTATAGGCAATTGTAATAAAACTAATATTTAGTTTGCAATACTTGTTCTTTCCTTTTTAATATTATATTTTTCTATTGATGTCTCGCCTTGAATCTGTTAATTATTTTCTTGGTATATAGTGTATCTGTTAAAGTATTTTCATAATACCTACATCTTATTGTACTATTTCAATAATGTCTACTTGATCGAAATGTCAACCATAACAGCCGAGGCCGTTAACTTTAACAGCCACAGCCGTTATCACCGTTGCTACACTACCAAATTACTTGCAATTTGTTAATGATTTGAAAACGAATTTGTAAACATCCGTTACTACACTACCAAATTATGAGCTGAAGCATTTTAAAATTCCTTCTAATAAACACGGTTTCATAAAAGTTATTCGATGAAATTTTGTATGTGGCCATAATTTTAGATTCTGAACATTTTTTTTAATGATTTTCCGTGTTCAATACAGCGAAAGTACTTTACGTGAACAAAAGATGTTTTTTAACTACTAACGAGGCCTTCTTGATACCCCAGAGGTGGGGACCTTTAAAGGGCCTCTCCTAGATTACTAAGGAACATTTGTGCCAAAGTCAGGACTGCATTTTTGTAGGTAGATGTCTATTAGGTCTATATAAGCAATTGTTTGATACATATTCATATACATATTATTAATCATACGCTGTTTGTACTGATCGGGATTTCAAGTATCAGTGCTTGGAAAGCGCGATCTCCTGGTGAAATGTAGAGGGCTATGAGGGTCTTTAGCCTCAGAGACCAAGTAATTATAATTAGCGTGGAAAGCACACCCTTTGTAGAGATGAACGAGTAAAACCGTTAGACTAATTCTGAATTTATCAATGGAACTTGTAATGGAACCATTCGTGCCACCTGAATATATATGCAGTTCATATATTTTTATTATATCCTATTACCAATAAAGCTTAAGGCCGGTTCTACAATGCTACTATTAACCAGGGTACAGCTATTCCCAGAATATATTTATTCTGTAACTTGCACCTGGAATAAAATTTTAAACGTTCTACATGTTACTTTTATTCCCAGATTAGCTATTCTTGATTTATGCAGTAACCCATTGATGTTGGCTACACTGAAACAAGAAAAGTTGTCAGCAGATGTAATTTTTTGGGTCTAACGACAAAGCAAAACATAAACACAACTACATAACCTATTTCATGTTCAAATTTTGTTTCACTTTAACACGTGGTTGTTTTGTGAATATCTGAAAATGGAAACACGTGAGCGCTGCAACAATTTTAGTTTTGAGGAAACGGAGATGTTAGTTTCTCTTGTAGATGAAAAGAAAAGCATATTAGAATGCAAAAAAAAACAGATGTTGTGACAAACAATGTAAAAAACAGGCACTGGGAGCAACTCGCTGTACAAAATCCAGCGAATTTAGGACAGCAAAAATGCTTCGGGGAAAGTGGGAAGCCTTGAAAAAATACACGATTGCAAGGAAATTGCTGCACTAAGGTTGCGCCGTACAGAGACAGAAGGTGGCCCCTGCACAAAAATTTAAAAAAAGTTGTTGATTTTTATATTAGGCATCGAAGCCACAGAAACTGGAAATAAGTTTGATAATGATCAAAGTAATGCATACGTTTATAAATTTATATAAAGGAGAATGAAGTCGTATGGAAGATGTTATTAAAACATGTATTAAGCAATTTCAGTTCATCTTGAGGAAGCAATTATAGAGCAACCGCTTCTTGTTGAAGTGGAAATAGTACGTGCCTTGTACCCGAAGGTGGACAAATCGAAAATATGGTAATTGAAAACGTCATTATTATGAAATGCTCTTTATAGAAGTTTATGATATTAATTTACAGGAGCCACAACCTGAAATTACAGATTGGGGAACATGGAACCCTGTTATGCTGATGCAACCGATACACCAAGCAGTTCGTGTCAACAGAAACTCCATTTTCGAGGCAATCCCCGAAACTAGTTCTACTTCAGAGGACATCCCACCACCTATGCTAAAGCGAAATACAGAGTGAAGTATGTATTCTTTAAACACAATTTTACTTTAAATTTCTAAATGTATTGCGTTTTCAGGCATAGAGGAAGTATTAAATACTTTAACGGCTAGCCGACGTCGGCCAAATATTAAAAAGCGTCATCCTATGCTGTCACCGACAGCCGTAACAAATAAAAAAAATCCACATTAGCCGAGAGCAAGTTAGAGCTTGTTCAATTACAAATTGAGCTACCCAAGGAGTCGCAGGCAAGTATGGCTATGGAAGCAGAGCTTCATAAGCTACAAATGAAAATGTTGCACGAATAATTAAAATTAAAAAAAAAATTATTAAAAAATAGCAATTTGTAGAAACAAAACGTAATAAACTGTTTTTAATTTTGAATTTGTTTCTTAAATTCTATTTACAATTATTTTAGGTATGCAGGTGATTTATGACGTATATCAAATAGATGATAGGAAAGACCATTTTTTGAGGAAAAAGTTCATATCAGCATGTGTTCGATTTGATTTTGTTTCAGAGTTGTAGCGATTTTAATTGTAACTTATTAATAAACGCCAATTGAATATAATTATATTGATATCAATTTGACTCACAATGATCTGCACTAACACTTGTTACCGTTAGATACATGAATAGTATGCAATAACATGCCTTTAACGTATGGAAAGTGTCACATAATAGCTTCCTTTAGGAAATGGGTCGAAAAAATAATTTTATAAATATTTTGCAGTAAATATACCTATTAGTAAAATCGATGTATTTTTTTTTATTCATTTATTACAAAGTTAATACACATATTTCATTTAAGAAAATTTTGACAGTAGTATTGCGAAATAATTATTAATGAAATGCCTTCTTTTGTATCATTTCCTCGAAACACTCCACACTCCATAACTTCTCTCCACGGCATTTCTGGTCCTGATCTGCGATTCATTAAACAAATCTTCTGCAGCTGCAATAGGAGCTTGCAGCGGAGTTATTAAATAATTTGCTATTCTATAGCCACTGTTCCCTATTAGCAAACTTTCCTTTTAGTACAGAGTTATTAAAAAATTGTTTGACTGTGTGTTGATCCAGGTCATCTACCTACGATATCTTGAATTCCCGTCACATACAGTTTGCACGTTCCACGAAAAATACCCTTTACGATTTCTATAATATTCAGCTTTATCTCCTCCTGGTGATTGTATTCTTACATGGGTACAATTAATTACTCCAATAACATTTGGAAATCGTGCAAACTGATAAAAACGTTTAATAGTCATTTCTTGTTCTTCTTGGGTCCTAGGAAGGTAGACATAATTTTGAAGTCTTGATGCAATTGCTTCAGATACTTCCCTGATTATATTGCAAGCCGAGGTTTTACTTACTCCCGAAAAAATAGCACTTGCAAGAAGTACGGTGCCTACAGCATAGAACCGGAGAGCAAGTAGAAGTTTTGTGATAGGCGATATTGAATGATTTCTGTATAAACAAATACTATTTTTGAGATTCTGTCCCCAAAAAAAACAAGTTGTTACAAACCTGTTGGTAGAAGTTTCGATATCAATTTCAATTTGAACTAATAATAGTAAAACGGTAGGTTTTTGTAGTCGAAACCTCATGAAAAACTGTCCCGTCATCGAGCATCGAATTGGTTGAATCTCGCACCGTAAGTCTTCGGTCTTTTTCGTCATCATCACATTCAAATACTTGTACACCATAAAGATTATTATTCATATTGTTGAGCCACAAAATCTCAAAACAGCAAAAGAAAATAAATATAACCTGACTTTTTATACTTCGTTTAACGCTTATCTGCTCGTGCGTAGATGGAATAAGTTAACCCGCCAGTTATACCAATATTTCAATATACCGCGGTTATTCTGTACTTGTAGAACAACTATTTGCAATTATATCTACAATAATTTTATTCCGCCGTTTAAAACGTGCATTGTAGAACCGGTCCTTAATCGTATGTTTCATTATGTTTTAACCAAGTAGCACGTAGCATAAGTAGTGGCGCTGTATTACGCGGTCACGCATTATAAGTGTACGCGACTTCGCGGAGTGCGGAAGGATTTGCACGCCAGGGGATTTAAAATTAGAACGACGCCAGCGTAGGCAATTGAGCAGATAGTCCAGATATCCAGATAGTCATAAAATACAGCTATTATCTTAATTTTTTTAATGAAAATCGTACGACACTCATTAATGACCAATAGAAAAATTAGTTCACGAGCCGTATCCAAGACAACAACAAAATTTCTTGGAAATTTTTTGTAGGCAGAAATTACTTCTTTTTAGGGTTTCTGTCGTTACGATTTTCTTACCGAATCTCCATTCGAGCATTAATTCATATCCGGAAATTATTTTTCGTGCATTCAACAACGTCGTAATTTTCCCTCGCGTCCCGCTCGGGCAAATTAATACGATGTTGTTGGAACGCACTCAAAAAAATTTCCGGAAAGAATTAATGCTCTTATGAGATTATATGTGAAAATTTTACACTGCACTTTGGTCGACCCTAAAGAGACAGCTGTTGTGAGAGTGAGAATCTATCACTGCAAATCCAAAGTCCCGCACTAGGGGCAACCTACAAAGCGAGCTGCGACAGCTGAGCTAATAGTACATAAACATAGACCTGACACATTTTACAAGCGTTTAAAAAGTACTAAAGGTGAAATGAAGGAAAACGATGGAACAACCGCCATTGGATTTGATTATAGGCAAAATTTGCAGCTTCAGGGAATTCCAGTACAAGACTTGTTTTATCTAACGCAACTCAGCATCACTGTGTTTTGTATATATGACCTAAAGACATGAAAATATTAATATTACATCTATCACGAGGGAATCATCTGTAACGGACCACATGCAGTTTGCTCCTTTATTTATGACTTCCTTAATAATTATTCGGATCAACACTCGAACGAACTAAGGCTGTTCATAGACAATTGTCCGGGCCAAAACAAGAACCATATAATGGTAAGGTTTCGCATGGCACTGGTTTAAAATGGACAATTTAAAAAAAATTCAACAATTTTATCCATTCCGCGAACATTCGTTTTTGCCTTAGGTCTAATAAAAAGGGCTTAAGAAGGTACGACTGAACATAGTCGATGCACGAATATCCGCCGCGCATGATTAGAGTCTTGCACGAAAAACGCTTTCCCTATGAAAGAGGTATCTACACCTGAGATACTTAACTTTAAATATCGGTGTCCTAGATATTTAAAAAATACATACTTATCTAATGAAACACTTAGGAGAAATGTCCCAAGAGATCAGAAGAAAAACTTTTCTATTTCTCAGTATCATCATGCACAATGCAGCAAGACCAGGCATTGTTCAAGCATCTGATTTTATCAACGGCTTTTTGTAAAACCATTTTTTGCTGGCTTTGCCAAGTAAGGCAGGAGTTGTTATACCTATGCCACAGGAGAAGGCATATGTTAGAGACAAAATCCCCATTCTTCAGACAAAAGTTGCCCACATGAAGCGGTTTCTTCCGTGGGTAGAAGAGAAGTACCAACCATTTTATCAAGATATTATTCAAAACTGGGAGACAAAAACCCGAAATCAACATCCGAATGAATAAAAATAACCACATTATATCTTAAACCAAGTATATTTTTCTAGTATGTATATGTTTCTTGAAATAAAAGACCAAAAAACAGGACTGTTTTATTTTATTATTTATATTTCATCTTGTGGAATTTCCCGTGCATACGTCACATTTCGGCAAGTAGTGACTTGTCCGAAAACCTAATTCTCAGTATACATATAAGAAACGACACTCAACTGCAGTTTAATAAATATTTGTTAAAACAGTCAACTGAGAGGTGTCACTGCAGCTATGTGTGTTACCTTGGGCGCAGTGCTCACTGTGCGGGTATTGGTGTTACAAGTTTAGCTGCTTTTTGTGGTTTAAGTTTTTAATATAATTGAAGGTATTTATTGAACTGTGACTTGTACTAATTGTTTTCATAACTAGATAAACACAATTTTAGTCAACCAAGTTTTGAAAATGGATCCTAAAGAAGAAACACGGCCATTAAAATTTTGGGAAGAATTAGAAAGAGAGAATGAGAGATAGCGGAACAAAATCAAAGCCGAACTTTCAATATTAGCTAATAGGGAAAGCGATGTGGATTCAGTTGAAAACCATCTTGATCAGCTGATTGATTCTGAAGTATCTGCCGATGATTCCGATGCTGATTTTGTGGTTACCACCTGTTGTGAAGAACAAGACGGTCCTAATTACATAGAAAAAGACGGAAGGACAATTTGGAAAGTTCACCGTAAGAAAAAAAGTGTGTCGTAGTCGCCGTCATAACATAGTTACTCGCCTCCCTGGTGTAAAAGAAGCAAAGGATGCTAAAGTTCCTTACGAGGCATGGAGTTTATTTTTTACTGAACAAATTCTTATCGAAATTGTAAATTGCTCGAATGCATATTTGAAGAAACTTCGAACAAGTTACGCACGTGAGCGAGATGTAGTAAACACCAGTGTAAATGAAATCAAAGCTTGTTTGGACTTTTGTACCTAGCAGGCGTCCTCCAATCTTCACAGAGTAATTTAGATGATCTATGGAATACGGATGGAACTGATCCGGAGCTTTTTAGATTAGTGATGTTTTAAAGCGGTTTTATTTATTCCTTCGGGTTCTACATTTCGACGATTTGGATACCAGAGATAAACTAAGAGAACTAGACAAGCTAGCTCCCACTAAACAAATATTTGATTGGTTTAACGAGCGATGCAATGCCTGCTATACACCAAGTGAATACTGCACCATTGATGAGATGTCGGAAGCGTTTCGAGGAGTTGCCGGTTTTGGCAGTATACCCCAAGCAAGCCGAATAAGTATGGGATTAAAATTTTCTCGTTGGTCGATGCTCGCTCCTATTACACGTTGAAAATGGAAATTTATGCTGGAAGCAACCAGAAGGTAAATTTCAAGTAGACAACAGTCCTGCTAGTGTTGTAAAGCATCTAGTTAAACCGATTGCAAACACAGAGAGAAATGTAGCATGTAATACCTGGTCACATCTGTTCCCTTGCAAAGAGATCTTTTAGAAACTCATAAACTCACTTTTGTCGATACTGTAAGGAAAAATAAGACTGAAACTCCTCCAATATTTGTTGCAACGAAAGAAAGGCTAATTGAATTTGGAATGGATTGTCTTTTAGTTTCCTAGGTGCCGAAGAACAAAAATGTCTTGTTGCTCTCCACAATGCATGAAAATGACACCATATACCCCGAAACAGCAGAAGCTTATAAACCGCAAGTGATAACGTTCTATAACGTAACGAAAGCTGAAGTAGATGTAGTAGACACATTGAAAAGCATGTATGCAGTATCACGAATTACCTGCAGATGGCCAATGACCTTTTGCAGAACGACCATACAGATTGTTGGTTTCAGTTTACGTTTCATAAATTGCATTTTATCTCTCATTCACAATCCTCTACATTTTATTGTGGAGGAAGAAAATTGTCGAAAGAGATGGCGGTACCAAGTATCTAGTAACCTTCAAGTCAATGGGACACACACTACGTTACGTAGTTGCGAACTAATAATTTCGACTTTTTAATCTAGTAAGCGCCAGTCAAAGTTGTGCTATCGTTAAGTGGATGATTTTGTGAAATCATTTCAACCTTGCGAATTTTATTTCAAGAGCATGGAACGAATGTCTGCTGGTACGTAAAACGTAATGTGAATCTTCAACATGAAATGTATCTCTTCCTGTTGCTCTTTCGACCGTAGAGTACCACACAAAGTAAAAAATTCGAAAAACTGCACTCCCCTTCAAAACAACCGGATCATTTTTTTAAAATATATTTTTGTACAACAGATAATTATTAAATGTCTGAATAGGCACATTAAACTTATTTAAGTATTACTTAATAACATAGTGACCTTATGTCACTTTTAGTAACATTTAAAATTTGTGTTTGTTTCGCTTAAAACAATTTCTTAATTTTTTGCTGTTTTAGTGTAAGTTTATCCAAGACCTCCTAAGCAGTATGCCATGACGAATGGCATAATAAGAGCTAGAGGTGGAAATACACAGTACTAATCAAAGCTGAATTGTTTTTTTATTTTTTGAAATCAAATTATTTTTCATAATACATATCATTTCATTTTCCTGATATTTTTAATTAAAAAAATGCTAATTTCTATTATTATCGTTACTACTTATGACATTAAGCAATACTTACATAAGTATAAAATGCATATTCAGACATTTAAAAATGATCTGTTGTATAAAAATAATTTTTTTTTAAATGAACCGCTTTTTTGGAGGGGAGAGTATAAATACTATATTCCGCGAAAAATTTAGTTATATTCCGAACCCTCCTGGACGATGTAGCTTCTAACACAATTTAGCACTGTCGTTTTGTAATTTAAAGGTGAAGAAAAAACTGCACATTGCTGGTTTTCCTAGAATAAAATACTTTCAGACTTCATTTTCGATAGGTACTTTTTCAGTTTTATTTGAATATTTTCTTTCGGTATAAGGTAAGTACTTTTTCTTTACAGAATCCTTCAGTGAGATTCTTTTAACAGGAAGACAGTTAGTTGATGTCATATTGTCGGCACCTTTATTAAAATCTAAGGTGAGGAATAATCACATACTAATAGTCGTATTGTTCGTAGTGCCCAGAAATATCATTAGGTGCATTAAAACATAAGCTATCGCACTTTACTTTCAGATTTCAAAATTAAATGGAAAGATGCTGCGTTAAAAAAGAAAATCGTGCCTCAGAAAATAGTTTAGTTAGATACAACTATCGCGTTTCACTGATACACTGAATCACACTTCGTCTGGAGGTCATCCTTCAATGTATTTCTTTAATAGCAGCGACCGATGTTAGCGAAGAAAAATAAAAGCGTTGCGTTCTGAGGTAGTAAAATGCGAATGTAGTAAAAGATGTCATTCTCACAACTCCAACTCGCGTGGAAAAATACAAACAAGTTTTCAAAAAAAGATATAAAGTTTGTCAACTTTCTGTAGAGGAAGCTTTGTCTGTTATAATATCGTTGCAGCCAAACTGACAATGCACCAGTACGATATTATTAGAGCCCACGATAAAGACCGGTCTAAAAAGAAATGTTATCCTAATAAAGAAGCTGCAGACGTGGACTTGTGGGCCGTATTAGATCACACACGTTACTGTGGAACATCTAGAGAAATTGAATCTAATATCGAAATGAGGTTGAGGTGGCACTTCTGGGCTAAGCGAATTAAAAAAAAATATGTGAAAGTTCGCTTATTTGTGCCTCTTCAACTAATCTATGATGATACTAATACGTCTAACAATATAATCATTTGGCAAAATCCCCGATCGGCATCGACTCGTTTTTGCCACCCAATCCGCATTCAATTCATTCACGAGACCATGGAAGCTACTGAATTAAATTGAAAGTCTATAAAAACCACGATCCTTCTTCAGCTAAATTTTACGATATAGACATCCTTATTAACCACAAATTGATATTTACGATAATAGCGTTGAAGGTTTGTAATGCTGTCACGAGTACTACACCTACTCAGAGGTGCTACCTCTGTGCTACCACTTCTAAAAAATTCAATATGACAAAATAGATGACAAAAAATAGTCGATCCCTCAAAATTTATCTTTGGCTTATCTACCACTATGGTTTTGTGAGTGTCTATTACATGTGACATACGAAACTCCCAAAAAAGGTTGACAGGCAAAAACAGATAACGAGAAAATGATTGTAGTTGAAACCAATAAAAAGATTCAAAATAAATTCACATCTCGTATAGCTCTTTTGGTAGATAAATCTAAGCCAGGATATGGTAGTATTAACGATGGCAGCACACCAGACTTTTTCAAAACCCCAATATTTCTTCAGAAATCACAGGGACTCACTGCCACTATTAAACGATTTGGCATAATTTTATAGACTATGTTAAGTGAACATGAAATAAATACTACCATGTTCCAAATTATACGTTGGAGGTAGATAAATTATATGTGCAGAAGTATACTTGG
Source organism: Agriotes lineatus (assembly GCA_940337035.1). Lineage (NCBI taxonomy): Eukaryota > Metazoa > Arthropoda > Insecta > Coleoptera > Elateridae > Agriotes > Agriotes lineatus. Next base: position 633,951 of record CALNHX010000008.1, read on the forward strand.
TACAGTTTTCCCACCACGATCCATTAAATATTAATTCATGCGCTTGATGTTATGTCATGTGTAATATTACATATCGGTCAGCTGTAAACAAGGACATTAAAAAATATAGCAAAGGTCCCTCCCGGAAACGTACGTGATTGATTAATGCACTTTTCTTTCGGTTAGTTTATTCGGACTGTTTATTTCTGGCGCATTTTTCTTTTTAGCTCGGAATTGGGCGTTGATTAAATTTATTAATGCTGATTTATAACACATGTTTAGTTATACAGTGCGTGTATAAAGTGTTACACAATAAATGTTTCATCTGAAATCGCTCGAACAGGGAAATTTAAGTTTAAAAAATTGATTTTGGCTTTAATTGTCTTTTGACTATATTTTCGGTTACCTTAGTATTTAATTTTTTCTGTATGAATATATTCAGAAAGATGTACTCTATTTGAATATGTAATAGCAATTTCAGAAAATGCCAGCGACATTACATCTCCTACAATTATTACAAAATAGTATATTATGTGATTAGGAGCAAAAGTTATATTTTATGTGGCGAGGCTGGACGGGTTATCTGCCGAGCTTGCGAGGCAGATAAGTACAGCCGAGCCACATAAAGATACTTTTGCTCCGAATAACATATAGTATTTTTTCTTCAAACGTTTTTATAACAAACTATTTACAACTTTGTGAACAAAATTCAAAGAAAATTACTTGATCTCGTCAGCGGCAGATAATATTATCTGCCGCTTGGCAATAAAGTGACAGTTTAGCATCATCAATCCAGCAGTATAATGCCATATTTTACTGCCGTTTGAGGAAAAAATATATTTCGTTACGCCAAAATAAAAAAAATGTCTTCTTAAGGGAATTTTCTGTTAGCGATAATAGACGTTTCACCCCCTTGTTGGTTTTCGGTGGCAGTAGGATGGAATATAGTATATTGGCTCCCACTGTCATTAGAGACGGGAGGAAATGAGATTAATAACAACCCATCTAGCATCCTTTTTTATATTTAAATACTTTTTAATGCAAGATATAGTATTATTATAAACAGTACTAAAAGTGTCAAAAAATCATACTTATAACTCTGGAGCGTTAAACTACATCCGCGGGAAGGAATGATGCACTTTCTTCCCCAGTCATACAAATATCTAGCAGGTAATTGTTTTCCAATTTGTACGAGACTTTATACAGACATTATATAACAATTCTGCTAATAGGTGTTAGGTGTACACTTATTTAAAATTACCACCTAATTTCAATAAAACGCCATTTATGGTATCTTTCATTCAATTTTACCTAAAGCTGCAATAGTTAATGCCTTCTTTATCGGTTTCATATCTTGCGCCGCCATACCACGGTTTTGGTTTATTACTGGTCGAGACCTGATCTATAATATCGGACACTATCGTAGACTAAATAGTCTAAATATGCGATTTAGAGTAAATGGGTTGAATGTGAGGTTTCGGCAGCTTCTCAGTTTTTTCCCCACTATGCGTTGTTGCGGTGTAGAACTTGTGTACCGCAAGCACCTGACGTCATCATTCGGCGGTGCATAATAGCGCACCGCATGTGGTGCACTTACGAGTTTCGCAGTACTCCAACTGGAGAATCCAGGGTCAGCTTGCATACCATTAAACAAAACATTTCGAGTATTTTTTTTTCTTTACTCCTGAAATAGCGGCTAGACCCTCCCGAAGAGTGCGATCGCGCACTGTTACGGCAACAGTCGGCGAAGAATTTTCGTGCCCATGTCGGAAGACGTATGCGCACCTACGTTCGCTGCAACAACATCGCAGGCGTTGCTTAGCGGTAATCGGCGAAGGAGTCGCCCAAAGACCGGCCCCTAGCTACCAACGTGAGGGCTGTAATCGAGGCTACTCCAGAAAGGCACTCCTCACACAACACCAGAGGAGGTGCGAAGCCGCTCCTCGCCCTATAGATGACTTCTCCTGTCCATGATGCCCACGCGCATTCCAATTAAGACCGGGTGTCAGACAGCACCAAAGAAAAGCCCACCCGGTCGAATTCAATCGGGGGTGCGAAATCATCACCCAGGAAGCGCCAACTGACACCTTCTCGGCCCTAGAGATAGGCGACATGGTCCAGGAAGAAGTCAATTATAAGGGAAGAAACATTATTCAACACCGTGCCACAACGATGGGAAAGAAGGAGTCGAGTGTGAAATACCAAATGCGGAAGCCCGACTACATTCCCCTTCGCGAGCGCTTTTCCCAGGACTTAGAGGAAGCTCAGGCCGAACCGGTTCCGGGTCCCAGCCAGCGGTTGAGAGCTAGAACGGAGACACCAATTGTTACGAACGATGATAGCATCGGCTCATCCTCGACATCACCAACCAATACATCGTCCCGTACGTCTTCCGATGACGATGTCTTCCTTGAGGAGACGCCAGAGCCCCCCACTCCGCAGCCCGTTAACATCCATCTCCCTCAGAGGCGACTGGAAGCTGCCCCGATGAAGGAGACGAAGCATACCGCAATATGAACAAGAGTTCGGTTCCTCCCTCCGCGACCTTCTCACAACAGAGGGGATTAATGCGTAGGAAGCCAACACCATCTCGTCGGTTTTGAATGACGTCCCTAACCACCAAGCCAAAATTGACGACCTCCTTGCTTCGTCTTCTACGGTCGAGAACGTCCCCAGAAAAGGGAAAGACGGGAGAGAGCGCCAGGTCAACAAACGAGAGAAGAAATTCAGAGGGAAGGCTGCCGTAAGAGCTGGACAGTTCAAACCGAACCAGGAGGATTTCCGGAGTGGAAGAAGTTCCTGGTGACCCGGGTTCTTGAAGAGAGTGGGGGAGACAACAATATTTTCCCGCCGATTGAGGACGTAGAGGCTGAATATCGAGCTATTTTCGAGGCGGAGCCTTTACAAGATCATAAGACCGTTAAGACACCGTCGGGGATATCGCAGGAAGACGGCGCTAGGGTCTTCCGCCCTATCACTGAAGAGGAAGTTCGGGGCGCTCTGCAAGCCACCAAGTCGCCAGCTGCGGGCCCGGAAGACCTAAGCATCTTTCAGCTGAGGAAGGTCCCGATTCTACGGATCATCACCCTCCTCAACTGTATATACTTCTCCGGTCATGTGCCCAATCAACTGAAAGCTTGCAGAACCATTCTCATCCCGAAGGCAGGGGACCGAAGAAGGGTGAAGAATTGGCGCCCGATTACAATTGCCTCCATCTGGCTGAGGGTCTTGAATAAAATTATCGCTGCACGGTTCGGAGCACTTAACAAGACGCCTGCCTGGGTAACGCCTGCACATTACAGAGTATTATTAAATCAGCCAGGAAACGCATCAGGCCGAACACAGTGATCACTATGGACATATCAAAGGTGGTTGACTTCATCCAACATGCCAGTGTGGTGAGGTCCCTCAGGAGGGCCAAGGTGCACCCCTCCACGATGCAGTATATCTCCCAGTTGTACGCAAACTCCCACACTACCATCCGCGTGGAAACAGTACGATTGAAAGTATTATCATACGAAGGGGCACCAAACAGGGGGACCCTTTATCCAACATGCTATTCAACCTAGTCATGGATGAGCTACTCCAGAAGCTTTACCAGTTGAATGCCGGTCTGGAAGTTGGAGACGATGGGGCAGAGAAGATCGCCGCTTTGGCATACGCCGATGATCTGCTGTTGTTCGCAGGATCGCCGGGAGAAGCCAACCGCCTTCTCAAGAGATGCGATCAGTTCTTTGAGGAGAGAGGCTTTACGATCAACGCGGAGAAGTCCACCGCTCTTACGCTGCAAATAGTCCCCAAGAAGAAAAAAACTCTTCGTTGGTTCCGTCACAAGGCATTATGTCCGTGGCGGAAAATTAGGCAGATCCAGCCCAATGAGCAATTCAAATACCGCGGATTAAACTATTGCGCATTGGGTGTACACTGCGAGGACATGGACGAATTCGCGCTGCATCTTCAGAAGCTGGAAAAGGCCGCCCTAAAGCCTCTTGAGAAGGTGGAGCTTTTAAAATTATGAAGGATGCGCCAACCACAACCACCATATGAAACTAGTAACACGAATTAACATGTAGCTGCAAAACCGCATGTAATGTATAAGACAGCGATGGAAATACGAAGGTACAGTCGTGTTCAAATAAATCTGGGACAGTGTTTTTTTCACATGCAGGTTGAGTTAAGAACGGAAGGATATTTCCATGAATTTCCTCTTATCAGAGAGAGTTTCGGGTTTCAATAACTGTTAAAGTTCAATTTAACTCTTTCTGATAGCAGGAAATCCATGGAGTTATTCTTCAATTCTTAACTGAACCTACATATGAAAAAAACATTGTCCCAGATTTATTTGAACACGACTGTACGTCTAGCACATTAACGGCGCATTTGACTAACGTAGTTGCGTAGGCACGGTGTCATCTGTCACATTTGTTTATTTTCATGTGAAAATGCCCCCGGAAAACTCCAGAACAGCCCACTGGTACATTTTGACATTTAAGAAATATGTCATGAGCAGAGAGCAGAAAGAAACTGTTATGTTAGCTGTTCTAAAAGAGTAGTGCAACTAGATTTTAAGCCACTGATAAAAGAAATACTTCTCAGGCAATTCTAATTCAATATTATTGTCTACGATTGGAATAAATCCATTTCTTTTACGGCCATACACACAGCCTTCAAGTATACCTGCCTACTAAGTACATACAAATCTTAAACTGCGGCTAAGCTAAATTCGCACCTTGACGGTAGCCAAAATTGGATCTGGCGTTGAGTCGCTCGTGTTCTGTCTCAATTCTCTGAACATTTGTAGAACCACCGAAAAACTGAGAATCGCATTACCACGCGCATGCACCTGAGCACCAGTGGACTATATTGGAGTTTAGACAAAATTCCTTTCAGGACTAATTTTTGCGAATTGTTTTTGATTTGTGATATTCATTACTTGCGATATGTCCGTGCGCGGCAAGACACTCAATGCCACCAACTCCTTTTACATTCACTGAATTTATTCAAGATTAAAAAAGCCAATGGGTAGGAGCATGTTACCCTTATTGTGTGTACAAGAGGCAATTAATTACTTTTATCTACTTTAGTGGAATAAGTAACTCATTACGTCACTCATTTGACACTATTTCCGTTAGGTAATGAAGCTCATTACTACTCGGTTATGTAACGGCTTTATAACCTAGCTGAGTGGTGTAATGGCTTCATTACCTAACTGAAATAGTGTCAAATGAATGACATAATGACATTTGCCTACAAAATATTTTAGAAAATGACAGATCTGACATTTCTCTTAATGCACTTTTCCCAATTTTAGGCAGTTGTAGATGAAATTTTGTACAATACATGTATGATAATGCATCATTAATATATTTGTGTGCTTACACACGCGTAGATTAATGATGCTCTTATCCCACTTGTATAGTAAATAACTATTATCGAGTTAGCATTATTTTTCTTGAATTAATTTGTTATAGCATGTAGAAAATGCTTTGGGTATTAGTTTTACTTCGGTGCAGAGGATAAAATCGCGGAATAAAAAGAATCCCATATTGTTTAACCCACGAAAGAAAGGCCTACAAATGAAGATAAAATCCGAAGAATCACCAGAAGCTTCAAAAATGCTAATACGGAATACGGTTTATAAATGTATTCGGAAACTAAGTTTAATAACTGATATGTTTAACCATTTTATTTCTTAATTATTTGTTCTTACGGAAAAACATGTTACGATTGCATCATTAAATGTTGAACTTAACCAATACGACAGATTACTGAGCAATACTAGCTTAAATCGTGTTCTACACGAGATTGATTTTAAGTTTTAGGACAATCGAAGAGTTTTAATAAAAAAAAGCAAGTGTTGCTCACATGCGATTCCAGTTTTTAAAAGTGGCCTCAATAGAGGAACTCTGGTTCTTTTCTAAAGGAAATCTAGGAAAGTCATGGCAAGATGAAGGCAAACGGAGTGTAAGAGAACCGCAAAGCTATGATGCAAAATATTTTATTGTTCTTCACGCTGGATCTAAATTAGGTTTTGTGGATGGTGAGGAATTAGTATTTGCATACAAATCACAAAAAGAAATGGTCAGAAGCAGACGAAGAATTCAAAGCTATACGTTATTACTTACGAAATAGCTGGCCCAATTAAGTATCTTCAGTAAAAGTAATCGCAAAACCCTATTATCAGGACATCTACTCGCGATTCCAAGGGACCATCGAGCAGACATATTCAACAAGATCCATAAGCACACCAAGGGATTAACTCGTGTCAAGGAAAAGCTCAGCAAAGTGTATTTTGGCCAGGCAGAAATGAACGCATACCTAACGCAGTTTATGAAGAAAATGCGCTGTAAATGATTTAGTCCAAATACTCCTAAAAATTAAATCCAATTTTCAATAAACAAAATAAAAATAAACATAAATCTGAACATTTAAAAGGAAAAACAAAGATGTTTGAATATACAACACTAACTATGGATGTTTAACAAGAAAATTTTTACTCTAAAAAAATAGTTACTACCAGTCAACAAATATAAAGAAGAATAAAAAAAGCATTTTAAAAAAATAAAACGACAAAAACTACAAAAGCAAAATATTTTGTAAGAAAACATATGGGAGGAGGAAAAAAACAGAAAATAACCACAACCCCATCCTGTTTTATAATACTGATTGACAAAGTTGAGTTTTGAAAGGAAAATGGAAAAATATAATTCAATTTTAAACAAGAAAATATATCGAAACCTATTCAATAAGATACAATATATTTATTCTGATTATTTACTGCAAAAGGCTTGTATGTTATATTTTAAATTTATTTTATCTGATGAAGCTGGTATAACCAGCGAAACGTTATAAATAATTTTAAATAAAATTTTTAATGCGATTTTAGGGGATCCTGATGTCAGACCCCAAGTTTAGGAACGAGCGAAGGCTCTTATACATTAGTAAAACCGAAGGTTTTGACCAAAGAATATTCGATGCAGTGGACCAAACCCCATTCCTACCTGATTATGGTGAATTAAATATGTGGCGTTCACCAGTTTATCAACCGTCGATAAAACATGATTTATATGACTTTGTTTTACGTAGCCATCAAAGACCACAAAGTTCTAGTTTGGATATTGCGATTCATAGAACAACTGAAATGTTTCGATTACCCCAAAAAGTTAAAATGATACATTTAAATGATATTTTTCAACAAGATTTAGACATTTGGAGTAAATCGCCTGGATTACCATAGCGTAGTCTTGGTTATAAGACAAAAGGTGATATAAAACATGATCCTGAAGCAGTAAGACGCGTTCGAAAGTTTGCGCATTTAGTAAAAGGTGGACATAAAATAAACTTTCCTGATTGTTTGGCTTATGTACGTTCACATACTTGTGAATATGGGGAGTATAAAGTTAGAGCTGTGTGGGGGTATCCCGCAACAGTTACCTTCATGGAGGCGATGTTTGCACTTCCTCTGATCAGAGCATATGAACAAGTCAGAGATGAATTTAAGCCTATAGCATATGGCTTTGAAACCGCCACTGGAGGAATAACACGGTTACGAAAACGATTTATGTGTCCAAACGCTCAATATACCGGAATTGATTTTAGAAAATTCTATAAAACAGTACCACCTTGGCTGACTGAATTGGCCTTTGATATCCTATTTTTTAATATTGACTTGGTCGAATATCAAGATCATGGGATTGCTGATGATTACCATGTTTTACGCTCTGAGACGGTACTTCATCGAAACTATCATACGTACTGCTGATGGTTGCCGGTTTAAAAAGTTTTCTGGCATAGCGAATGGTAGTTATTTCACTCAATTAGTAGGATCAATAGTGAATTGTATCTTGGTAAATTGGATGTCAATTGAGCAGTTTGGAAGCTACCCCCTTGATTGTATTTTTCTGGAAGATGATTCCTTTATCTCTTCAACTCGGAGGTGGGACTTAAAGTGGTGTAACCAATTTGTTAAGAAAATAAGAATGGAGCTAAATGTCGAGAAAAGTGACCAGAGTGAGTGCATGGGAAGATTCAATTTCCTTGGATATAGGATCGGACAGGGTCAACCTATGAAAGAACATAGCGAATGGATGGTTGCCTTGCTGTACCCAGAACGTCCAGATACAGAGTTCGCATATGTACAGAATAGAGCTTTGGGACTGTACTATGCAAATATGTGCGTTGACCAAGAATTTTCGAGAATTTGCCGCACTATAGTGACTCTTAAACCATTCGATATTGCATTCACATCGAATTTTGAACGGATGCTAAAACACATTGGTGTTACAGTGTCTGAGATAGATCCTTTGAATTTACCGGATCCACTGTACTTTACAAAATTTATGTAGCAAAGGAGTTAAGCCCCGGGACGTTCTGATTGAAACTTATTTTTCATGTAGAATTCTCAAGTAGCTAAGCTAATACAATAACAAATAGCTGATTTCATCTCCAAATTACTAATTCATATACCAAAACAGCTGTAACCCCAAAATTTAAATATCATTTTTAATCACTGTTGGAGAGTGATTAATTTTACAAAATATGCCTTGCAACAATCAATTGAGCTTGTCAACCACTAACAATCGATCCAACCAAGGAAGCCAAGAACCTAAGACAGCCCCCACTAATGGATCAACAACCAACAGGAATCTATATCACTACTTAGAAATCAACCAACAAAGGGACATTATGATATGCTTTAAAAACTTTAATCGCATAAACAAAACTTTTGTAAAGGTAAGTGAAAGAATACATTTCCTCACAACTTGCAAAAAATATTCAATTATACCCACTCTCTTACAAAAAAACTTCGATAATATTATTTTTCAAAACTCAAACAACCAAAGAAAATTTAAAAATGTATACCATAATTTTATAAACCAAACCCTTTCAATTTTGCTAAATGACGCTCATGCTACTAAAAATAACTTAAAACTTAAAATTTAAAAATACAAACACTACTTTGAAACAAATTGTATTACAACTGCACGCACGCGAACATGTCTGCGACAGACAGCGTTACCGAATTAAGTTCGAATTCAATAAAAACAATCAAAGACGCGATAGGGATTGTAAAATATAGTGATGAGGCTGACAAATGGATTAAACATGTAAATAAAACCATTTTAATTGTTAGTCGATTTATCCGTAAGCATAGTTTTAAAAATGAAAATCCATTCAGGCTAGAGGCAAATTTAAGTTTATTAAAGGGTCAACGGCAATTATTGAGAAATTTAAAAGCAAAATTAGCAAAGAAGGGGGCGGGTGTAGGGAGTGGTCAGCAGCAGCAAAAGAACAAGTTGGTATGGGAAGATGTAGAATCTTGTTTTAACAGTAGAATAAGAACAGGTATGATTGTAAATTTAGGCTACAAGGAACCTCAAGAATTTCTTGCAAAAGCATACAGAAGTTTCTCAATAAAAGTAAAACAAATTATTAAAAATAACTTAATGCTTAAAGCTAACGTAATATTTAGTGCATATTTTATAATACCTAGTAGTAGCGAGATAGATTTAAAAACGTTTGCTACTAAAAATGAAAAAATTGATTCTGGTACTAATGTAAAACAGTGGTATGAGACTAATGTTGAGAATAAGCTGTTGACGAAATTAGAAGATTTTCAAGAACGTGATTCAGGTTGGAGTTTGCTTGAGATATTACATTTAAAAGTAAATTTAAATCATTACACGCCATTAACAGTAGGTAAATATATTGAGTTACCTAAAGATATTAAAAATAAAAAGGCCGTGATTAACGTAAAAAATGATGAATATTGTTTTTTGTGGTCGGTAGTGTCAGCATTATATCCTGCAAATAAGAGTTCTGATAGAATATCCTCATATCCACATTTTAATGAAGTTTTAAAGTACTCGGGACTAGAATTTCCAATGAAATTAAAAGATATATCAAAATTTGAGACAATGAATGATTTACGTATAAATATATATATATATAAGTATCACGCTCAAACTTTATTATGTGATACGTGTTTAAATCATTTCGTAACTAAAGAATCATATTTAAGACATATTAGAAATTGTATTGGTGTAAATGAAACTAAAATTAAAATGCCCGAAGAAGGTACAACAATAGAATTTAAAGACTATAAATATCAGGAAATAGTACCATTTTCAATATACGCGGACGTGGAGTGTGTTTTAGAGAAAGAACAGAATGTTGTTTCCGAAAATGTAGGCATTTATCAAAAACGTGTTCCATTTAGTATTGCATATTATTTAAAATGTTCATATGACGATAGTTTATCTCGATTTAATATATATCGTGGTGCCGACTGTACGGAATGGTTTGTAAAATAATTACAATCTATAGCGTATCAAGTAAATAATATATTACTAAATATACAGCCTATGGATATTAGCCAGCAGGAAAACGAATCGTTTCAAAAATCGGTATGCTGTTACATTTGTAAAAAACCTTTCGCCGATAAAGACGTGCGTGTACGTGATCACAATCATCAGACAGGTGAGTATAGAGGTAGTGCTCATCAACACTGTAATCTTAACTATAAAGATGCACATTATATTCCCGTTCTCTTTCATAATCTCAGCGGTTATGATGCACATTTTATTATAAAACCATTGGCAAAACTGATTATGGGAGATATTAATTTGTTGCCTATAAATAAGGAAAAATTTATATCATTTACAAAACATGTGGATGGTACAAATATTGATTTTAGATTTTTAGACTCGTGTCGATTTATGGCTAGTAGTTTAGAACAATTGTCATTAAATTTACCGAACAATTTAAAAACTATTACACGCAAATTTTGCAAGAGCGAAGAAGAATTTGAATTATTACTACGTAAGGGTATCTTTCCATACGACTACCTAGACAATTTTGAAAAGTTGAATGATAAAAGTCTTCCTGACAAAACGCAATTTTTTAGTCAGCTGCATGGAACAGCTATTTCAGATGAAAATTATGAACATGCACTGCGTGTTTGGAACATATATAATATGCAAACTCTGGGCCAGTATGCGGATATGTACCTTACAGTTGATGTTCTACTCTTAGCTGATTACCGCAATCTGCAGCAAGCTGTAAGTTTAGGGCTGAAAATTGTAAAAATCCATAGAATATTAAAATTTAAGCAATCAGCTTGGCTTAAACCGTACATAGATTTAAATACAAAATTAAGGCAAGCTGCCAAAAATAATTTTGAAAAAGATTTTTATAAACTTATGAATAATGCTGTATTTGGAAAAACTATGGAAAATGTTAGAAAATACAAAATAATAAAATTAGTTTCTAAATGGGAAGGTAGGTACGGAGCCAGTGCATACATATCAAAACCAAATTTTCACAGCTGTACTATTTTAGATAAAGACTTGGTACTTATAGAATTAAATCAGTTGGAAATAGTTTTTAATAAGCCAATATACGTTGGATTTTCAATCCTAGATATTTCAAAAATTTTAATATACGAATTTCATTATAATTATATTAAACAGAAGATGGGTAATCAAGCAAAACTGCTGTACACAGACACTGATAGTCTCATATATCACTTTACCCTTCCAAATATATACGATTTTATACGAGAAGATGTTCACAAATTTGATACAAGCGATTATCCTCCGAACAATCCATATAACCTTCCACAAGTTAATAAAAAAGTAATAGGTCTAATGAAAGACGACATGAGTGGTAAAATAATTACCGAATTTGTTGGTCTACATGCAAAATTGTATGCTTTCAAAACATTACAGGATGCTGAGAATGGAGAATTTAAAATTTCAAAGAAAGCTGCTTTGAATAGAATTACATTACAAAGACTGCCTGTTTAATAACGAAACAGTATTTTGCGATCAGAGAACAATTAGATCAAAAACTCACAACGTATTTTCTTTAAAACAACGAAAAAAGGCTTTAGACCCACATGATGACAAACGAATAGTAAACTGTATGTATACTGACACTTTACCTTGGGGCTACTATACAGCATGTTCGAGTATTTAAATACTAACCATATAACTTATATATTTTAGCCTAGCGTTGTACACCACCACCACACAGATATTTTTAAATGACTTGAGGAAAATATTAGAAAAGCGCAAAATGGTAAAGCCGTTGGTTGGAGAAGCGGCCCTTGTTCCAGTCCCTGGCCTCCAACAACACCTCAAGACTATATCGATACTTACACTTTGTTAAGTTCTGTCTTTACTTATGTATAAATAAGGTATGTATAATAATTAAATAAAGCATATATTTAAGCGTATATTTATTCTCCCACTCTCCTTGTCAAGTTTTGCTTCACTTATGGATAAATGTGATGTATATATTAATGAAATAAAACACATATTAAAATAAAAAGTCTTCTATTTTAATCTTAAAAATTACATGTATAAGTTTATTACCTAACTTAATTTCTATTTTAATGAGACAAAATTTGAGGTGGCGACGGGGATAGTGGTGACACCTATTCCAGTTGTGCGGGGTAATGACCATGTCCGCGATGTGGAAACAACCTGGATCGCTGGGATGCGCGGGTGTTTTTGCACAGGTCTGCGCGAGGGTCTGCCGGGGGGTTTTGGCGCATACAGGCAGGTAGACAGGTGGACAGCTAGAGAACTAGACAGCTAGACAGATAGACAGCTAGACAGCTAGACAGATAGACAGCTAGACAGGTAGACAGCTAGACAGGTAGACAGCTAGACAGATAGACAGGTAGACAGGTAGACAGGAGGACAAGCAGGCATGTGCCAATATGATGGGAACAAAAATTTATATAATTATACCAGTTTCATTTTTTTCCCATATAAAAAAAAACTTATCTAGACTTATCTAAACTAACTGAAAGGTATCAGAGTACGTCTGCTGCACCAGCAATTCCATTGCATTATGTCTCTTCTCCCAGATGGGAAATGTATATTAGATAAAGAGCACAATGACTCAGCCGCGTTGGATATTTTGAACCAGTCACCGTAGCACCAAAGTCAAGGAAACCAACTAACGGGTGTTCATAAACAGTCGTCATCCCAGTTGCTTTGAAAAACAAAATGTTATGTCTTTGATTAATTCGTGCAACACAATGAAACGTCAATGAGTACTGTCATAGCGCATTTTTTCTAAATTTTAATAGACATACGTTTCTGAAGTCAAAACCTACTGGGATGACGACTGTTTATGAACACCCGTTACTTATTGCCATTACACAATCGGGTGCGCATTCCAGCGTAGCAGGAATGCATGTCCGAAATGAATCAAGCTATTTTGCTTCAGCAGTGGTAGATCATCGAGCGTCTGTAATGAGAGCAGATCAAACAAATACATGCTACACGTGAAGGGGTCAATGCAAGAAGTGCCTAAGTCACATTTTCATTAAATTGACCTTGTGGCGCCATCTAAGAGTGGCAGAAACATGTGCCTAAGTGCCTTAGTTTATATTATACTTCAATGGGAGTTTACCTTGTTTTCAATGCAAGAAGTACGTAAGTCCTAAGTCATCATCTTGACAGACGCAATGCAACAAGTCCCTTAGTCCACCTTATCTAAATTACGTTATATGTGTGCAAATTACCTATTAACCCGTGTTTATCCTAATAATTTGTGTATGTGGTTAAAAACATAACTATGGCAGGTAAGGAAAGTAGAATAAAATAACCTGTGTTACCTTGAGACATACTAGTAACCGTTTTTACAATGGATATATGATTTATGTTGTACTTCTTATCGAACATTGACTGCATTCTAACCTCACAACCTTAGCGATCCCATTTACACCATAAATAAAAAAGCAGGGAATCGTTTTCTCGAAAACACCAGAGAAGAACTATAACAAACTGTCGCTGTAAATGCTCATCAATATTAAGCGTGGGGGAAAAAAAGAAAATTTTCGACGCCTATTACAGTTTCTGATCTTCTTCTGCACAACAAAATTTACACCTTGACGGTTGTGTACATCCTACGGATGTTAAACAACACATATCAAGAAAATCTGTCAATCCACGAGGTAGGAGTCAAAGCTTTGTATATAAAGTTGTAGCGTAGCGTAGCGTAGCCTGTCGTGCAAGACAATGCCATAGACTAAACATTACTCGAATTGCGTGTTAACTGCTTTCCCGCGGTGTTAGCGAAATTATTCCGGTGGACATTCCTTAATCCCTTTGATAAAATGTGGACGAAGGCGTTTAATGAAATATATATGTAAAACGTAGTGTAATAAATAACATAATGGATTCAGTGACGCAAACCAACCAAATTGACAACCCGCGACTAAGTAACCACATTGGTGACCCCAGACAAGAAACAAGAAACGCCCTGGATCTGGACGTCCCCGGAGGACTACTTCGACACGAAGTGTACGAAGTATTGAAATTCCTTCATATCGAAAACCATTCTAAGTCAAATATCTATAAAACTCGTGCCAACCGACTAATGAGCCCACTATACCAAATCTCCGTCTCGGCTGTGCGGATCTTTTGGTGAAGACCCCAGCCCACTAGATCCCTCCCTCGTATTGGGGGGTGCCTAAACGTGCTGTGCGGGGTATGTATGTTCATATGTGTACACGATTCCGGTCGCCGTGAACCTTCCTAAAGTGTTGGATCGTTTTGATACGATAGGTCCTCCGAAAATGAAGACAACATCAACTTTTGAGGTATGGTCGTCGGCAAAAAAAATTTTTTTTTGGGTTTTTTTTATAAATATCTTGTTGATAATATTTCATTGTATTAGCGAAACGGAGTGATGCTGAGTGTCGAAGTATTCTTGGAAAGCACGAAAGGGCGTTTTTCTAGGGTGGGGGTACCGTATATTTAATTCTAGGTGTTGCGATTTTTATGGAAGTCAGTATATGTACAAATCGCTCAAACAGGCACTAATTAAGCGCCTATCCACTTCCCGTCAACAGAAGATTAAACAACTCCTGGAGCACGAAGAGATAGGCGACCGCACACCGTCTCAATTTTTAAGGCACCATAAGAATCTAGCAGGCGGCGTAGTAGCGGACGATTTTATTCATACGCTATGGATTGGACAACTCCCAGACGGCATGCAGGCAATCCTGATGACCCAGGCAAGCAGCAACCTGCAAACTGTATAGCCACCTTGGCAGACAAAATTGCCGAATCACCCCCAGAGAATTCCAAGTAGCATCCACTGTTTCACGCGTCGAAGAAGAAAAAATCGGTCAACTCTGCAAGCAAGTCGCTGAATTATCCCAGCAAGTTTCGCGGTTGAGCCGAGAAAGACAACCGCGAAATAATAGCTCAACCCGGTATCGCTCCAGATCGCAATATTCGACGAACATATGCTGGAATCACAGGAAATTCAGAGAAAATGCCACAAAATGCACTAAACCGTGCCAATACTCAAAAAACGTCGAAAGGAGCTTGTAGTAGCGGTAAATGACTCCTTGTCCAGCAATCGCCGCCTATTTGTTACGGATGTGTCAACGAAAAACAGCGATTACAACTCCATTCGGAATGTATGAATTCCCTTTTATGAGTTTTGGCTTGAAGAATGCTGCCGAAACGTTCCAGCGTTTTATAGATGCGGTTATCAGAGGACTCGACTTTTGCTATGCATTTATTGATGACCTACTGGTAGCTTCCACATCTGGGGAACAACACCTGGGCCATCTCAGCCAACTCGTTAGCAGGCTCAGCGAATACGGAGTGCTGATCAACTGGGGGAAGTGTAACCTTGGCAAGACGAGCATCAACTTCTTTGGGTACTCCATTTCCCATTAAGGAATTAAACCACCGGAAGACCGCATCGAGGCTATAAAGCAAGTTCCCCAGCCTAAGACAATCAAAGAGCTGCGCCGTTTCTTAGGAATGGTTAATTTCTACAGAAGGTTCCTTCCTAACGCAGCAGAAGTCTTGGCTCCGTTAACTAAGCACTTGCAAGGGCCCAAAACAAAACCAAACACAGAAATTCAGTGGAACCGCGACTTGGAAGAAGCTTTCTCCCGCTCCAAGACAACCCTGGCGAACGCTACCCTCCTGGCACATCCAGCACCAGCAGCCTCAACATCAGTTATGGTGGATGCATCAGATGTTGCCATGGGAGCAGTTCTGCAGCAGGAAGTGGCCGGAGCAAGGCAGCCCGTAGTTTTTTTTTCGAAGAAACTAAACTCTGTCCTGAAGAAGTACAGCGCCTACGATCGGGAACTACTGGCAGGTTATTCGGCTGTAAAGCGCTTGCGCTACTTTGTAGAAAGCCGGAACTTCACGCTCTGCACCGACCACAAGCCGTTAATATACGCGTTCCAATAAAAACCACAATGCGCATCGCCCAGACAGTTCCGCCACCTGGACTTCTTTGGACAATTTACGACAGATATTCGTCATGTCGCTGGAAGCGACAACATTCCCGCGGATACCTTATCACGTGTATCTGTTGCATGTTGTACAGCAGCTTTTCCAGGCAGCCCAATTAACTAAAAAGCGCTGGAAAAAGCCTAAGAATCGGATGCCGAGCTGAAGACATTCCTCCACGCTGAGGCCGTGCTAGCCTTGAAGATGGTCTACTTCCCGGATCAGGACGCCGATGTGTACTGCGATTCAACGACGCACATACGAGTATTTAGCGGATCTAGCAGGCCATAAGTCGATTTTGTAGAACTCGCTCCAGCTGCAAATGAATTGGTACCTGGCAAAATTGAATAGACAGAGGACCATAAGCTACCCTTCCTTTGCATTCCCCTGCCCCAGAGGGTGCGACCGGCCAGTCGGAAGTAGAGCGTCTCTTTAACTGCACGTATATTTTCTCGGCATTAATTTCGACGGTGGTAGCTTTTTTGCAGTTTCGTTTTGAAAGTGAATAGTTATGGATTGTGATGAAGCGGGTAAGTGTGCATGTATTTAAAGCATTCTTTTGTTTTTGTTATCTTTTAACTTCGTTAAAGGTTATTAGAAGAAAGCATTTTTTTCAAGTTTTCAAGCCAATTTTAACAAACTCGAAAGTATTTGTTGTACGTCAGGGTGCGTCCCGGCAATCATTTTTACTGAGATATAACGGTAACGGTTTCTACTAATCAATTTTGCAAGAAACAAAGGCGGAATCCCGCGACTTTTCCAAATTGAGGTCTATTAATACCATAGTAAAAAGAAAGAAATGTTTAGCTACATGTTCGTTTTTTATTTTATTTTTTTTTATTTTATTCTAGGCTTATCGGGGGTCAAAATAATGACTCGAAGAGAATTATTTAACAAAATGCAGCAACAAAATGTACCTAACATTTACAAAAAAATTTAAGTTTATCGAAAACTTCCTGCTGAACTATGACGATTACTCGAAGGAACAGATAAAAGATTGAAGCATAAATTTTCATACAAATCAGAATGCAAAGGAAGGTGAATAGCAGCACAAACAAAAGAAGACATGTTCCTTAAAAAGATCATGATTGGTTACAAGGGCCATTCGAGATCCCAAAAATAATAAAGAGGTCGGGACGGCCACCGAAGAGATTTGAAGCATCAAGTGACAGAAGTAAGAGAAGAAAAACAGAAGATCTACAAAGAAATACTGATGTGCAAAAGTTAACTTAGGCTACCCAGATCAAGTTGCAAACCGCAGGAAAGAGAGATGCTTCCACAGTACTTAAAGATATTATGAGTACTCCAAAGCGAGCTAGAAAATACAAGAGTGCCTACTCGAGTAGTGTGCAGGACAATAAAGAACAACTCTCACCTTTGCGCGCACTGGCAATGTTTGTGGAAGCTGATCTTTCTAGAAGGCAATATGAGATAATCAGGAGCACTAATAAGAAGTTCTATCCATGCTACAGTTTGCTACAAAAGTCAAAAATGGATTGCTACCCGGATAAGGAATCTTATCAAGTGACTGCTACCGGTGCTGAAATTAAATTACAAAATTTAATAGTCCATACCGTCTTACGATTGATGTTATATTTAAGAGAAGTTGTTCAATCTGTAACCGAAGAAGAGAGTAGCGCACTGGTTTTAATCTGCAAGTGGGGTTGTGACGGCTCACAACAATCACAATTCAAGCAAAAATTTCAAAATGATTGTGATTCCGACGCAAACATTTTTGAAAGTTCGTTTGTACCACTACAATTAATTTGTAGCAGCAATAAAAAAATTATATGGCAGAACCCAACACCTTCTTCACCACGGTACTGTCGCCCTATTAGCATTAGATTTGTTAAAAAAACTGTCGACATTACTAAGGAAGAAATATCCTATACAGAAAACTCTGCAAATGTTTTACAAGGCACAAAGGTGACATTGGCAGATAAAAATTTTTGTTAAACATACCATGATGCTTGCCATGATTGACGGAAAAGTGTGTAACGCTGCAACGCAAACAACATCCACAATGAGATGTTACATTTGTGGCGCAACATCTAAAGAGTAATAATCTTTCAATCAGTAAAGGTATTAAAGCAGACACGCTGAAATTCGGATTATCGGTTTTACATGCCAGGATTCGTATTTTCGAAAGTTTATTACACCTGTCCTATAAACTTTCAGTTAAAAAATGGCGCCTGCAGTCAGACAGTGATAAAGAAATTGTCAAGTAAAGTAAGTTGAGAATTCAAGAAGCTTTTAGAAAGAACATGGGTCTAATTGTTGACGTACCAAAGCCTGGCTTTGGTAATACTAGCCGAAGATTTTTCATAGAGCCAGATATCGCAGCGGAAATAACAGGTATTGATTCCCACCTCGTATATCGTTTCAAGGTGATATTAGAAACGCTATCTTCCGGACATAAAGTTCACATAGAAAATTTTTCAAAATATTCTATGGAAACTGCGACACTCTATGCTCAATTATATCCGTGGTGTCCGATGACGCCTACAGTGCATACAATTTTGATTCATGGAGCCACTGTTATTGAAAATGCCCTCCTGCCTATTGGCCAGCTTTCAGAAGAAGCTGCTGTGGCACGAAATAAACATTTTCGTCAATATCGCCAAACCTTTGCGAGAAAGTTCTCAAGAGAAGCTTGCAATTTAGACGTATTCAATAGACTACTCTTCAGCTCTGATCCTCTTCTATCTGGTATGAGGCCAACACCAAAAAAGAAGACGAAGCCATTTTTAAAGGAAACCTTGGAAATGCTACTTCCAGCTGAACCTGAACCCATCAGCTGAACCACAGCCTTCGGATGAAGCGGAAGAATCTTCGGATGAAACTGAAGTGTCATCTGATGAAGAACCGCGGCATCCATCATCTTCCGCGTGATGTTTTTATGTGACCGCACCTTATGGGAAATTTTGTAATAAGGGGTTAAGGAAAAACTTTTGCTGCAGAAAATTTCTACATGTGCTAAAACTACAGTAGCAGTAAAAAAATTAAAAATATACAGGGGGTCCAAAAATCTGAATTTTGCTCAAGAGTGAAGTATCCTTATTTCTCAGAATAAAGAATAAACTCATCTGAGATATTTAGTTCTTTGGAATCAAAATATATGGCCAAATACAAAATCAGAGCCACCTGAGATAAAAACTAGAATTTTATCACTTTTGCTTACCGGTAGATCGCTTAACAAAACTATGCAGAAAAGTCGCTTTGGGAATATGTTTTGGTTCATTCTCTATCCAAAACAAACTATTTTGTAAACACAGTTTAAAGTTTTAGTATATTTGATAAATAAATGGTTTGACAACATAATTTTTGTCTTTTTCTTCACACAATATTCTTAATAATTCATAACACTATTCCATAGTTCTAAAACACGTATTATACCTACTCAACGAAATAAATAATTTTGGCCAGCTAGATAGGCTAAATACTCGTATGTGCGACGGGAACACTGCGCCCTTTCGTCACAAAACAGTTCCGACGCCCAGTGTTCGACGCCCTCCACATCCCGGAATTCGAGCCACGAGGCAGCTCGTCTCCTCCAGGTTTATATGGCCCTCCATACGCAAGGACTGCAGCCATTGGAGCAAGACGTGCGTCCTGTGTCAGCGCTTGAAGATCACTAGGCATGTAGCAGCACCGATGGGGGACTTCACCACGCCCACCTCCAGGTTCGAGCACGTGCATTTGGACCTGGTTGGGTCACGTCCTTCATCGCTAGGCAATACATAGTGCCTGACGTGCATCGACCGCTACTCCACTGCTGAAACCGTGGCCAGAGCCTTCTTCAGCAGTTAGATAGCTAGGTTTGGTGTGCCTCTGCGTATCACGACAGACCGCGGCCGGAAATGTACCTTCAACTTATTCAAGGGGTTAGCCAACCTCTTGGGATCGCAACACATGCAAACCACGGCATACCATCCGGCAGCAGCTAAAAGCAGCAATTGAGTGCCACACAGACATAAGGTGGGCAGAACACCTGCCAGCAGTTCTCCTGGGCATCCCCACAACCATCAAGGCAGAGCTGAACGCCACCTCAGCCGAAATGGTCTACAGCGAATACATCCGCGTACCAGGAGAATTTTTCAATGCTACGGAGGATGTATATGCAGCCAACTTCGTGGCCCAGCTCAAGAGAGCATTTCAACACGGTCCGCCCGACTGCAGCTAAGCATCATGGCCAGCGAAAAACATTATTCTAAAAGATCTCGCAACCTAAACACATGTGTTCGTGAGAAACGATGCCACACGCAAGCCGCTGCAAGCTACTTACAATGGACCAGTCCGGGTTATATCCAAAGCAGCAAAAACCTTCAGCGTCGAAATCCGTGGCAATCCGGTGACGATCTCAATCGACAGGCTCAAACCCGCCTATCTTGCAGCACAGCCTGAACAAGATCAACCCGAAACCAACACCGCGACGTACACAGACGCCGAAATATACAATCAAGCCACAACCACCAGAAGTGGACAGCGAGTGCATTTCCCGGATTATTTCCGACCTGCATAATCTCGTGGATTAAACCACTGCCAAGGGGGTCGTGTAGCGTGGCGTGATAAATAGCCTGAAAACGACTGTCGTGTAAGACGAGGCCATAGACTAAACATTGCTCGAAGTGCGTGCTAACTGCTTTCCCAAGGTGTTAGCGAAATTATTCCGGTCGACATTCCTTAATCCCTCTGATGAGATGTGGAAGGAGTTTAATGAAATATACCTAGTCTACCCAAAAGTTCTGTCACAAATTTTAAAGTTCCTTTATATTTCTTACAAACAATAGGTATCAAGCTAGCGTGC
Source organism: Agriotes lineatus (assembly GCA_940337035.1). Classification (NCBI taxonomy): domain Eukaryota; kingdom Metazoa; phylum Arthropoda; class Insecta; order Coleoptera; family Elateridae; genus Agriotes; species Agriotes lineatus. The sequence continues at coordinate 655,020 of CALNHX010000008.1, forward strand.
CATGTTTGTTTACATTTGTTATGTAGCTGTCAAACCTAGTTCAGTTTGCTCCAGCTTTGCGTGCATTTGAGATGGAATCATTAAAAACAGAAAACCGCGTTGCCATTATTTCTTTGTATCGTGCAGGTCACTCTGTAGGTGAAATTTTCAAAGCCTTAAAACCGCTTGGTGTAAATCGGCGCTTTGTGTATCGCTCCATAGAGCGATTTAAGGAGACTGGAAGTGTGAAAGATAGGCCTCGAACCGGACGTCCAAGAACTGCTAGGTCCGAGCACCGCATTAAAGCTGTTCGTGCACGAATTCGGAGAAATCCTCTTCGCAAACAAAGTTTGTTGGCAAAAGAAATGGGCATGAGTTCCAGATCTATGTCACGACTGCTCAGGGAAGATCTTGGTATGAGAGCTTATCGCAGAAATACCGGACACTTGTTGACGACTCGACTTAAAGGTATACGGAAAACCAGAAGCAAGTCACTTCTGCAGAGGTACGCCAAAAATCTCCACCGCTCGATCTTGTTTACGGACGAAAAAATTTTCACCACCGAGGAAAAATTTAACCGACAAAACGACAAGGTGTATGCTAAAAGTGCTAGAGATGCCGCTGCTGCAGTGGGTAAAGTTCAGCGTGGTCATCATCCAGTAAGTGTGATGGTTTGGTGGGGAGTGAGTTGGCATGGTGTGACAAAGCTTCATTTTTGCACGCAAGGTGTTAAAACCGGTGCCAAAGTGTACCAAACATGTTCTTGAGAAGGTTGTGTTGCCACTTAATCAGACTTTATTTAATAATGAACACTGGGTATTCCAGCAAGACTCAGCACCGGCACATAAGGCAAGTAGCACACAATTGTGGCTTTCACAGAATGTGCCTGAGTTTATTAAGAGTGAAGAGTGGCCCTCTGGAAGCCCGGATTTAAATCCGTTGGATTATAAACTTTGGGCCGAATTGGAGGCAATAGTTTGCAGAAAACGACACACATCAATTGAATCCTTAAAACACAGTCTGTGCAGAGCTGTTGACAATTTTGCTTTAGATAGGGTTCGTGCCGCTATAGACGAATGGCCAGCAAGACTAAAGAGCTGCATCCGCGCTAATGGTGGACATTTTGAATTATAACTTGTTTTGTTTTGTGTTATAACATGTTCTAACAAATAAATTTATTAAACATAACATTTCAATTACCTATAGTGGAACTATACAGCTTTTTCTTTGTGACAGAACTTTTGGCTAGACTAGGTATATGTAAAACGTAGTGTAATAAACAACATAATGGTTCCCGTGGCGCAAACTAACCAAATTCGTACCCCGCGACTAAGTAACCAAAAAGTAAAGATTGACGGAAAACTAATAACACTGTGTCAGTCGGCGTATTTAGCAGTGCATGGAATAAAACGCTCCAGACTGCGTCGGAAGATTCAGAAAAACAATGCCGAGCCTAAGGATTCGAGAGGTCTTCATCGCTCCAGGCCAAATAAAACAAAAACAGATACTTTAGTCTCAGAAGATTTATAGACGAACTACCAGCTCGAGAGTCTCATTATAGCTGATCTGATCACAAATTTCGCAAGTATCTGGATTCCCATTTATCAGTCGCAAAGCTTCACCGAAATTTTTTACAAAAGAACCAAGATAAAACTGTATCATATGGGATGTTTAGAATACTTTTTACAAAAGAGTACAACATATCATTTGGATTCCCAAGAAAAGACATCTGTAGAGAATGTACTATGTTCCTGGCACGTTTACAAGCCGAAGTGACAAATGATGTAGCATCTGCACAAATCGTCAAGACGGCCAGGGAGCTACACCTAAGAAAAGCTTAATGTTTTCAGAAGAAAATTTCGGAAGCAACAAAAGCTAATGATCCATCCGTCGTATCAATTTGCTTCGATTATCAGAAGAATCTGCCTGTCCCTGTGACGAATATTGGGGACGAATACTATTTGCGTCAGTTGTGGATTCACAGTCTGGGAATACATTGCTTAACAACAAGAAACGCCAATATGGATATGTATGCAGAACACTTCGCTCAAAAGGGACCAAACGAGGTAATAACTTGCCTGCAGGATTACATCACACAAAACAAGAAGCCAGAGCAACCTATTTTACAACTTCTTTGTGACAACTGCTTCAGCCAGAACCAAAATAGATTTTTGTTTGTCTTTTTGGATCAGCTATGTGCCAATAATATTTTTGAAACCATAGAAACAGTCGACCGAAATTTTGCTGTGATTGAAAAACAAAGATTGAAGCATGACAACGTTAACAACCCAGAAGTTTATGTTAATATAATAAAAAAGTGTAAACAGAAAACCCCATTTGATGTCGTCTTTGTACAGCATTCGCTGAGGTCTAATGGATGACTGGAAGAAGGCGATCATACAATAAAAGTGAAACACTATAAATTATGGTTCGACTCTCACATAAAAGGAACTGTGCCCGGGATTTCGAAAGCTAGACGCGTCAAATTTGCGCGTAATGAGCAACCCCAGCTCAGTGCATCCTATTTTGGACCTAGGGAACCAATGAAATTTCAGAGCCGTAAACTTCGCGGCGAACCCATGCTGGACTATGATAATGAATATCTAAAAATTAAGCAGTTGAAATTCAATAACGTAACCCATCTTGTAAAACACGTTAAATCATTGGATACTGAATTTTTTGCTCGAACCTTGTATGAAAATGGAAGTATAATCCAGCAAAATGATGCCATTGATGAAGAGATTGATCAGTTACAAAAGGCCGACGCTGTTTGTGAATAGCCAGCCTTCTTATCATGTTCTTATCTTTGCTGCAAGCTTCCTTTGTCATTCATACTATATTTGTTATAGTCTTAAGTTTGCTGTTAGCAATCTTTACCATTCGTACTGTGTTTATTACAGTCTTAAGTTTTGTTCACACATTATATATTTTCTTACGGCGTTACATAATAAACCTTTTTTAGTATAAACAAATTTTTTCTTAATATTATCCTTAATTTTTGACAAAATAAAAAAAATCAACACAAAAAGTGCCTAAGTCCGAAATTATTATATTTTTTTGTTATAACAAAACGTTTTTAAAAGGTAAAAGTTCAAGGTAATTTCAATTCCCCAACCGGAGGCGGGCTACTATAGGAACCTTGCGTTCCTCTTCAGCCAACAACGGGAATTATAGGATGGGCGAGAGAAAGGAGGGGTAGAGAATGGAAGAAAGGCCAGGAAAGGTGAAGAAGTACTGTCGCAGCATTCGCCTCAGAGAATGCACTCGGTTGACTCAGGAAAACCACCTAAAAACCTGAATCAGAGCAGACGGCCAGGGGAATCGAACCCGCGACCTCCCAAATGCCAAAACGTTTTTGCTTTTCTAATCATGGAAGCCCAATCCACTTTCCAGAAAGAATACAACACACATTTTGATAATATTTTGTGTAATATTTCAAACAAAAAGAAACCTTCAAACCGCAATATCTCCGAATCACCTATTTGTGGCTAAGGCACCTCTTGCATCGACCCCTTCACATACTCTCACAACTAATATTGACTTTCTGGCGTATTTCAGATTACATAGATGGGCACTTACGACTGCTGGTGAAATCAGAAGATTATTTGGTTTCCTTTCGTGGATGGGGTTAGTCAAAATGCCAGTCGTTTGTGCTTATTGGAGCCCTCCAAGAATTCTTTCCAATATTAGATCAAGCAGTTTGGAGAAACTGAATACACCATAACAAAGTACCACGCAGATGCAAATATTATTGCTGCAATGCAGCTTTTACAAATTGTGAATATGAACTGCTATGGACGTACATTAAACACTGCTCCATTTAAGGCTTTGCAAATGCCTTGGTGCCACAAATTTTTTTTTTTCGAGTTGACACGCACGCTGGAGATATGCATTGATTACGTTATGCGAGGGGTTGGCCAAAGGCGCGAGCCCATTTGCTGCGCTTCTGCATAAACCGTTTGCATCGTGACTAATAAGTAAATAAGTTGATGGTCAAATGTACTAGTTGTACTCATATACGATTGCTAACAAATTGAATATTTGACGAAATACCAGGTATTGAATACGTAATTATGTTGTTATTATGTATTTACCGATTACTGTATCAGCTTCGATAAAATGAAAAGGGTTAGAGTAGAGGGAGGTAAGAGTCCGCATGGGGCAAGAGTCCTAAATTCAAATATAGCGCTACAATTGGAATATTTGCATCATTTTTCACTAGATGTAGTTAGTAGACATCAATTAGAGTGTGTCGACGGAATTTTACCGCGCGAAGCTGGCTTGTTGGAGAACTATGAGGTAATTACGATTTTTCTTATACCTGATGTAAAATTAGCTCTTGTTGAGATTACGTTCTCATGTAGAAAATGAGTAATAACCTTAAGTAGTATATTTTTTATTGAAAAGGCATGTTTCTTGCTAGAAACTTGTAGGTTAGAATCGGTGTTATGTTTGATGGTCTGGGCAGGTCATTATACAGAAATGTTTTTGGGTACTTGGGGCAAGAGTCCTCTTGGGAAGTGGGGGCATAAGTCCGCATGCGGACGTTTGCCCCAATATGCGCACTTATGCCCCGACATGTTTTTATTTCAAAATAAGTGATCAGCGGTGTTAAAGACGATTCTTATACACTGGGTTTATAATTTTCGGTACTTTTCAGGGTCTATAAAAGAAAAACGGAGCGGAAAAATTGCACAGAGGACATGCTAATTGTAGCAAGACAAAGAAGAGAGGAGGGTATTTCAAACAGACAAATTGCAAAGGAATTGGAAATTGACGAGTCCACTTTAAGAAAAAGGCTGAAGAAAGGATGTGGTGCGTCAAAGCTTGGACGTTTCACATCAATATTTCACCGATAACAAGAAGAAGAGTTAGCAGAACATTGCAGGCAGTTAGGTCTAAGATTTTATGGACTAACGTTCAAGTCTTTGCAACGTTTGGGATTCGAATTTGCGGAAAGGAATAATTTAAATCACCACTTCAACAATGAAAAAGGATTGGCAGGAAAGGAATGGAATCGAAGTTTCATGAAAAAGCACAATCTTTCTTTGCGGACTGCTCAGAAAACGAGCGTGGGACGGAAAATGGGATTTAAGGAAGTACAAGTAAACAGATACTTTGATAATCTAATGACCATTTCGGAGAAATATAATTTCCCTCCATCCTGTGTTTTTAATATGGATGAAACTGGTCTTTCCACTGTGCCAAATCGAATACCAAAAGTGATTAGTACGAAAGGAAAGAGGGCTGTGGGAAAAGTTGTCTCTGCGGAACGAGGCCAGCTTGTAACTGCGGTATGCTGTTTCAGCGCCTCGGGAAACTACGTACCACCGACTTTAATTTTTCCTGATGATGATATCTGATTCCGGTTATATTAATGGTCAGTTATTTATTGAATGGCTTGCACATTTTCAAACACATGTGAAATCATCTGAAGAACGTCCTGTGTTGCTACTAATTGACAGCCATAGTTCACACATCACAATTGAGACAATAACGTTTTGTAGAACAAACCACATTCACCTACTCACTATTCCACCTCACAGCAGCCACAAGACTCAGGACAGATGCTTCTTCAAATCACTTAAAGACTTATTTGGAGCTTGCTCTGATCAGTGGATGGTCAGTAACCCGGGGAGAACCATAACACAATTTCAAATTGCAGAAATTTTTGGAAATGCGTATTTGAAATGTGCTACAATGGAAAAGGGAGTAAATGCGTTCAAAATGTGCGGTGCCGTTACTTTCAATCGATTAATCTTTAGTGAAGAAGATTTTTTACCTTCACAAGTTAACGATCAAGCACCCACCAGACCTCTTGAAGATGAGAGTGCCAGTGACGATGATGATCCTCGAGTATCTACTCCACCAGTTCCAGATCCACAACTACCATTATGTTCCAAAGATACAGTTTGCAGTAAAACACCGTCTTCAAGGTCTCACCCAAATGCACAACAACCATCCTGTTCCAAAGGTACAGTTAACAGTAAAACACCATCCTCATACCTGCCTGATCCAGATGCACAACAACCATCATCTTGCAAAGATAACTACACATCACCAAGGGAGATTTTGCCTTTACCCACAATTTCTAAACCTCGAACGAGATCAAATAGAGGCAAACAATCTGAAATACTGTCCAGCACCCCCTTCAAAGATAAACTTGAGCAGCAACAGAGAGAAAAAGAAGATAAAGAAAAAAAACACAAAGCAACTAGAAAGATATTTAAAGATAAGGATGAAAACAAAATTGCTGAACCCATGCCTAGCAAAAGCAAGACATTGAAAAAACGTAAAAGGCAAGAACTAACCGATGGCAAAGTGCTTTGTGCAGGCTGCAGTGAACCATACGAGGATCCACCAACCGAGGAGTGGATTCAATGCGATAGCTGCAAACAGTGGTGGCATGAAGACTGCACGAATTACGAAACGGGCATATTTATTTGCGACCTTTGTTGAATTTTTTCTTATTTAAAATGTTTTATATCTTGTACGTTTGTTGTTTATTTTGTTTTTTGCTTATTAGTGTATGGATTAAATGCTTCATTTGCCTTGCTTTAAAAAAGTGCAGAATTTTACCCCACCAGTCGCGGCCTCTTGCCCCGCATATGAGGCAAAAGTCCCATTTTGACACAACATGTATGTTAATTTTTTCAATACAGACTGTTTTCAAATCATGGTAGTACTATTATCTACAACAAAGTAGAAGTACTGTACTAACTTCTGATGTAAATATTCAGCTGATTGAATAAAATATATAAGCGTAAAAAAATACAACGTACTAAGTGCGGACTGTTACCTCCCTCTACGCTATTTTTTCTATTTTTCGTTTATGAACCCATTTGGTTCCACAAGAACTACTGATTTTTTTTAAATTAGGCAAAACAATTTGGAATTTATCTTACTTAACAAAACTACTATCATATAAACGTTTTGCCCTGATAAACAAAATTCGGCCAGATAACGAATCCTATATTTCACCCGAAGATGATGAAACTGCAGATAATTCTAATTGGAATTTGGAAGATGGTTTACCTTAGGCTGCTTTATTGTCGCCATCAGTTCCAACAATGAAAACCTTTGGTTGACAAAATCTGTGAATAATATTGTTATACAAACGCCCTTTTTAGAACGTTCTGGTCCCAATATACCTGATAATATAGAAATACCTTTTAACCTTTTTCTTACTTTATATTCTAAAGTACTATTAGAACAAATTCTATTCGAAACGTATCTGCATTCAAAAAATTAGAAGCAATCTCCGATCACCTACGACATTTGAAGAAGTCATAAATATACTTATCAACGCAAAATACTTATGGGAATCAAGAAGGTGCCTAGATATAAAAATTACCGGTCAACTTGTACCAATCTGCGACACCATTTTATTCGCTTCAATTGGCTTCACATTCGCTATTCACCTCAATGATAATTCTTTGGAATCTAAAACACGAACATGACAGGTTGTTTAAACTCCGACTAGTAGTAGACGAATTATTTTTTAAAAATTCAAAATTTTACATGTCTTAAAAATAAACGAATCTATAATTCGCTTCGAAGGCTGCACCTCAGTTCGGCAATATATACCCCTAAAACCCATCAAATGGGGGTACAAAATGTGGGGGCGAGGGAAGGAACCTGGGTGTGCTTTCACACTATCAGATACAGTGCCACCAAGCACACAAAAACCCCGGGTAGGGGAGGCTGGCGCTAGCTTCGTTTGACCATTACACTCCATAGAAAAATTATAAACATTCGTAAACGCGGAAATTTTTAAATTTTTGTATTAAAAATCATCTGAGTTCTTTTACATGCAACAGTGTTTAAGTTACTAAACCACTACTTATTAAATAAATTCATTATAACAAAAATAATAGTACATAGGACAACTAAGAATGCAATACATATTTTTGTATGATAATAAATTACTGATTGATTATATAAAATAAATACATCAGATTTCCTAATTATCAATTGTCCTAAAGGCCAATACAAAAAGTTTTTAAACAAATGAAATACATTAAAATCGCCAGAGCAAATAAAAACTGACGAGAGCAAAAATGCTGACCCAAATACAGTATATTCTTCTTATAATAGACTTGCTTGTACTCGATTGTCGTTTCGCAATGTACCGACTACCAAAATCCCGAGTAAAGAGTCATTTAAATGTAACTTTTGTAATCACCTGGCTCATCATCTGACTGCCAGCATTTTCCTACTCCGTAATATGAATATATGTTTCTTCTAGGAACGTTACAGGTTTTGTGTTCACACCTAGTTCTCCGTTTACTTCTATTTTCCGTAAATACCTAGAACGCCACTCTACAATGTTACTCCTTTCCATGAGCACTTTTTGTTGTCACCACATTTTTTTATAATGAAAGCCTATTTTGAGCCAGCCCGCGTTGTATACTTTCAAATAATTCACGGGCGTATGCTAATGCTTTCATTATCGCAGTTATTTATAAACGCCAGTGGTCCAAGTCTTATTTTACTTAGTGATGGGCTTATTCGAATGATAAATAACCGGTTATCCGGTTATTGAAATAACCTATGTAACTCGGTTTTCGTTCCAAGTATTTGAATGAAAAATAACCTCATGCTGATACGTACTACGCTTTGAATATAAAACCTCTATTCAAAGGTACTACGTGCCGTATCTCAGCGACCTACGCAGTGCTCAAAATTCTGTAAAAATAAATATCAAATTATCAAATTCTGGGGACCTGAAACCTGAACGCCTAAAAACTGCAAACGCATCAAGCTATAAAACAATTTTTTATTTGCTTACAACTCCAAAGGTTCAAAACAAAAGGCGGCGCCTTTAACCCGCCCGATCGATAAAGATAAACGTTTTCCCAGTTTTTATTGGGATTAGCATGCAGTCCCGCATATTTCTTTCTTTCTACACTTCTTAATAAATACCTCTTAATTTCCAATACATAACATGTACGGTCGGCGCTTTAGAAATCGGGCACTACACACTATTATGCTATATTTTGCATGTATTTTGAAGTGTATAAACTGGGTTTTGACAGTTATTATGGTTTTAATTGTTACGTCAGATTGTTTATTGTTTGTCAATTATGAAATGCCATCTCACATTAATGAAGTAACCGGAACAAGAATACTCCAAAGACTTGAAGAACATATTACGTGTCCCGATTTCTAAGGCGCCGACCGTACATATTATGTTTTGGTTCCTCTGCTATCTGCAAGTTACGATGTCGATGCAGATGACGGTGAACCGCCAACCGGCAAACCGGCTGACTTAATCGAAACGAATCGAGAGCCAAAATGTATTCGAATGATTATTCAAATAATCATTCGGTTATTAATATCATTCGAATGCAAACAATTCGGTTATGAAAATTGTCCGGTTATGCCCATCACTAATTTTACTTCCTGTGTCCCAGCTAATCGCTGCTAAGGTACGCAATGCCTTATCGCAGTTTTAATAGCTTTCGGCGACAGATTGACGCGTTTGAGAAACATGTAGCGACTTGTCGACACATTTTCCGTGCTAGTCAGGGTCTGCAGCGTTCGCTATTTAAAGGTACCCATTCACTTACAGGCCGCCTTCGGGCCGTCGCCTCAAGGTAACTCGCCTTGAGGCCAAGTATGACCACATACATGCAGGCCGACGGCAGGTGGAAAGCTGCAGGCAAGTGAAACCTGCATGTGAGTGGTGATTTATCTTCAGTACGGACCCGAAGGCCTGAACTTCTACTTTGCTTAAAATATACCTGTAGGCCACAGCGAGTTTTGTGTTTGAATTTTGAACAATATGAGTGAGAAGGCATGGAATAAGCCTGATTTCATAACAGGGCTGATAGATTTATATAGAAATAATCCCTGTTTGTGGCTTATAAAATCTAAACAATATGCAAACAAGCAATTGCGAGAAAAGGCATATTCCGTATTGTTACAATATTATAAAAATATTGATAAAAGCGCAACAATAGATACCGTAAAAAATAAAATTAATAATCTGAGGAGTTCATTTAGAAAGGAACTTAAGAAAGTCAATAAAAGTAAGAAATAGGGAATGAGCTCTGATGACGTATATACACCGACACTTTGGTACTATAAACTGCTATTGTTTACGTCAGATCAAGAGGAAGCACAACCAATTTTCAATGACGACGACGAACATAATACGGAAGCAGAAATATCTGATGATCAGGTAAGAATTAAGAATGTTAGTTTTCAAATATACTACTTCTCAATTGAACTGTTACCCCTACGATTTTTTAAATTAAGTTTTTGAATAAAGTGAGATTTATGGGCAAGCAAGGTTACTACATTTTATAACAAAACTGGAGTTTTTACCCTTTTTTATTATATTTAATATACAGAGAGTGGAACTCAACATTTTTTCTTATTATTTCTAGTGTATTGTATTAATCAGTAGGATAGGAAAACAAAATACTATTTCACAAGTTTCTATGTTTCTCTTGAAAATATCCCTTAAAGTATAAAAAATTATCTTGCCACGATACTTTTCCTTTATCCATAAAGTATCGTTTGTAAATATCACGATTTTCTTTAGCTGTCTCTGATGGATTGCGTCCATAACCATGTTGTAAATTATCTAACGTTTTTTCTCTTCTCCAATCGCCCATTATTATGTCCCCTGTATCAAGAACTTGAGTATCCATATTATTTTTAGATAAATACGAGTTGGTTGCATGTCGACGTAGAAAATTGTGCAGAGCACAACATGCAAGAACAATGTAATTGATTTTAGTAGGTTTCATGTTAATTGTTGTGTTGAAAATTCTAAATCGGTTAGCTAGTATCCCAAATGCATTTTCCACTGTACGCCTAGCTCGACTTAATCGATAGTTGAGGATTCGCTCATCTGGTGTTAACTGTTTATGAGGAAAAGGTTTAAGTATGTGTTCATGTAATGCAAAAGCATCGTCTGCTACAAAAACAAAATTCATGTTTTCTTTAGTAGATTCATTACTTGGTAGATTCATTTTCCCTTGCATCAGTTTATCATGAAAGCTTGTAGCTTCTAAAACACCTCCATCAGAAACTCTCCCGCTGCAGCCGACACTGACATAAATAAATTCATAATCAGCATTAACAATTGCCATGAGGACGATGCTGTCATAATCTTTATAGTTATAAAAGTAGGATCCACTATTATCAGGTTTAACTATTCTGCTATGTTTGCCATCAATAGATCCTCCACAATTTGGAAAATTCCATCTACTCTCAAAATTCCTCGCAATATTTTGCCATTCTTCGAATGTACTTGGAAACTGAAATAAATATTATATTTTAGAGTGAGGAAATTCAAGATGTTGACTATTCTGCAACTGCTCATCATGATGGCTTTGAAGATACGAATATGTCAATAACTTCGCTTCAGCCACAGACTTCGGCTAGTACTAGCAGGACTCCTTCAAGGACATCAACAGTTTCGACTAAACGTTATTTTCCTTCAAAAAGACGCTTACCAGAACAACAAGAAATTATTGAGAAGATTTATAACACGTCAGAAAATGATAAGCCAGATGAATGTCAAACAATAGGAGACAATGTTGCTCATAAGTTGCGTCCAATAAACGAAGAACAGAGAATGTACGCTGAGAACTTGATTAATTAAGTCCTATTCTATTCCATGCAAAATGCATTAAATATTGATTCTAAAATTGTTTTGAACAAAACTGCCACAAAATAAAATTCTCCTAGTTGTAGCTATGGCAAAAATCAAGTGCAAGTTTTAAATCAACCATATGTTTTCCAACCCGGATATCCGACACCACAACCATATAGACATCAATCTGAATGTAATATTAACTATGTTTACGCCAATAATTATGAATCGTCTACATCACCATCTGCATCTGGCCAAGAAGTTTTGCCTAACCAGGTCGTAACGGAGTTGTCTCAATTAATAAACTTAGACAAATAAAATTCTATCTATTTTTAATATTAGATATACACATATTACACATGTAGAAACAGAAATAAAGTTACTTTGTTTTACCTTTAAATATTCCCTTTTCAAAACTTCATAGATGAATTTGCACGTTTCAGGTATAATAACACCCAGAGCCTGTGGGGAAATAAATGTTGAAAACTTGAAATCCTCTAAACTGCGCCCTGTTGCAAGAAAACGTAGAGTTGCAATTAATCTTTCTTTAGCAGTAATTGCCCTTCTCATTCTAGTATTTTTATTAGATATGTGAGGTTTAACAAGTTTCAATAACTCTTCAAAAGACTCATCATCCATACGAAGATAATTTTTTAAATCATCTGTATGAGATCTTTGCAGCTTCTTTAGTAGTGTCATGTGAGACAATTTTTTTCTTTCCAGAAGCCAATCTTTTACCCAAAATCGCTTTCTTTGCTTCCTCAGCTTTTGTAATAACGTTAAAAGTAGTAACGCCAACGTTTTCCTTTTTTTTAATTAACCATATTATTATAGTAGGTACCGAAACAATTTCGACAACACGCAAAACTGTCGTTCGAATGACTGAATGTATATGGTCAACTATGAGGTGGCCTGCAGGTCTCGCCCTCTCCGGCCGATGCCTCAAGATTTCGCCTCTCTGGTGAACTGAATAATGTGTGGCCCTAACGGGTCATTACCTTGCGACCTGGTCGTCAGTCCATGGACTACCGGCGACCTGTTAAGTGAATGGGTACCGTAAGACTGCAGCAGTCGTAAGTGTACGTACAGAAAGAAAGCAGGTAGCCAGCCTACTGGTAACCAGCGCCGATCGGTGCCGATTATGTTACTATATTGACAAACGTGCCTACACAGAAAAGATGCAGGTTGATATTTGTTCGCGCTGGCAGCCGGCGCCGGCAAATTTACCGGAATGAACGTTCAATTTCAATTATGGGCAAGCAGGTTTGGGGTAAAGCTCGTTTTAAAATTAGAGTTTAGGTACACGATTACTATGGATATTGATTTGCTAATTGCCACAGTTTTTTAAAAATCTGCTATATGGGACAAACGAGCAAAGTCCCATAGTAATAGAAATATAGTAGAAAAGTGCTGGCAAGATATTAGCAAGGAAATGGGGTAGATGGTAAGTCAGGATGATTATAAATAACTGTATTTATGTATCTGTATTTTATTGTGTAGGGAAGTATTTAGAATTAACTATTTGTGATTCTCAGCAGGCTTTGCATGTGCGTTCTTTTAAAGGTGTAAGACACAGTTGGTATAACAAATTTATTATTATATTCTACAGTGCTTTCGTAAAGTAGTGGATCAATTCCTTAAAAATTCAAGAAATAACTTTTGGAAAAAAACGCTCGGACCCATCGATTTTTATTTTTATTTGAGCATTTTTTGAAATAAAATGCATACATACAAGGTGTTCCGCATATGAGGTATGACGTTAATCGATGTATTTTTTAAATGGCAACCCCCTTTTTTTATTACGGAATTTGAACGAACGCATCTTTTTACTTACGTTAAGCTGATTTTTGAGTATAGATCAGATGATCAAAAATGAAAAAAAAAATTTAAAAATTGCAAAATATTATATTTAGTTGCAATAATTCCAAAAACAACTAAATTAAATGTACAAATTGTGCACCATTGTCTGCCTGACAGTAACTAACTCTTGATTACTGTCATTGATAAAAGCGTAAAATCATCTTAAAATAATATTTAGTATTTTGCAAATTTAATTTTTTTCGGTAATGTAACCAATACGCAAAAATTATCTTAGCGTAAGAAAAAAGATGCATTCTTTCAGATTCGGTAATCAAAAAAGGGGGTTTCCATTTAAAAAAACGATAACGTCATACCTCATACGCGGGAACCCTGTATGTATGCATTTTATTTCAAAAATATACGGTACCCCCACCCAAGAAAAGCGCCCTTCCGTACTTTCCAAGAATACTTCGATACTCAGCATCACTCCGTTTCGATAATACAATGAAATGCTATGAACCAATTATTTATCAAAAAAAAAAACAAAGAAAAAAAAAAATTTTTTGCCGACGACCATAGCTCAAAAGTTGATGTTGCCTTCATTTTCGGAAGATCTATCGTATGAAAACGATCCAAGACTTCAGGAAGGTTCCTGGCGACCGGAATCGTGTACACATACGAACATACATCCCCCGCACAGCACGTTTAGGCACCCCCCAATACGGGGGATTGATCTAATGGGCTGGGATCTTCACCAAAAGATCCGCACCGCCGAGACGGCGATTTGATATAGTGGGTTCATTAGTCGGTTGGCTCGAATTTTAGAGATATTTGACTCAGAGTAGTTTTCGATATGAGGGAATTTCAATACTTCGTACACTTCGTGTCGAAGTAAAATGCTCAAATAAAAACAAAAATCGACGGGTCCGAGCGTTTTTTTCCAAATTATTCCTTGACTGTTTAAAAAATGTATCTACTACTTTGTGAAAGCACTGTATTTTTCATTTATAATGTGAATTCAAGTTGTTGAGGATAACATAACTGATCCCTTATTGATATATGTACATACTTTTAGTTAAAATATAACATAACGCTTTTAATGCTAGTTACTCTATCAATTGTTACAGCAAACGTGTTACGGAAGAAATGGAAGTATTTAAGGGACCAGTTTGCAGTTGAACTAGGGAAAATCCCTGTTACTCGTACAGAAGATGAGGCAATTTCAGCTGATTATTCCAAGTTGCCCTACTTTTATTTACTGCTATTTCTGAAGGACACCGTGAAAGCAAGAACGTCCAGGGGAAATTGCTCACAAGTGTCCAAGGACGTATTAACAGAAAGTGCTGACAGCAGTCCAGCAGAATCCCAGATTCTTGAAGAAGCTGAAGAAGAAAGTGAAGACAGAGAAGTTACAGAAACTGAAGCTCACTAATCGAAGGCCGAAGTAAATTCGCTTAATACTCCAAAAGCGACAAAACGAAAATGATCACAAACAGATATGTGGAATGCTGCGATGATTAACATCGAGAAGCAAAAATTAAAACACCTAAAAGAAACGCGGGAAAACCAAAGAGAGAAGGATGATGAAGTTCTCTTGTTTTTTAAAAGCTTGCTTTCACATGTGCCCAAAATACCACCAATGCGAAAATTAGCGTTCAGGGGGCAGATACAGAATATTGTTGATCAGTTCACCTACCGCCAAGTACCTGAATCTCCAGAATCCGATATTCCTTCCTGTTCCTCTTCACCTACTGAAATTCCTCCATCTGTTCTACAGACTTTCCCTAGCTATTTTACAAATCTAGGCTAAATTTATATATTATATGCTGCATGATTTCGATTGTTTAGATTTTAAGTATTTTAGGCATATTATTTCGTTTGTTTACAAATCTAGACTAAATTTATATATTGTATGCTGCATGATTTCGATTGTCTAGATTTTAAGTATTTTAGGCATATTATTTAGCTTGTTTATATTACTTAATAAAAAAAATTATGTTTTGTAATAGGTGTAAAATAAATACATACAATCATATCACTTACCTTATTGTAATTACAAGTCTTTCTTCTGGTAATATCTGCTGTTTATGCCAGTTGCACCAAGTTTTCATTAACTTATATTCCACTGATTGCAAAATCTAGTTGAAGGTATCTAGACTCATTCGCATGTAATCGAAAAATCTGTGTTCGTGTTGTTTCAGGTGCTTGAATAGGTGGTGATTTCCGTATTTTGAACGGTCTCGATTTATCGGATGTATACCGCAC
This sequence comes from Agriotes lineatus, assembly GCA_940337035.1. NCBI lineage: Eukaryota > Metazoa > Arthropoda > Insecta > Coleoptera > Elateridae > Agriotes > Agriotes lineatus. The sequence goes on from CALNHX010000008.1 coordinate 670,675, forward strand.
TTTTTCCTTTTCATTTTAAAAAAGGATTCTCAATTAGTAATTGCTCATCTGAGGAAGAAGATGACATCTTCACTTGATGATAGCTGCTAAAGAACTGGCAGGTATCCGCTTTTATTCTGTGCTGACCCGCTGCGAAATAGGCGCCGGTTACCGCCGCCGATAAGCAGTAAACAGGTAACCTGCTTTCTTTCTGAACGTACCTTAACGCATGTAGGGTAAGACCCCCTATTGTTGGCACTGCACTAGTTGTTGGCACTTTATTTTGTATTCTCGAAATCATTTTCGAGCTTCACTTGTCCAAGAAACTGTTGTTACCGTTAGATGTCAGCATACTTCCTCTAAAAGAATGTTACTACATTGCCGATAAAGACATTTGCAATGGTTGGTCGTCCCAGCTGTGTTTGGAAGACGTGCTCCTCGACTGTGTTTGTTAGTGAACATCTACCATTTTGAGAGATGCAAGGTAATTGAAAAACTGTTCTAATAATGTTAATTTTGGGAGCCTTGACTTGTAAATAGGTTATACGCCCTTAAATGATGGAAATTCTTAGGTTATCGTACCTAACCTAGTATTCCTTGGCGGGAAATAATAATTTAGCGGGTGCCAACAACTGGATTCTCTAAAACGGCAAATCTAATTGATGGCACTGGGTGCCAACGGTTGGGTTTCAATGTGAATTTTGCATTGTTCTAGTTATTGGCACCACTAGTATTATAATTATTTAAATGATTTCTTAATAAATACGACTTTATAAGACACAGGGTAATATTTTGCTGTAACAAATAAACTTCAATAAATAGATATAAAATTTGTTGCGGTTTCAGATGCCCAAACCCACAAGAAATAAATCAAATTTAAAAACATACAACGAAGAGAAAATCCAAAAAGCTTTAGAAGAAGTAAAGCGGGGATTGCCTAAAAAAACAGTTGCCAAAAAGTTTGGGATTCCCAGATCCACATAACAGTTTAGATTGAGCAGCAAGTTTAAAAAAATTCGGCATGGCCCAAACACGTATCTAACTGAAGAAGAGGAAAACGTCATTGTTTCCTGGATACTAGACAGTTGTAGAAAGGGTTTTCCACGTAGAAAAGATGATATTGTTGCTTCGGTTAAAACATTTCTTGGCGCTAACCCTAGAAACACTCCGTTTCATGACAATATTCCAGGCAAGCGTTGGCTTCAAGGTTTTTTAAATCGTCATCCTATTTTGACGAGTCGGACACCAGAGTCTGTGACAAACGCAAGCAGTAATGTCTCGGAAGCTGATATTCGCAAATGGTTCACTAATATTGAACAATATTTGAATGACAAAAATTATTTCGAAATATTGCAAGACCCTACTCGTGTATTCAATGGAGATGAAACATGCTTCTTGCTCTGCCCAAAGACGGCAAAAGTTTTAGCTGCTAAAGGTTCAAAAAATGTATACGAAGTAGACCAAGGCAATGCAAAAAGTAACTTAACGGTTATGTTCACTTTCGGAGCCTCAGGAATAACAACACCCCCCATGGTCATTTATCCTTATAAGAGAATGCCACAGCAAATTGCAGATGGAGTTCCGAAGGGATGGGGTATAGGTAAAAAACAATGTTTGCCAGAAATGCTATTTTGTGTGCGTACATGCATCGAGGTAGGTACCTAATTACTCGTATTTTTAGGAATCTCCGACAATGGATGGATGAAGTCCGAGATTTTCTACGAATATATTGCAAATATTTTCTACCCATCTCTGGTAGTCTCAAGTCATATTTCCAGTTATATTGTTTGTTGATGGGCACAAAACCCATTTAACGTACCAAATTAGCAAATTGTGCACAGATCTCAAAATAAATCTGATAGCATTATATCCTAATGCAACCAGGATTCTCCAACCAGCCGACGTGTCCTGCTTTAGACCGTTAAAGGCTCTTTGGAAGCATGGTGTATTGAAATGGAGAAGAACCAATCCATTTTCTCAACTTACTCGAACAGATTTTGCTCCAATTATAAATGAAATAATATCTGACTTAGTACCAGAAAGTATTTCCAATGGTTTCCGTGCATGTGGGCTTTGCCCCTGGAACGTAAACGCAATTGATTTCACAAAGTGCCTCGGAAAACAAGTCAATCAAGACCCTCGGCGAGATGTCTTACATACAACATCAATGACCTACGCCAATTTTTTTAAATTGATTGGACCTGCTAAATTTGAAGAACTACGAAGTATTTCTTTGAATGAACTCGATAGTTTTTCTGAAGACTTTCAAATCCTACATAAAATGTATACATTTTTCTGCTCTATAGAAAATAAAGATTTATCACTCAGCACTGATGACGACGAATTTGACAATTATGGTGAACCTTTAATGGTTGGAGACGACGGCGGTCAACATGATATTGAAGACAATACTGTTTCTATTCATGAAGCAGAGATCTTATCTGCAAACACAACAGTTCAAGACACACATTTTACAGAAGAAGAGATAATGGCTATGCCTATTTTAATACCCCCCAAAGAGGACGAGACGAATCTAAATTATAGTATAAGCAATTATTTGTTGTGGCAAAAGACTCCAGAGAGGTCGGGTAAAAGAAACACTGAAAGAATGCCATATGTAATAACTTCAACTGCATTCAAAAGTATTTGTGAAGATAAAGTCAAAATAAAGGATGAGATTGCAAATCAAAAAGCAAAGAAAAAAGCAGTTAAAATACAAGCAAAACTGGACAGAGAAAAGAATAAAGGTAAACAAATCAAAACAAAAAAGAAAGATAAAAATAAAAATGACAATTCAACTGTGGTAAAACCTGTGATTGAGGTTGGGAGCCCAAAAATTAACATTATAGAAAATATTCTACTCAACAACGAGACAAAAACTGAACCACAGCTTGAGAATAAATTTTCAACGGAACTGTTAGATAAGGCGAAAAGACTTTTATTTAGTGACGAAGATGATACACCTCTTTGTCAACTTTCAGAAATAAAAAATAATCCAACATTAATATATTCGGGATTATGTTTTATTTGTGTAACTAATATATATAAGACCAATGTAGGAATTAAATGTAACAAATGTTCCCGTACATACCATCATAAATGTTTACTTAAAAAAAATCTGTACCATATAGAATTCGTATGTCCTTCATGTACCAAAAAGTAAATAAAGTCGTACCTATATACCTATTTTATTGCACTTAATCAGACACAATCTGTTCTGCTTAAAGAGATATTCTGGTGCCAATAATTGGAGTGCCAATAATTAGATGGTGCCAATTACTAGTGAATTATATGGGTGCCAATAATTAGGAAACTGTGCCAACAATTGGGGAAATTACATATCAGAAGTTTTTTATCATAAATATGCATTTTAGAGACTTGAATCTAACAAATTTTACTCACAAACCAGTAAAAACATTGTAACTAGAACCAATAAAAGTGAATTTCCGCCTTAGACCATTACCTTTAATTTTAATTTGTAATAAACGTTGACCGTTTCCTAAAAGTGCCAACAATTGGGGGTCTTACCCTATGTACGACGAAGCTAGATAAAGACGCTCAAATAACTTCCGAGGAGGGAGACGCCGGACGCGACTTGCCCCTAAATTTGACCACGACCAGTTGCCAGGGCAGCAATTTTTCCGTTAAATCTGGCTTACTGGAAGGCGTTTTAGCGGTGAAATTCATTATTTAGCGGCTAACGGAAAATATAGCTTTTTAAAAAAATAGTAGTCATAAAACTGACGAATTGTAATTCTTCAGGTACAAGTATATTTATTCTTTTTTTCTATAGCACATGTTAAAGTGTGCTTTTATCAACTCAAAACAAAAGGCCAAGTTTTACTTTAACAGCAAGGGTAGATAAAGTAGCACTTTAACATCAAGGATAGATAAAGTAATTTAATTTTCTAACTTTTGTTTAAATTAAATATGACAGCTGCGGATTATCGTAGCAACCCAATCTAGCTACTGACATTTTGAAATGTGATTGACTGTCATTATTTTCTTTTGAAATTGTTAAAGTTCTTGCTATAGAAAAAAATATTGTATTATACACGACGATAAAGTTATTTCTATCCACTCTTGAATCATTAACAATTCACTCGTAGATAAAATCTAACTGTATCGTCTTGTATAATAAATTACTATTATTGTGTATCATAAGAATTAGTCAACTGATGTGAACTGATGCTGAATCATTGATATAGTAACGGGTTTCCATAACGGACTTATGCGATAGCACGTTGGGAATATGGGATGACAATAACAATAATAACATCCACTCAGCAAGCCTACTATGTTTTAATTTTACTAACACGAAGTCTCAAATGAGATTTGAATTGGTGACTTAGTTTTTGTTGGATACCAGCAATAGTGTTTATTATCAATGTCTGAAGTAGGTTATGAATAGTTAAATACTTATTTCTAAATTGCAAGATATTTGTTTCTTACTAGGTACAGCTGCGGAAACATAAACCGGGACAAGTTCTGTAGGGTCATTTTTTACTATTTGAACGTTGTAATGTTGCCTTTCTGAATTATTATGAAATGCTATCTATCATGTGTCAATGAACAAAGACGAACAGGTTATGCAGTACAAGAAGCTTGGGATAGCATCGAAAATGAATTTATTCAGACAATTTAACTTCGGCAAAAATTTTGTGTCCCGCTTTTTATTTCCGCAGCTGTACCTACATAGGCATAGTTGAATAAATCATGCCGAAACCACGGGTTGCGGAAAAGTCACAGGAACAAAAGTCACGGAATTAAAACCCCCGAAAAAAATCACTCGGAAAAAGTCACCGGAAATAAAGTCGCCGGAAAGAAAGTCACCGGAGAAAAAGTCGCTCGGAAAAAAAACCACTCGGAAAAAAGTCATCAGAAAAAAGTCCATCGGAAAAAAATCACTGGGAAAAGTCACCGGAAAGAAAGTTTCCGGAAAACAAGTCCCACGGAAAAAGTGACTCGGAAAAAAGTTACCGGGAAGAAAACCACTGTAGAAAAATTGTCGAAACACAGAAAACGCCATCGCCGAATACAGGGCTAGAATTGAAATGTAAGTGGTAAAAAGTAACCTTTAGAAATGCTATTTTTGATAATATTATCTCATTTAGAACATATCAACTTAATAAAAAATAATAATCAATTAGAGTTGTATCTCGTAGTTTTTCTTTTGCAAATAAATAAACTCGTACTTTAATCTAAATTTGATGGTTATGCTTAATTTCCATAGTAAAATCGTTTTATTATTCTGCTGATTTAACATACAAGGCTGTGGAAAACAAATTTTTGGTTTACGTCAGTTGACAACCTGCTATTTAAGTTTCCAATTTGCTTGACAGGTTGAAAAATTTTGTTAAAAGCACTGAGTGTTGCGCTGGAAAGTGATTGCTTGAAGTAAGTACTGTTTTTTATTAATAATTAAACTTTGCTAAAAGAAACATTTTAAAAGGCCAAAAAGTGCCAACCATTCAACTCGATTTTCGAATACCTAATGGTTTTGTGAAATTAAAAATTGCAATTTTTTATTGAGAATTTTTGCGATAGTATTTTTTTTATTTTAGATTTTTAAAATGTACAAGCTAACAAGAAAAAGATTTTTTGAAATATGGCGCTCTACGGCCAAAGAAAACCGTCAAAATGATTTACTATGGTTAATTATGGCGGATTTTGATGTAAATAATATAAACAACGAAACAAAAACTACATGGCGGAATCTTATAAACGATTTTTCAAAAAAATTCAGCGATCGATAGGAAAAGTCTTCTCGAAAAGCAGAGGTTTTTGTTAAAAAGTTTGACAGTTGGTTGGATAAAGAAGATGTTGAATTTGAAGTTGTTTCTTGTTCTATTAATGAAAATTGTCCCACTGAAGTCACTGGTAGGCCACGGAAGCCGAACTTTCTGCGCGAAATTCGGGTAGACAGGATGCTGCAAACTTACTCAAGGAAATAACCCACGCTTTACCACAAAGATCTACGGCCATAAAAAATATGAGAACTGAAAATAAGACTGTGATTCAACGAGGGTATTCTAAAGAGGAAGCTCTTGCGTTATTTGTAGACTGCAAATTGACTAAGTAAGCATACATAACAATAAGACAGAGCGCTATTCAATGGGGCATTTTCTTTATCCCTCTTACAATAAACTTCAAGAGGCAAAAAACGAGTGTTGCCCGTCAGTTGATTTTATGCATCTAACTGAATAAAGAGCAGAAATAGAACTTCAAGCCTTGTTGGACCACACTACAAGGAGACTAGCTGAAGTACAGATGCCAGTCTTAAAACATTTGGTTTCCGTGGGAGTGGCTGAGTTTAAGTTGGTAAGCAAGTGGGGGTGTGATAGCAGTTCTGGCCATAGTACGTATAAGCAAAAATTCCAAGATGCTGAAGCTGATGATGATTATTTATTCGTTTTTTCTTTGGTACCCATTAAATTACATCCGCTTAATGATTCTCAAACTTGTGCATGGCAAAATGAAAGAACTTCTTCCACACGATTTTGTCGTCCAATAAAATTTTTGTTTTTAAAAGAAACCTTTGACATGATCCGATTTGAAACACAGTTAATTCAGGATGAAATTTTAAACTTAAAATGTTCAGAAATCATCATGGGTGACAATACTACGATAAAGATTCATTATCAGCTTTTGCTTACTATGGTAGATGGCAAAATTTGTAGCGCATTAAGCAACACTAAATCTTCACAGACCTGTTATATCTGCGGTTTAACACCAAAACTGATGAACTCGGAAGTAAATAAAACAGTAATACCTGAAAACTACGGTTTTGGCTTATCTACTTTACACGCTTGGATCCGATCCTTTGAATGTCTGCTTCATATAAGTTATAAACTTAATGTACTGTTTGAGGCTTTCGCGGTTACTCGAATTATTCTCCTTAGCATATAATTTTTTTCCGGGTGATTTTTTTCCGATGGCTTTTTTCCGGATGAATTTTTTCGGTGACTTTCTTTCCAGTGACTTATTCCGGGTGACTTTTTTCCGAGGGTTTTTTCCGGATGATTTTTTTCCGGGGGTTTAATTCCGTGACTTTTTTTCTTTGTCCTTTTTCCGGGATTCCGAAACCACAATATTCCTAAACATTTTGAGAAATTTGGTTAGATCATGAATTAAAAAATTGGCTTGTTGCTGTGGATAGCACTCATGGCAAAGTAGCTAAGAGTAAACTTTGTGGTTGCTTGTTACAAAGCAATAAACATTCCCACTTAGAAAGTCACGCGAAAGCAAAAAATAAAACACAAAGATAATGCCTAAATAATTGTAGGTAATCCACAGTCTAGAATCCCGTTTAAGAGATCAACTGAAATCATATCATCGAAAAGTGCAGAAGGAAGAATCGCGTTGTTTGTTGCTTGCCACACCGCCGTGTCCTCTGCAGATCATTTGGCTCCTCTGTGCAGAACTGCGTTCAAAGGTCTGTTTTTGTTAATAATTTCATTATTTTTAACGTCAATATATTGTAGGAGCAGAAGCAGAAAATTTACATATCGGACGAACGAAATGTACAGCTATTATAAAAAACGTATTATTAGCACCATTTTTAAAATGCTATTCTATAGCGTCCTAATCGACGAATCTACCGATTTGACTGTAACGAAATATTTAGGGTGCTCTGTAATTTATTATAGTGTAAACGACTGCAAAGTGGTTACCGCTTTTTTCGGTTTAATTGAATTAGGCACTTGTGATGCTTCCGGGATTATTGATGCATAAATGAAATTATTGAAAAGTTTTAATTTAGACATGCGTAAAATGCAAGGAATAGGCACAGATAACGCTTCGGTGGTGGTAGAAATAAATAACGGAGTATATGCAAAGCTCAAAGAATATAACCCAAATTTAGTACATATACGTAGCCTGTGCCATTCTTTGCAGTTAGCAGCTTCATCGGCCACAAAAGAATTACCTAGTAATCTGGAATTTTTTATTAGGGAGACATACGACTGGTTCTGTAAGTCGTCAAGCAGACAAATTCAGTATAAACAAATCTATAACACTATAAATGATGACGAGAATAATAAGATTTATTCTCAGTGGTTTTAACTAAAAACTCTTTGGAATTGCCGTCTAAAATATTGGAGATAAGTATTAGACCGCCCAATTATTACATAAAATTACATAGAATGTACGCAGATCAGGGTTGGGTAACGACACGTCGAAAATTATATTCGACAAGTCATGTCGAAAATACGTGTCGAATATGTCGAAAACGTCGAAAATTCGCGTCGAAAATTCGCGTCGAAAATTGAAGAAGTTATATTTTGGTATGATTCAAATATTCCCGCCTTACTTCCCTTCATCCTTCCGTTTCCTCCTCTGCTGCCATGCGTAGTAGCTGTCTTGCCTGCGTGAAGTGGCATGAGGTTGCGTGAAGGAACAGTGTCTTCTTTATATCAAGATTCTGGACGAGATTTGAAATTGAACAAGTTCCAAGTAAGTAAACTGTGTTTAATTCATTTTATTGTGTATGTATGCCTAATAATGTATTTGGCAAACTAGAATATTGTTGCCATGCCATCCTAGTAAATAATAAATATGCATAGCAATAGCATGCACATACGTGCCGCCAGCCCCCCTTATTATAAAGTTAACCTCAATCAATTCAAATGGATTGTATTGTACCTCTAAAAACTATTGAACAAGAGGTCGTGTCGATTAGTAACACACTTCCTCTATGTAGGGACTGCAATGGCGCATTAGTACTAGGCTTCTTCTTCTCATTTCCTCCCCCTCCCTCCCCAGCCATAGCTCACACTAGATTGCGATGTGCGGGATTCCCCTCATATCAGTAGTTCAACCGTCGGCGTCGGCGTGTTGGTGTAAATGCGTGTGTTCAGATTGTCAGATTGTATGTCTGCTGCAGTAGACTACTACTGTTCAGTCGAAGCAGTAGGGGGGGGGGGGGGGGGTTGAATGATCTTAGTTCTGTGAACATCGATATTAAAAATTCGAAAGTATTTATATATCTATATTATGCATTATATTAGGCCTAGGCACTCAGTAGCCTTCAAGAAACCACATATTACATATTTTCCTTGTGAACACAACTATTCGGCCGCCGGCGTAACCCGATCTCCTTACGAGGACTACTCATCTCCCAGTGGTCGTGGCCTTGGTGCCGCCAGCCACTAACAACTCGCTGCGCACAATGAGTCAGACCTCGCGCTGTCGATGCATCGATCATGTTCAGCTTCAGATCATGTTACGTGGAGTAAAGGTACCGATTATGGAATACGTTCCAAATATAGAATACCTAAATTTTGAAGGTGTTACCGCCATCTGGTGAAAACAATGGCAACAAAACTCTTAGAATGCTCGTTCGCAAGAATATATAGCCACTTTGGTTTGGTACATGTCCAGTGGAGAAGTGTTTTGCCGCCGAAACGAAATTCGCGTTCCTTGAGTTTTCTGGATCAGTTCTGATAGTAGTGATACACCCAACAAAGGTAAGGTTTAATAAAACCTCTTCTTACCATTAGTAAGTGAATTTGACGTACTTTTATAATCAGTTATACCTAAAACATACAACTACTAAAGTTGTAGGTTATGATGCATTTCCTAATGTGCATGTGATGTTCTTAATATGGAATACCGTAAGGTACTATTTATTGAATATTCCATAATAGTAGTGATACACCCAACAAAGGTAAGGTTTAATAAAACCTCTTCTTACCATTAGTAAGTGAATTTGACGTACTTTTATAATCAGTTATACCTAAAACATACAACTACTAAAGTTGTAGGTTATGATGCATTTCCTAATGTGCATGTGATGTTCTTAATATGGAATACCGTAAGGTACTATTTATTGAATATTCCATAATAGGAGCTTTGTATTTTTAGATACAAATGGCACCAACTTCGCGCAAAAGACGCGAATGGACCAGTGATTGTCTAAAAGCAGCTTTAAATGCTGTTTTAAGTGGGGAAATGGGTTTTCTACGAGCCCAGCAAACTTATAAAATTCCAAGAGGCACTTTACACAGATTTGTAAAATCCCTTAAAGAAAACCCAAATATTAGTGACGTTGCCAATATACCATAGGGCAGAAAACCAGTATTTCCAAACGAGCTTGAGAAGCAGTTAGTCGAACATTGCATTGAAATGGAAAGAAGATACTTTGGTTTGTCCAGCAATGATGTGAAACGATTGGAATACCAGCTAGCAACAGCCAATAAAATACCAAACCCTTTTAACAAAGAGAATAAATTGGCTGGCAGAAAATGGTTTAAGCAGTTTTTAATTAGAAATCCTGAAATAAGTGTTCGTACAAGAACAACCTACATCAGTTGCTAGAGTAAAGGCTTTTAATCGTGAAGATATAAGCCGATTCTTCAATATTTTAGAATCTGAGTATGAAAAACATAATTATCCAGCGAGCAGGATTTTCAACTGCGATGAAACTGGCGTTACAATCGTACAAGGAAAACAAGTTAAAGTCATATCTAAGAAAGGCAAAAAGCAAGTGGGATGTCTTACTTCTGCTGAAAGAGGAAGCCTCGTAACCATTGTTACTTGTATGAGTGCAGGAGGTGTTTATGTTCCTCCGCTTATAATATTTCCCCGTAAAAATATGAAGGAAGAACTCAAGGATGGGGCACCTCCGGGTTCTATTTTTGACTGTCACAAAACCGGATGGATTCAATTGGAAATGTTCACTAAATGGTTTAGACACTTTATTGAATATGTCAAACCAACGGTCAATGATCCAGTTATGCTTATCTTAGATGGGCACTTTTCACATACCAAAAATTTGGAGGTTGTTCTACTGGCTCGACAATCGCATGTCACCATAGTGTGTTTGCCGCCCCACTGCTCACACAAAGTTCAACCACTTGACGTCGCCTTTATGCATCCCTTTAAAGCGTATTATAATGAAGAAGCCGCCAGAAAATTACTCGCAAATCACAAGTGCCCTATACGTCCAATTACACACTACCAAATATCACAGGTATCATATCATTGGTGTCTCCTATGCTAAGGCGGCGTCTTTGGATACCGCAATAAATGGATTCCGCAAAACGGGGATATATCCATTGGATAGGAATGTTGTTACGTTACTTTTGGAGCGACCCTCGTATTAGTAAATTTTCGCTAGTTGAATTTTCAGCTTTTGAGTATTTATGGTTGGCTTTTGTCAATTTTTGCATGCTTTAAACTAGGTATAATTGGCTATGTCTTATTTTTAATTACTCTCCTATAATTATGAAGCACTTTCGTAAGCATCTCCCCGAAGAACTACCCCTAGATTGCTAATTAAATTTATTTTCGCTTCATTTCTACATATATTACGGATTGGTAGTTAGGCAACCCTCTTCGCTCTTCTAACACTTTACAGTTATATTGCTGTTATCTGCGATGGCACTGGTGCATTCCATTAGTTTTTCTGGAAGTCATGCAGTCATTGATAAGAGCAGACTTGGTGCTGCATTGCTGGAAATTTTCCTTCCTGTTCGACATTTAGCTGTGTTCTAGTGAAGTTGTACACTTCTGTGCAATAAAATTAAGCACAGTCTTTTAACTATTTTTCACAATATTCTAGTTTGTATAATTCTGGTCTATTTTAATTGTCTAGCAGCAGTTTCAATACATGATAAAACACCATAACTTGAAAATAACACCTTTATTAAAAGACCAAAAGTAAGACCTTTCGAAGAAAAAACGCTATTAATAAATGCAACAAAGCCGTGTGTGCTTAATTTTATTGCACAGAAGTGTACCTATTTGGGCTCGTTTGCTTCGTAAGCTTTGGTAGCTTTCTCGATTTGAAGAGGATTTTGTCGCATCGAAACCCCATGGACGTGCTGGTAATTTTTGGTGTTTTATATTACCCCGTTCGTATCGCCTGTTGGGCGGATTTAATGGTACCGTCTTCGCTGAGCACATGTCGAAATCCTTCAGGCTGCCTACGATCGTAAGGTTTGTGGTCGTTAACTGCTGCTCCTAGCACCTTCGTATAGCTGTGATTTTGTATTTCAGCCTGCTTGTGACCTGCTCATTGTTTATTGCTTGTTTGCTGCCGTTGTGTCGTTGTGAATTGACTTTTCCCTCGTAACCTGTGGACGAGCACATGTTATCTGGATCGACCCCAATGAGCTGTCGTAGTACAAACCTGCTGCGGAAGCTTCTGCTAGTCGCAGTCTCTCCCCCGCTGAACTCGTAGTTTGGGCGAGAACTTCTCCAGCTCCGTTTGGACCTCGCACTGGGCCCCTGCCTGAGAGATTAGCCCCAGCTGCGGTCGTAGCCTACGGAAGTCACCTCCTCCTGCTGGCCGCTCCACGCGCCAGAAACTCAAGCTGGCCATAGGCTAGTGCTCCTACGAGGTTACCAAGGTCAAAAGTTGTATCGTTAGCTGTATTTTGTATGTTCGTATTGGAAATTGTGATTTTTGCTGTGTTGCCCATTTTATAGACGCGATTAGTAATGTTGAATAGCTGCGTTCGCTACGCTTTGAATGTAAATCAGAGTACTCACCTGCTCAACTAATAATTCACTTTCATGGCGCGTTTGATTTCGTTTATTGTTTTGCTTACTTGTTGCGCGATATCTGTCAAGTCGCTTCGTGGCTCGTTCGAACTACGTGCGTGTGGCTCCATTCCAGCCCACGGGATTATTACGGATTTGAATTCATTATGTTCGACGTTTTTGCTTCTTTAATTCGGGGCGTGAAGCGTTAGCAAGCATGCTGTTTATTTTTCAACAACTATTATATTATGTCTTTCCTCTAGGGCGTACGGAACTGCGTGAGATCTCACTCTATCTAGTATATCCCGCCAATTAGAAAAGTTGAAGCGTAATTATTCGGGCAAAAGCTAGCGTCGTGTGTCTTTAGCTAGCAACCGCTTATCGCTTGCGACGTCCTCACCCTCTTTTGGGATCTCTGCTTCACAGAGGGTTGCACTTTGAGTCAGATTTGATTGCTTTATTGGTTACGCGTGCAGATCTGCTTCACAGATTGCGTTATTTAAGCTTGATGATTGTGTTTGCAAAATTTATACTTCGATTATCTGGCTACGCGCTCAGGAAGTGAGTATTTGGTTATTCGTTATGCGGCAATTGTAATCTGTGATATATTTAGGGTACTTGTGTGTGCAATTTATATTGGTATATGTACGCAGCATTGATTTTAATGTGTTATATTTATTATTGTTTCATTGTATTGGTCTTGGCATGTGATATTTGGGCATTTGGTTGCAAGCACTATAGAACCTCCTGTGTTAATAAAACTTGTTATCAGCTTGATTTTGGTGGTGTCATTTTTATTGCTTTTGTAAGCTGGGTGTATCCCAACCTTGGGGGAGGTTCGACCCAAGGATTTATTCTTCGTCGAGAACCTGGCGCCCTATTTAGAGTTTGGCAGTTTGGAACCCCGACCTCACGGCGAGTTAGCCGCCTTAGGCCTATATTTACCAGCTGACAAAATACCTAGTACAACTTTCGTCAACAGGTAAGGCCCACCCTTGCTCCTTTTATCGTTACAATGTTTTTCAGGAGTACGATTTTCTCCCAGTGGAAGCGCCACAAGACATCCCAATATCAACGAGTTCCAATACATCTATTCAAGAACTTTGTCCTCTGCCAACGATTGCAGCTACAACCAATCAACCAACACGAGGTAGAAAAAAGGGAAAGGCTATGGTTTTGACTAGTACACTCAACAAGGATGAGCTTGAGAGCAAGGCAAGTACATCCAAAGCCGCAGTTGAACGTGTAAAGAGAAAACTTACTGGTAGCAAAGCTGGTAAGAAAAATAACAAAAAAGCACATATTTCGTCAAGTTCTGAAAGTGACATTTCGTTTTCCTTTGGTTCATCTGATATGGACGGTCTCTCAGACGACAAGGATGATAACGTGGATGCAACTTGTCTCTATTGTGAATTGCCAAGAACGGGAATTATAGGATGGGTGAGAGAAAGGAGGGGTGGAGAATGGAAGAGAGGCCAGGAAAGGTGGAGAAGTACTGCTCCGACATTCGCCTCAGAGAAGGTACTCTGTTGACTCAGGAAAACCACCTAAAATCCTGAATCAGAGCAGACGGCCAGGGGAATCGAACCCGCGACCTCCCGAATGCTAAGCAGATGTGATAACCACTACTCTACAGAGCTCGGTAAGAGAACATATACTGTTTCATAATAGGAGCCCCTGTTCCTAATATGGAAATATCTCGCTCAGAAATATTTTATTTTTTTTCATGTGTAATATTAATTAGAGAACATTTATTTATTGACTGAAGGTAAGTGACATGTCAGACATTACTTAGGTCTATCTAGTGTGACCTCTTGTGAAAATTGGTGACTCTTAGCAGTGAAACTAGAAAAGTATTCCATAATCGGTACCTCTACTCTAATAGTAGAGTAGGCCTACGCAAGGCACAAGTGTCGCGTAGGGACTCCCTCACTCTTGTTATCTAATCTCTCTTCAGATTACGTCTTCCAAAGAAACATCGGATATAATTCATGTTGTCAAGTAATAAATATCGGACTTGTCGGAACAAAGCAATCGGTTGTCAAAACTCAAATCAAAAGCTGAAATCAAACTTGACTGACTTCCAACACTTTCGAGAATTGCGACCTTCACAAACAGTGTTGAATTCAGACTGATTACTCGGGAGGGGGGGGGGGGGGTGAAACGTCTGGGGGGTATTTCTACCTATTCCCGCGAAATCCACCCATCCTTTTATAGATACAGAAAACCATGAATATGAAGTGATAATGGTTCCGGGGGTGAATTTTGTACTGCCCGGGGGGGGGGGGGTCCCCCTGCTCACCCCCTGGATTCAACCCTGTTCACAAAGACACTGCTAACTGCCAGTGACAATTGTGTTTGCGTGTCGCACCTACTTTATTCCGCATACCAACTCTATTTGGGCCGGATGGGTTGGCCAGGCCAGATGTTACGTTCCTGAGGGTTAGGGAGGGGGGGGGTATAACGGCGCCGTGTGTGTGCTGGCCGGCTAGGCCTACTGAAAGAGATCGCAAACGGAAAAAAAACAGTTTGAACGGCGGGAATTTCATCAAATCCAAGATTCAGGAGATATAGTACTCGTATATACATATAGTACTGCGCGAAAATATTAGTCGATCTTTTAGTTAAAACGACTTTTCATTGTAATGACTCTTTATTAACATTACGAACATAAGAATTCGGGCGCGGTCCTGAAAATCATCGGTATAATGATAATTTCGTAAAAATGACGTTCGTTGTAACTTGTAATAACTTTTGACTGTTCACTACAAATAGCAATAATTACGTAGATACAGTATACAGTGTTGCCTTGTGGACCCGATATTTCCATTCGCAGTGCATAGAGCCATAGGTTGTGGGTTCGAGCTCCATGTCAGGGTAATTTAAGGCTATCAAACTGTAAAAAGGGAGCTCATATTTTAAAAAAATGCACTATTAATATTTATCAAAATATTAATATCTAGATTATATTAGGCCTACTTTACGTCGAGATAAATTATTTTTACAATTTATTTTAACTGGTTTCAGGACAATGGCTTCTGGTCGGCCAAGGCATTCAGGATGACTGAAAAATCATTTTCAATTTGAAATAGATGACCAAACAAAACGAGCAGCACCTTATTGCATGATCTGTCAAGACTATTAAAAATACAGCTGTTAAAACGTTTAGAAGCTCATCGCAATGTTTGTAAAATTAGGCCAAACGCAAATGCGTCACCAGCAACACCAAACAGAAATAATAGACCGGACTCGGACGTTTTGCTGACTGACACCCCTCAAAGGTCAACTCAGCTACCCACAAAGCGATCAAGATATAATTTAATTACCAGTGAAGATGAAGACACTCCAGGTCTAATGCCATCTCAACTGGACAATGACATGATAAATGACAGCTGACAGCTCTGCTGTATCACCAACGCCTTCATTTCATAATGATGTCATCAACGACAACTCTGATTCGGAAAGAGGCCTTCCAGTTCCACATCCACATCATTTACCAATATAACAACAGTATCTGAAACTGGCAGTGATGGGTCATTTCCGATGCACTTACCACTTTCACCTTCTGAAAGCTCTTCGAATAGGGAGGAAGAATCGAATCGTATATTATCTCTTACTTCTTCAAAAAATCCCAGCAATAAAGCTATGTCCATTTGTGCTGATAAAATGACACTTAAAGAAAATGCCGTCCATAATAATAATTTAGTAAAATTTATGTTTGGTTGCAATATTCCACTCCGTGTTGTAGAATCCCATCATTTCCACGCATTCGTAAAGGGACTTAGGCCTTCCTATAAAGTACTTACGCGAAAAAGGGTTTCTACAACACTGTTGGACAGTGCATATTAGAATAGTCTCAACTCTATTAAATTTGGTCCGCAGTCAGTTTTGTTGATAGATAGCTGGAAGAATGAGTCTGCTAACACCAAAAATGTAGCAGCCATGCTACTTAACGCTTCTGGGGGTGTAGGATTTTTGGATGCATGGGACATTTCTGGGGAGAGAGAAACGGGGGATAAACTAAGTGAATTAGTTGCACTATAACACAAAGTTATATGCGGTAGTCATTGTCACTGACTGCAAACATGGTAAAAATGGGTAAGCTGGTAGATTTGTGGCATGTAACATGCAATTCGCACTCAGGCAACCTTTTAGCCAAAAGTTTGGTACCCGAAATCCTGGCCAATAGGGTCAACATGGTGCTAAAAGGTTTTTCAGGACCAGACGCTGAAACACAAATCGTTGTTTCATAAAGGTCATCGAATTACCCTCGGTGAAGATACTCATTGGTGTAGTTATAGTGATGCATTTCTGTGTCTTTTGTCCAATTTGCCTGCAATGAAGTTGGTCCTTGCTGACTCGCAAGTTGGACCAAAGATTCCCAAAAATGTGACTTCACTGGTATTCGATACCAACTTTATAAAACAAGTTGAAGATGGAGTACAACTTTTTAACCCGATATGTAAACTGATAAATGTTTGTCAAAGTCAGCATGCCTCTTTGGCAGATGCTACAGAGGCGTGGCTTAGTTTAGAACTTCCTCCTGGTTATCACAAACAGAGCAAGATTGCTGCACTTCGAAAAGATAAAGCATTAAATACATATGGACTGCACCCAACATACAGGTGCCAAACTTGACTCTGAGCAATTGGATGAAGTAGATACATTTTTACTGTCAGAACTAGATGTGGATGGGCTTAATAACCTCCATGATTTTAAAGGTAACTCCGGAATATTTAGAACTTTAAAAGCCAAACAAAAGACTCAAGAGCAAAACAGTTCAGTTACATAGTCGATGACAGCTTCTGTGTTCTGGGGGTTAGTCTCCCGAAAGCACCCATCACTATTTGCCCTTGCTGATAAACTTAACAATATACCACCATCTTCAGCACAGTTGGAACGCGTGTTCAGTAATTGGTCCTATGTTCATAATCGAATGCAAAATCGTCTGTCTTTTGAACGTTCCAAGAAGCTTTTGCAAGTCTACCATGCACTTAAAATTAACGATAAGCGATCTGATGAGTACTAACTAATTAAATTTTAAAATCATTGTCCATTTGTTTTAAAAGTTTAAGCAATCTATTTAAATCTTAATCAATACTCTCAACTTCCAGCATAATTGTTTGTTTGTTTGTTTGTTAATGGACAAGGTCTAGGCATGCAGAGTACCAGGTACCTTAGACACCAACTGCTATGGTCATATGGTCAAAGTCCTACTTAGAATTTTGCCGAGACTAAGGAGTTCCAACCCTAGCAAGGGATCTTTTACATGCTACACATCGTAGTAACATGGGACCCACGGCTTTACATCACTTCCGAATGATGGCATTCTGTAGAGGCTTTCATCTGCATTTTTTTAATTTTTGAAAACCTCACCGGGACCGGGAATCGAACTCGCGACCCTTAGATCAGTAGTCAGGATGCTTACCACTGAGCTACCGACCCCGGCTTCCAGCATAATGATTGGAAATTCATATTCCTAAGTGTCATCTTTACTTAATAGGCAGAGAAAGAGACTGATCTACGATTAGCATGTATACCGTGCACTAGTATGTACCATCTGATGAGTAGTCTATTAATTCGTTTTAGTTCATCGTTCATTTGTTTCTTAAGTCTAAAGCCACATTTAGACAGTTCAATGTTTTGTTCGTTTCTTTGAATTCAAGGACCAAACACAATTAAAATTAACAAAGGTTATTTAAATGCAACAATACTTCCTTCAGATTTACGTTTGTGAGGGTCGCGTATTTACAGACACTTTATTTAAAATTTTATCTAGCTTATTTTACGAAGTACGTTTGTTTTATTTCAGGCATTTTATTTAGGAGCAATTATTTTATTCCAGGCATTTTATTTAGGAGACATTCATTTTATTTCAGGCATTTTTTAGTTCTAGGATAATGATAATCCGTAGTTTATAGATATCTTTTATGTATAAAATTAGTTGGAATTATATGACATAACGGAAGCTCTCGTTTTGTTTTGCAAGTTATAACACAATTCCTTCACAGCTGTGGATCGCGCCCCGGCCCATCATCGAAAATTTCTATATTAGATTTATGGCCCGGGGTTCGAGGCAAACTTAAGGGTCAAAAAGCTTAGAAACCGCCGACTAAATTAGTTCGTGAAATTTATGAGTGTACGTTTTCGGTCAAAGGAAACACATGTCAAGGGGGTCGTCAGAAGCATTTACAACCACAACAGAAAGGATTAAGGGCCGTCGTGAGTTTTGGAAGGAAAATAACCAATTAAAATCGCGCTTATAGCCACGAAATCCAGAATTTACTTCTCATTGGCGGAGCGCCCAGGACAACGGATGGAGGGGCCGCGGAAGATTGCATAAAACACTCAGCACAGAAGGAAAGGGTAGCAGAAGAAGCACGAAGCCTGGGGCTAGTTCGACTAGTAACACAAAACATCACAACTCCGCACTTAATTAACACCTTACTCTATTTGGTGTAGCGCCACTGGTATCGCGAAGTCCAGCTCGGATTTTCGTTAATCGGTGAACGTTAGACACCAACTCTTGTCTTTACTTCTCTCGTGGGCACGCAAACTAGCACGGCAAGGCCTCCTCTTTGGTCTTGTTTGTAGGTGAGCGTTGCTTAACAACTCTTTGCCTTTACTTCTCTCGTTAGCACACCCGCTGGCACAGCAGGGCCTCTCCTTTGGGCCTTGTTTGCAGGTGGGCGTTGTTTAACAACTCTTTGCCTTCACTTCTCTCGTTGGCACGCGAACTGGCACTGCAAGGCCTCCTCTTTGGTCTTGTTTGTAAGTGAGCGTTGCGTAACAACTCCTTGTCTCTCTATTACCACACTAACACCACCAGGCACTTCGTAACAAGTTTACGGCCGGCAAACGGCCCATTGGCGTTAGGCAAATAATTGTAAGCGCAGTGTACTGTTTACTTTGTCCTAATAAATAACCATCGCTTGACATGTTGTTGTTTTCTTTGGTGTAAAAGCTGGAGGTCGCCAGCCCCTATACGAACGAAGTGAAAACAGTAAATACGGAAGCCTAGTTAAAGCAACTGTAACTGTCGTCGAAGCACCCGCCGAAAACAGAAAAAAATCACACAACGTAGGCCTATAAACAAGCAACAGGTAACCAGGGTGTGCACCGTTACAGAAAAGTGGTGCCGTGACCAGGATAGGGGAGTAATAACAGGGGGCCGAAAGCTGAAATCAACAATGTCAAATAGTGCCGATGGAAACTTGGAGGCGCGAGATATCGAGCCAGATATATCGCCGGCCGATACAGCCGGCGAAAGTGCTGAAATAGAGGAACATGAAGTACCGACGCCGGTAACACTATTGGTTCTTTCATTGGAGCCGGGCCCAACGCGCCTTGGAACAAGAAAGAAATCAAAATTTAAATGAATTCATGACCGGAGTGATGAGCTCTTTAAATGAAATAAAGGCCGCGGAGGGTTCCGGTTGCAGCACAGCCGCCTCACATACGAGGGGGAATCAAGAAAGCGCCAGCACTAGTCTGACTGGCGCGAACATGGTACAACAAAGCCAGCCCGAGAAGCAAAATAATGTCAAGGAGCCACATATGACGAATAGCGCCACTGCAGCGTGTGCGGAAGTCCCGGCGTATGCCTGGGAACGCTCACTGCTGTTGGCGACGCTTCCCGAGAAGCCCGTATTTAGCGACAACATTTCCAAGAACCCCCTCGACTTCCTAGACGAACTGCAAATTTATTGCAGGCGTCTGAAATTAAACGGGCAGGAGCAGCTGCAGTTGGCGCTCGAATGTCTGCGGGGCGGCGCTCGCTTTTGGAAGGCACTGTATGCAGACAGCTGGGATACTTTCGAGGATTTCAAGCGTGATTTCCTCCACACTTTCTGGGGCGAATGCGAGCAACTCAAAATTCGAAATCAAATCAATACAGTGCGCTGGGATCCGAGGGCAAAACAAACAATGCTAGCACATTTTGCTTTTTTTGTTAGCCAAGCGCGACGTTTGATACCGCCGATCGCCGAGGTAATATTAGTGGCCGACATCATGCGTCACTTTCCGGAGGCGATACGCGCTCTCTACCAATTGCAGCCCGGCAGGAACATAGTTGAAACAGCCGAATTTCTACGAAGGCAAGACGCAATCAAGGATGATCGCATTACTGCATGTCCGAATGCTAGCCGCTATCAGCACGCGCGTGACGTAAATACTATCGAAATGGAGCCACCAGCCGCGAGTCCTTACTATAGGCCCGACTTTGGGCACCGGCAACAATGGGCCAGCAGACGGGGTCGGCAGCCGCGATCAACAACGAGATGGGCACGCGCCGAGCCGTCAGGAGGTCCCGTTACGCAAGCAAGTGCCACCCCGGGTCAACGGCCGGGAAACCCGAAGCGGGCGAGGCGAGACTAAATCGCTTCGCCCAGGGCGGTCCACTAAGGGCGCGCAGGAATGCGCTTCTGTTTTCAGGCGCCGCCATAAAACTCGGACCGATCAGGATGGCGCTTAAATTTCCAGCTGCCGTCGAAGCAAAGGACCGCTACAGGGACGTATCCAGGGGCGGCCGGCCCTTCTGTAGTTATAAGCCCCTTAACGCCGGCCGCGCTCAGGAGAATTTAACAGTTAAAGGCCTACTGGAAAAATGCAAACCAGTGGCGGCGTGTGAGGCCCCTTGGGAGGCACTGTCGTGGGCCCAACTGCCGATATATTATCAGTACATCGACAGGCAACCTCTTTGGAAAATGGCGCCAGAACCGATTCACGACCGCTGCCGGAAATCACAGTTTTACTGCCTGATGGGAAAAACATTGGAGCCCTCGTCGATACTGGGAGCGAAATCACCTGTTTAGCTGAAAATGAATGGGCGCTTATCGAAGCGGCCGCGCCACATATAAATTCTTTACCAGTGCCCTCGTTACAATTGCGAGGTGCGGTGGGGAAACCTACTAGCCCCGTGAAGCTGCAAGTGCTGCTGCCCGTGGAGATTCAAGAGAGGCGAATTCACATCTCCTGTTTGATAGTGAAACATTTAATTAAACCGATGATACTGGGGGCGGATTGGTTGGCCCGGCACTCCGCCGTCATCGACTTTAATAAACGGACGATTAGTTTATTGGAGAGCTCGAACCACGTGCTACAAGTCCATTTCAGAACAATAGTCCCAAATGGCGACGAATGCGTGGCCCACGCAGCGGCAATAACAGCACCTCGCGTATCTACTACGCATGCTGCGCTTGAAACTGGGGAGGCGTTAAGAGAGGCTGTAGCAAGGGCGCCCTTGGACGAGCAACAAAAGGGCAAGTTGCTGGAAACACTTATGGACTTCCGTCCTGTGTTTTCCCGACGGCCGGGGCTAACACGACTGTATCAGCATGCCATTAAAATGCACGACGAAACACCTTTTGTGAAAAGGCCTTATCCAGTCCCATTTTCGCTTAGGCCAGCAGTGGAAACAGCCATACAGGAAATGTTAGAACTAGGCATTATTCAGAGAGCCGCTTCGCCGTTTTGCAGCCCCCTGACGGTAGTCAAAAAGAAAAATAAGGAAGTCAGAATATGTCCAGATGCGCGTCTGCTAAACGAACGGATGGTGGCGGACTGCGAAACGCCACCACCAGCTTAGGAACTACTACAGCGATTTCATAGAGTCAAATTCATTACTTCTATTGATCTGCGTTCCAGTTATTACCAAATCCCCCTCACTGAAGCTTCGAAGCCGTACACAGCGTTTCTATACAATGGCCGGACGTTCGTCTTCAACGTGTTACCCTTCGGTTTAAAACCAGCTGTGGGCAGCTTTTCGAGAGCGATGGACGTCATCTTAGGCCCCGAGGTGCGCGAATTTGCGGTGAACTACATAGATGACCTATTGATTGCGTCTCCCAACTTTGAAGACCATTTGGGGCACCTACGACGGGTACTACAACGCCTACAGGCGGCTGGGCTAACAGTCAATCTCGCTCCAACTTCATCCAAACTGAAACTAAGTTTTTGGGACATTTGCTGACGACGAGCGGAGTGAGACTCGACCCTGAAAAGATACAAGCCATTATGGACTTCCCGGCGCCACGGAAGCAAAAACTCTCTACTACCACACTAACACCACCAGGCACTTCGTAACAAGTTTACGGCCGGCAAACGGCCCATTGGCGTTAGGCAAATAATTGTAAGCGCAGTGTACTGTTTACTTTGTCCTAATAAATAACCATCGCTTGACATGTTTTCTTTGGTGTAAAAGCTGGAGGTCGCCAGCCCCTATACGAACGGAGTGAAAACAGTAAATACGGAAGCCTAGTTACAGTAACTGTAACTGTCGTCGAAGCACCCGCCGAAAACAGAAAAAAATCATACAGAGTAGGCCTATAAACAAGCAACAGGTAACCAGGGTGTGCACCGTTACACGTTACACATACATATCACTGATTTACTAAAAATTAAACACTTGATATGCTCGGTTTTGAAAACGGTCATCCGGTATGTAAATACTTGTGATATAATCTCGGCAGGTACAGACAAAAAAATCACTTTATGATTGCACCCATCCTAATCGCCCTTGAGCGCAGTTCGAGTTATAGTAAGAGTCCACCCAGGTAGGCAAATATGTTGAGCGCAATTCGAGTGTTGGATTAAGGGACTAATGGGGATGGTGCGTAGTTCAGTTGCACCGGTTTATAAACCTGATGGAAGGTCTTGGATCAGGTAACCAGTTGAATAAAGTGCATAAATTTATAGAAGCGGAGGAGGAGGAGGAACAGTATAGAGGAACAGTGCGGAGGAACAGTGTGGAGGTTGTCATTACTGTAGATAAGTTTGGACTATATTTTGTTTGTTGTTAATACACAGTTGTATTAGTACGTAACAATACTTTGTACAAAGTAAATCGATTAATTATGTTACGGTATCAAAACGACCTAACGACACCCACGCGAGGTGAGTATCGCACGACTGGGAAAAGATGGCACGCTCGCATTGAGATTCGTTAGAACAGGCTAAAGGCCTCGGCTGAAGCGCTCAGGGAGTTGGGCGTGGTTCAAACGGTACGTCACTGGGCAAGCGTGGTATGACATATACAGGGTAAGTCAAAATAAAAGGGCGCCACCAAGCCTGTCTTAGGGGTGTACCCGAATAACCGGGCCTGGGCGGTTAGACGGGATGAGAAGTACACAGGGTACTCCGTCAGGAAGGTACTCGAGAGCTGTCAAGCTCGGGCTACAATTTCGGGACAGAAAATACTTAAATTACGATTTCGGGTACTTGTGGCCACGGCGGCGACGTCACCAGACCTACCTGCACGCCCCAACGCTCAAGCTCCGTTGTACATCGATCTTCACACCGAGAGGCTTAATGTGAAAAGAGCATGCACAGGTCGAACACAATAATAAGTCCCTTAATCAGATATTCGTCTATTGGTTGATTTTACAAACGGGCAACGATCAGGCCGCCGAAATTATTCTAGGCCTTAAGTTATGGCCCCAGCTGGAGGACGCGCTAATACTAATACACATACAGCAAAAGAAATCTGGTTAATACACACACCTGTAACCGGCCGGTGTTGGCCCGTTAATTTAAATATAAAAGAGTAAGTGCCATCGAGGTACATTACCTACTTCACAACAAGCGTATCAATCATGAGCGAAGGCGACCAAAGCACTTTAAATGACAGCAAATACAGCGGCGCAAAGGTATGCGCCAAACTAGATAAATGTTTAATTTAAAATGCCCGGGGCAACACACATGAAATGTTTGGAATAAACGACAGCAAGCACAGCGTCGCAAAGGTATGCGATAAATTAGTTAAATGTTTAATTAGCAAGGCACGGGGCCAGCACACATGAAATGTTTGAATAAATGACAGAAAATACAGCGTCGCAAAGCTATGCGATAAATTAGTTAAATGTTTAATTAGCAAGGCACAGGGCCAGCACACATGAAATGTTACAATAAATGACAGCAAATACAGCGTCGCAAAGGCAGCCTGGCCTCAGGTCACAGTAATGGCCGCGAATGCACAAAAACGCCAACGCACACTCACAAGAACAAACTCGATTCGCATGAATGACAAATAATAGGTAATACAATTGTTTGCACAGCTACATTGTTTCGTTGACGGCCCTTGAGGGTGGCGTGCAGTCAGCTGGTGGCTTGTGTCCGCCTGTGGCGCATAGGTAGAAGCGGGGCGGTACGTGAGGGTAATAGGCAGAATTCCGCCTTACACTGGCGTCGATTGGAATGCGTCTCTCACATTAGACCGGGAACAAAAGGGAGGCCCAAACGTCCTGCAGGAATGAATCCCCGAGTTGTCGGGTTAAAGGGGAACAGTCCCTTACTTGAAGAAACAGAACTGGGCGCTCGGAATGCCCATCACACCCACGCAACAACGGTACACACCACACCAAGCACACTCGCGCGACTTGTGTTCCTCTCAACGGCCCTGTTGGAACTCGCGTCTGCAAGCAGCCACATGACGCTGCGCGTCCCCAAGCGGAGCAATAACCAATCGCGAAGCGGAGTCTTCGCCGGCTCAAACTAGTTTTACCCGCGTTTAAAGAACACGTGTTTTATAAAGGGTGGCCTAAAATGGCTAAAACGAGACAGCTACGCCCATATACAGGTTGTTCGAACTCAAATGGGAAAGAAAAGAGGTGGTTTTTGTGAGTATTTCTGATGAGAAATTAAAAATGCTGGCATCAGATTTGAAATACAGGCAGGCTGTACTGAAAGCTTAAATGATCAACTTGATTGCTGAAGGCTGCAAAATGGCTTAACAATTAAACAAATCAAAAGTTTGTTTTATTCTTAGCAGTAGCAGTTAGGGGTGTTCGATATCACAAACTAAGTATCGAATAACGAATAAAATTAAATATCGAATATTATTCGATATATCGAAATTCGAATAACTATAGAATTATTCGAATAAATTAGTTATTCGAATAACTAATTTATTCGAATAGCTTATTCGGATAACTAATTTATTCGAATAATTTATTGCAATAACTTATTCGAATAACTAATTCGAATAACTAATTTATTGAAATAATTATTCAATTATTCGAAAGTAACTATTGCCCTACACCCCATTTTATTAAATTTTAGTTTTAAATAAATTATTGAACATTCACACAACTAATGAACAAAACGAACAAAAAAAACATTTGTGAGCAATAAAAAGTCATAATGTATAACAATAGCAGTACTTACCTTTTCTGATTCCGAACACTGAATTCTAAATGTGAGTAGCTTTTAAGCACAATAAATGGTAACAGCACTAAACCGTACTTTTCTCCTTTGAGAAAGTACAAATGCAGAAAATAATTTACTGTTCACCTTTTGAACAGAATTGGGCATTGATTTATTGCAACGATATTTTAAATTATCGCTAAAGAGGTATCCCCACTTCCCCACATACCCGATTTACTATTCCGACCAATAGGCAATATATATCACTACTAGAATAAGTTCTTAAAAATCAATTAACAATTTCTAGAAATAGTAATCTTCTGTTTAACCTATTCTATCTGATATCTGATACAAGTTTTCTAACTTATGATGATTAATTGCCATTTGCTAAATACAAATAGTAATCATTAGGCAGGCATTTGTTTTGGTATTATTGTAAGGAAATTGAAAAGGACTAACAATACTAATGATTAATGATAACCGATAAGATCATATAAGGAACTTTTCAAGCAATGATAATAAACAAAATAAATAATCACGCACATCTAGGAACCCTAATACAGATCATTTATATGTCATAGCTAGCTTGATAAAAATGAAATTGCTCTATTTTAATTTTAAGTAATTAAAATTTTTACAGTTTGATATAATGTATTCTAATAAGTTTATCCAATTATCCAATAAATAATTCTTGGTATGAATTTATTCGAATAAATATTCAACCGGATAAACTTTTATTCGAATAAATTTTTATCCGAATAATTATTTATTCGATAATTCCAATAAATTTATTCGAATAATGATTTATTCGATAATTCGAATAACTTTTATTTTAATATCGTTATTCGTTATATCGAATTATTCGATATATTATTCGAATTATCGATACAAATGCACAGACCTAGTAGCAGTAAGATGTGAAGTTAGCCAACATAACAGTAACGCAACAGGTGAAGTTATCAAATACCTACAAAAGCTTAGATTTTTGGAAAATGGAAGAATTTATGACCGCGATGTTCAGTCACATGAGAGATCAACTTTCAGCTAAAGTACGTTTTTTTCCTATAAAAATTTACAAGGTCAAGAACTAAAAATTGGTGGGAAATTTAAAATCTGGCATTAAAGTTCTATGTACGTCAAAAACTCTTGCTAATCTTTCGTAAACGTCTTCTTCTGGTGTGTTAAGATGCAGATCCAACAGTTCCTCTGCACACTTCACTACATTTAATTTTAAAAGATTCCGTTTTTACGCGTATTCAGTTTCAAAAAAGAAAAACTGACAATTTAATTTTAAATGTCAAAGTGACAAAAGTCGTTTACAGAAAAACCTGACGAAAATAAATTTTCTAATAATTTAAAAAAAGCAGTTTTGCCAATTTTAGCTTGACCTTGAAAATTTTTATAGGAAAAAAACGTACTATAGTAGCACCTGCTTCGATTTGGCGTTACCTAAGCTTCACCCACGACACCATGATCTTGAAGATTGGATCGTTGAAATGAAAATGAAAAGGTTAAACGAGGAATTTTGTTGGTCTGGTCGGGAAGCTGTAGTAAGGGTGGCGCCACGTTTTATAGATCCTGTTAAACGTTGGTATGAAACCCTTCTGATTTACATGGGAAAATTTAAAAATTGGTTTGCAAACTACGTTTCCTCGAAAACTTAAGGTATCTGAGGCTAGTAAATTTACCAGTGAGTCATGTTCTTCTTATGAGGAATATATTAGGGACAAACATGAAAAATTAAAGCTTAAAAGCCAACTGGCCTGATTCGGTTTTAGTGGCAATGATTATTTTTGGCATTTGTCATCCAGTTGTTAGAGCCTCATCTATGAACTTCTATTGTCAATTATACCTCAGTTCATAATAGTACTTTCATCATTTTCTCTTAATAAACGTGAGTTTGGCGAACCTCGTGGTGACTCGTTTACAAAACGGCGCCCCTAACAGTTCAGTGTCTTAAATTACAATAATGAAGAGCGTAAATGTTTTCGCTGCCATAAATCGGACCATTTAACATTTTAGTGCCCATTAGTCCCACTTAGCCCTAAAACTGAAACAAGGGAAAAATTAAAAACACGCCCAAGACCTCTATGGTTGCTTGTAAACTGTGTCCTAAAATAGATCACATCTGGTGGATGAATGATCGTGTTGAGAAGTATTTAAATACACGTAATTGTTAAGAACTGCCCTATAGCCCATACTACTACCATCTGTATACAACAATGCAGCTCTAAATTACGATCAAAGTTCAGAGAACAGTTCAGGTCGCTAACATGTTCAAGATTTGCTTTCTCTCCGGTCTGTCATATGGAACTATTCTTCAAGGCCGAAATTTTTTAGCGTAACGGCGAAAGTAGCTAAGTCCGTTAAATTTCCGAACTTGTTTTACATTTTTCGGGACTGGGGAATTAAGTAAAAATTCGCATGTTATCAAATTTAATGAATTATTAAAGCATTAGAGGTTGAAACCTTAGCTAACAAGCAGTAGCGATTAAAGAATAAGTTGTATATTATAGAAAGGAACCTTAGCTGATAAACAGTAGTGATTAAAGAATAAGTTGTTATGTTCTATAGAAAATTTAGTTGACCATATTTGTGCTTAAATTTCTTGTATAAACTAATGGCTTCAAAAAAACCTGTATAATTGTGCAATTAATCCGAAGATCCAACGTGCATGATGTAAATGTTCGAATTAATTTATTTTATGTACAGTGGGATAAGTAACTCATTACGTCACTCATTTGACACTATTTCCATTACGTAATGAAGCTCATTACACCACTCAGTTATATAATGGCTTCATTACCTAACTGAAATAGTGTCAAATGAATGACATAATGAAATTTGCCTACTAAAATATTTTTTCAAATGACAGATCTGACATTTTTCTTAAATGCACTTTTCTCAATTTTAGGCAGTTGTAGATAAAATTTTGTACAATACATGTGTGATAATGCATCATTAATATACTTGTGTGCTTACATAACTCATACTACGCACTCGTTTGTAACTAACACACACGTATATTAATGATTCTCTTATCCCACTTGTATAATAAATAACTATTACCATACCGCAACTTCTAAGTATGAAGGATAATTTTCGTATGTAGCGGCTTCTTTTCTAACTGCATTAATAAATCAATTAGATTTTTCGTATAATCGTTTTGTGAGTTATATAAAATCCTTACCAACCTAAATAGCTTCAAATACATGTTTTGTATATATAGTATTTTTTTAAATCCTTTGAATTGTTAGCAGAGTAAACGAAATTATGTTATTATATAGTGTGAACACTAAACTAAATGTGTTATGGTGAAATGGAAGATCGGTTCGCCGAATTATCACCTTTTGTGTATTATTTTCTTTATTGCACAAAAAATATCTTTGTTATTATTATTAAACTTGTTACTGAAAAAAGTAGACTAGAAATAAATGAAACCGTCAAAAATAGACCTTAATTTTGCGAAAAATTGATAATTTTACTTCTAATCTGGGAGACGTAAATATTACATGGCAGGTATATATTTTCTACTGTTAATTAACATTCTAAACATTACCTTTTTGTACTTGAAAACAAAAAATTGAAATTCTACGTTTTCGACAAAAAAGATTCTACGTTTTCGACAAAAAAGATCAAACTTTAGGCCCATTGCGGGAGACCTAAATATTTTTCAAATTGACTAAAATGTTTTTTTGATAAATATGCGTATATACGACCTGAAATTTTGAATTTGAAAAAAGTTTTTCCTGATACACCCTATTGAGTGTTCCCCTTCAAATCTTATAGTCCAGGCAAAGTGCTTCAAAATTCGCCAAATAAACAAAAAAAACTAGAAGTCTTGAAAATTTACAGAGTTATAGAAAAATATGTAACATTAAAGATTCCGATGAGTCTCGCGCAGCACAAAGTGTGCTCAAGCCACCATATTGGAAAAATTATGGTAAACCGATTTTTCTAAAAAATTTTTTTAGATTAGATGTTGGTTTATTCATCCTTAAGATGTTTACAAAAAAACAGATATTGTTATTTAACAAACAGATTTAACATATCTTGAACAAAGCTTTTTAAACTGATATAAATTAGCAGCCTGTTTAGTTTCGTTCGGCATTTCATTATATAATTTGAGTCCATTATAGAATAAGTTTTTTTGAGAACATGATTTTGCTGTTATGGGCAATCTAAAGTCATTTACAAATCTAGTCTTATAATAAATTATGAATATCCTTATTGTATACTATAAATTCATTCATATAACTAGGCAGTTTATTATTAATTATTTTAAAAATTAAAACTAGCGTATTAAAATAAATCCTTTTATTTATATATTTATATATACAGGGTGCCCGGATTTCGTAGGGACAACATGGGTAACTTTTGTATTTGAAGAGATAGAGAGATGGTTAAATTAGCAAAAAGGTGCAGGTTTGAGAGCTCATTAAGAATCCATCTTCAAATTTTACTTGTCATGGCCCACTTGTCTAAAATTTAAAAAAAAAATCTCCTAATTTCTTTTATATGCCGTAACTTTTTTGTTACTTAAGATATTGAGATGCGATTTAAACTAATTTGAATGGTAATTTAAATACTTTTATTGATACTTGATAAAACCAATTTTATTTGTGTTAATTTTTAGTAATCTAACCTAACCTCAAAATTTTAAATTGGTACCCTGCAATTTTTTTTGGCCCTTTTAAGAGAGGATTTTTTTCTGAATGCAGTGATGTATTACATGATATGGAAACTTCTTCAAAATTTTGAAAAACTGAGTTTATTCTTTTTACAGGCAGAAATCACTAGTGCCATGATCACGATAATTTTGTTTTTTATTTATTACGTTATCTGTAAAATTATGTTTAGAAACAAAAAGCAGGCTTATCATCATACGTGCCTTCCAGTAGTGTCAGTGTGTTCCGTATGTTGGACGTATAAGTTCTACGTTCTTGTAGCACTTGACATACGCACAAAATACATCATATTTTCAAAATTTTCCGTTAAAAGTTGAAGTAATAACACTCACACTGACAGGCACGTATGATGATAAACCTGCTTTTTGTTTCGAAACATAATTTCACAGATAACGTGATAAACAAAAAACAAAGTTATTGTGATCATAGAACTAGTGATTTCTGCCTGTAAAAAGAATAAACTCAGTTTTTCAAATTTTTAAAGAAGTTTTCACATCATGTAATACATCACTGCATTCAGAAAAAAATCCTCTCTTAAAAGGGCCAAAAAAATTGCAGGGTACCAATTTAAAATTTTGAGGTTAGGTTAGATTACTAAAAATTAACACAAATAAAATTGGTTTTATCAAGTGCCAATAAAAGTATTTAAATTACCATGCAAATTAGTTCAAATAGCACCTCAATATCTTAAGTAACAAAAAAGTTACGGCATATAAAAGAAATTAGGAGATTTTGTTTTTTTTTAAATTTTAGACAAGTGGGCCATGACAAGTAAAATTTGAAGATGGATTCTTAATGAGCTCTCAAACCTGCACCTTTTTGCTAATTTAACCATCTCTCTATCTCTTCAAATACAAAAGTTACCCATGTTGTCCCTACGAAATCCGGGCACCCTGTATATGTATTTTATTTATTAAAAATTAGCTATTATTCATGCATGCAATTATTTTAAAAGCAAAATAGACCTATTACATCTTATTTATCAAGAATAAATTATTTTTGGTGAATTTATTTATAACAAAAAAAATGTTTCTCAACATGTTTTAACTTTTCGCGCAGCTCTTACTTGCAATTTTTGCGTACGCCGAGCTACACTATGCTTCGCTTCGCAAGTGCAAACATAATTGCTTATCAAACAAAGTGCCACTTTTAATCCTAATAAAACAATATACTATTTATTAAAAAGTGATAAAACAGGGTAAAAAAAGAATAATTTCTAAATTTCCAAAGTTATCATTGTTTCTAAATTAATGTATGAACATTGGTCTTAAATCAGAAGCGTGCTGTACACATAGAAACAAGAAAATTAGAAATAGTGAGAATCCCTAAAGCTTTCTATTTATCAACATTTACATGTGCAACATAGAACTTAAATAATTAATTTCCAATAATATAAAAGAAGTTAACAACATAATCTAAATGTTTCCCTGGCAACTATGAAGTGGTGTATCAATTCCACCACATTGTACAATCCTCATACTAAAATTAGAAAAATATTTTCATAAACAGTCAGTTAAACTAAAAATCTGTACGCTCACAATCCTATTATAAAATTTTAATTTCAGATACAATTAATTTCAATATGTAAAAAGTTAATCGTTAACTATCCACACTAGGGTGGTTCTAATTTTGCAACCTCGGAATTTTGTTAGTCGCACCCCCTACATTCGTTCCAATGCCAAAAAAACTAACTCATACAAATTTTTAGCCCAATCGAACAATATTAACACGTGCCACCGAGCGTTGGAAGTTTCCGAATTGCAGATTTTAATTGAATTCACTTGTTATCAATTAATATCTGACGAACCGGAAGTGCTATCGAAGTTTTGATAATAACATAAATAAAAGGAAATTTTATTTTCTACAATTGTAGTTATATGCAATTTGTCCGCAAACCTACCAGATGTTAAAAAAATGCGTCAAGTGTTAGAAAAACGTAATAATTCGTTTTTTTTCTTTCTATTTTTAATTTGAAAAAGTTGAAGTATTACAATTTTGAAGTAAATTGCAATCCATTATTAAATTTTTGATAATACAAGTAAATGGATCTTATGATATATAAATGTTTGAAATTCAATAATAATTTTTTTACCTATTTTAAGTATATTGAAATATTTTTAGAATCAGTTATTTAAAAAAAAACGAGACAAACTGTCGAACACAGTTTCTTTGTTTGTCAATACAAACCAGATGTTTAGAGGGAGGATATACCATTTTAAAATTTTAAAGCATAAAATGGCCTCAGTGTCAAACGTTCTTCGTGAAAAAGACTAAGCACTTTTAATAGGAAATGATGCACATTAAATTATTGGTAGTAAATTGCTCTTAAACGAACAAGTTTTACAAGTACTTTTTTTAATATGCGTATAGTTAAATTGAATTTACATAAAAGTGCAAAATTAATTATTCAAGGAATAGTGTTTTGGTAAAAAGCACAGATGCCAGCTAAGGAAAAACATCATTCTGTACAAAAGCTGGAATTCTTATGCTCTGAATGAAGGAGTCTGCTAAAACAAGGAAATAAAAGAACGGATTCATAAAAGGAAGGAATAACAATTTGTTGAAAAATTTGACGACCTGTTCGATATCGCACATGCGAACGCTCTAGAATTAATAGATGTAGAAGAAGATAAACAGTTTTTGCTTCTTCAAAGGCAAAAAGGGCGACCAGGTAGTATGGTTGTGTTGATATCAGGTTACATCAACAAGAGAATAGAACTGCATAACGACTGGAAAGAGAAGATGCAAGAAGAGAATGAACTTACGAAGAAATGGAAAATTTAAGTAAGTATATGTAATTGTTTACTTCACGTCACAAATTATATTGCGGAAAGAAGTATTAAACTGGTCGAAAAATATAATAGCTTAATTACCAAGAAAGAGGACCAAAAACAGTACTTGCTACAAGTTGTTAGTGATTATCGGCGTCAATATCCGGATTCCAGTAAAGTTTCCTTAGAAAAAAAAGTTATTATTGTGATATGCATTTCATTATTTTACATATAGGTAACTTCGTATATTTGTTTTATTCTTAAGTTTGTAAATATAATTCTTTCAATTTATGTAACTTCAGTAATTATTTAATATTGTTCGTTTTATTTAATTTGTAAATAAATATATTTGCTTAATTATATTATATTTTAAGTTATTAATATAAAAAAGCAATTTTTCAAGAATTTTTACCTTTTTTAATACTTAACGCATATTTTTTAAATTCCAACAAGTTTACAAAAAAATTGCATATAACTAAATTAGTAGCAAATTAAATTTCCTTTTATTTGTGTCATTATCAAAATTTCGATACAACTTAATGTTCGCGAGATATTAATTGATAATAAGTGAATTAAGTTAAAATCTGCAATTTGGAAACTTCTGGGGCTCGGTGGCACGTGTTAATATTATTCGATCGGGCTCAAATTTTGTATACGTTTGTTTTTTCGGCATTAGAACAATTTTAGGGGGTGCGACCAAAAAAATTCGAAAAAGTGATTTCCATTAAGTATAACGTAGAACCACCCTAATCCACACAAATCATGTAAATAACTAATAAGTTTTTCTTAATCGGTAAGATAACCAAACTTTTCAAAATACGTATGCTCACAAACCTAACAAAACTTTTATTTCAGGAGAAAATTTAAAGCTTAAACACTGAAGAAGGCTCGTAAAGAGAAGCCGAATATATATTGCTTATGAATATTTACACTTCTCTTCAACATAATTGACTGCAAAAATTACCCAACAAATAATTTGAATGATGAAGTACCTTAATGATTACTAAAACACATTTGTACCAAAACACTACCGCACAAATATGTATTATTACGTGTATTAAACTCTAGAATTCATAAAGGATTTGCGTATGATCATAATCCGTCTTTTACGCGGATCTACAAGTTCCCGTAATAATGCCGTCAAGTAAAACTCACAAGTTTGGGAATCATTCTGCTGTTCCAGAAAACCGTATTTCTATATATAATTTCAACCTTTACGAGTCCATACCACAAAATCACTAATTTTTATGGCAAAAATTGATCTTTTATTTGAAGGTAATAATCGTGTGACTTTTATAAATGCAAAAGCTGGTGTCTTATTTTGCAAAATTTTATAATATTTTGGAAATATTCCGGGGATTTATGAAACGAAATGCAGAACTAAGTATTCGAACCCCAGGTTGCAGCTTATCTAGGGCAACTTCTTTCAACAGCACAAATGTTAACTTATGTTACGACAACTGACAACTTCTTGAGATGCAACCGGAATTTGTCGATGGAACTAGAAATTTTAAGCTAGACGAAACAGCTACTACAATCGCCAAAATAGACGCGCAGAAAGGAGTCTAACAAGTTATTTAATGCACCAGTGCAGAAAAGTTACCATATTCTGTATAACAAGCGCTTCGAGAAACACAATCGTTCTTGTGTGGGTTTTTCCCAGTTGTGGACTTCAAACCCCATATAACGAAAGATGCACCACCAGAAACTTTTGGTCTAGCAACCAGCTTTGGATAGATGACAACTGAATTATTTGTTAAAGTTGGGCACCACTCCATTTATCATACTAAAAGTTCACAGCAGTTAGTACTACATGACAATCACGAGAGTCATATATTTATTGAAGCAATTACTTTGACGAAGGAGAATGAAGTCGCGATTTTGACATTTCCCCATCATTCGACAAATAAGTTGCAATCCCTTAATGTGGGAGTTTATAAACCTTTTAAACGTACTACAACGCTGCTGTGGATCGCTAGTTAATGCGAACAGTGTCTATTTATGAAATAACAGAATGTGTTACTGTAGCACATCACAGACGACTGACGCGGAGTAACAAAAAAGCAGCTTTTCGGAAGACTGGAATCTATCCATTTGATCAAAATGTTTTTTCAGATGACGATTTTATGTGCAGTTCTGCTACAGATCGACCTGATCCAAGAGTTACCAATTAGCAGATCTTTGCATAATCTCCAGAGCATCGAATCTGAAGGGAGAGATTATGTAACTTCAGATTCCGAAGAATCGTCTCAGGAAGATGTTGATGAGAAATGTCATAACATAAATGAGATCCCAACTTGTTCGAAAAATAAAAGTGTATCCTTCGTAAGCCCTGAAGCTTTTAAAGGCTACCCAAAAGCGGAGCCAACAAAACCAACTAGAAAACCTAGAACCAAGGGTAGAAGAATGATATCTATCAGCACCCCGCTAAAAATGCTTTAGCTGACAATAAAGAAAATTCTAAATGCAAATTAAAAAATTATATTTGTAAAGAGAAGCAAGATTCGGACAATGAAAAAAAATCATCTAGAAACAATCGATCCATGCGAATTTAATAATTTAGGTGAACCAAGCACTGATGACTTTGTCCTCGCACAAATTGACGTTGAAACGAAAAGGAAAGCAACCAAACTATTTATATTGAGAAAGTCACTAAAATAAAATATGAAAAACCAGAGTATGAAGTCGTTTTCTTTAAAAAGGAGTGAGAAGGCTGAAAACAGGTTCAGATTTAAAACAAGAAGAATTACTTAAAATATTAAATCTCTCCATCCTTTGGCGCGCATTGAGCATCAGTGGTGTGTACCCCTATCATCTGCAAAATGCGCAAGAACTAACTCCCACGGAAAATCGCACTAATAAGGATGCAGAATTTCCAATACACGTACTGGTGAATAAATACTGTTTTACTAGGAATGGTGTTCTCACCTTCCACAATTCTAACATATGGATTATTGTCATATTACAGGCAATTTAATGTTCAATCTTAATAGTGCCAATACGCGTCTAAAAAAATTGACGTCAATTTTTTTATGGCTACATCATGCATTAAAATCTCTATATCGACCATAAAACTACATTTTGAATAAAAACCTACAGAGAAAAAAAATTAGAAACGGTATAAATGACATTACTATGGAGGTCCATCTCATGCTTTTCCAGCAACAATGTTGCAGTTTAAAATAAAACAATTTGTAATGAAATGGTACCTATCACGTAAATATATTAAAGGAGCCTTTATCTATATAATAATAATGACAAATAATAAATGCGAAAGTCAAAAGGATAACATTTTAAAGTTCGCATTTTAGAATATTGACATTACCGTGTTTAAAATTTAAAATTCAATTTCGAATTTGTCGCTCACTTTAGGTTGGTTGCAGTGTTTACTTGTTCAAATGTCTGAAGTGAAGAATGCGTTCCGCGCTTATAGTGTGGAAAATATTTTGATTTTACCCTTTCGGTCATACTGTCTACAATTGTAGACGCCTATTTTCTATAGCTTCTTACGCAGCTATAAATTGAGATATCGGCACTTTTGTATACGTATGTAGACGTATAATGCATGGTTTAGTATAATGGTAGCGACATCGCGCGTCCGCGTTGCAAATTATTAATCCACTGTTTATAGTGCTGCAATGGCGTCGAAGGCAGGAGGTGAGTACTGTCCATTATTTATAATTACTACATGGATAATTATTTAATTTTTATTAGTATTGTGGCGTAATAGTAATGTTGAATACTAGGAAATTTGTAATATTATATCGGATTAGAATTCAGCATGCTCCAGTTATTTTGCCACGCCCCTCAAAATACTCGTACTCATTTGCAGACAAAGTTACTTGGCGGTTTTTTTCATTTTTGCACATTATTTCTTTCTTCGATTTTCATTACTTTTAAAAGACTTCAAAACTACCCTGAATTTAACAGAATACTTTTTCCTTTAGTACGAAAAAATAAATACGACATACCGTTGACTGAGGGTCAGTTGCTAGAAGAATTGGAGAAGGGGCATTCGGACATTGAGTACTTACTCGACAGTGAAGACGAAGATGAGGAGGATAAACGTATTCAAATTCATAGACGTGTCGCTGATTCGTTACGAGATCCTACTGAATATGATGAAAATGACGTTGAAGCAGATATCATGGAAGCAGACGATATTGAAGATGATCCAACTAATGTTGAGGACTGCGAAAATATGAATTCTAACCTGAATAATAACTTCACAAAAAAGCCGATGTCGAATGGATGCAAGATGTTCGATTCCTGGCTAGGAATTTACCAGGAGAACCACATAATATAGATCCTAATGAATATTTACATCAGGACGAATATCCAAAGACATACTTCTCAAACTATATTCCAGATTCTCTATTCGAGCGGTTTGTGACCTATACGAATTTGTACGCTAATCAAAACGAAACCACGAACTTCCGGCAGGTGAATTTTCAGGAAATGAAGACTTTTTTGGCCTTCATATAATTACTGGCTGTCTAAAATGTCCACGTCTGCGAATGTACTGCGATAAAATAATGAAAGTTAACTTGTTCCCCGAATCAATGAATATAAATCGTTTTTACAAATTACGGACAAATTTACATTGTGTGAACAACTTAGAAGACCAGAATCCAGACAACAAAATGTGGAAAGTGCGTCCTATATTCGACTCTAAACTGACCCGATGTAGAGAAGTTGCAGTTGAAAGCACTGTTTGTGTTGATAAGCAAATTGTTCCTTTTAATGGACAATCAATTGTAAAGCAGTTTGTGAAAGGGAAACATCCTTGGGGTATCAAGTTGTTTCTATTGTGCGGAGCTAGTGATTACATGTACGATTTTATAATCTATCAAGGAAAAACTACAGAACTGGGCGATCCTAATCAGAAACTATTTGGACAAGGCGCGGCCGTTGTTTTGAAATTATCCGATAGAATGATAGATTATTAGGTCAACGGCACAAGCTTTTCTTCGGTAACTATTTCCTCTAGTACAATCTTCTCGAAATTTTGAATGAGAGATCTGCCTTAGCAGCAGGAACAGTCGGAATTAACAGATTTGCTAATCCCCCATTTACAAATGATAAAGATTTCCGGAAACGGAACAGGGGATCATCAGAAGAGGTGCTGTCTCATAATGAAATAGTTGTTGTGAAGTGGCTTTATAACCGACCGGTAGTTTTAGCTTCTAATTTTATTGGTATTGAAAATACAGACAAAGTAAAAAGATGGTATAAATCATCTAAAGAACACATTCAAGTTGATAGGCCAGAAACTCAAAGTTCAGAGTTAATTCAAAAACATAATGGATTGGCTGCACTTCATGATGATACTGGGAGTATCACTTGTGAAGACAGGTACCTAATTATTGTAAATATTGTGTGTAACTGACAGTAATTTTGATGAAATTTTAGTTGTTATAACAAGAAAAATGAGACGGCCTTCTGTTGACAAAAAAAGGCATTTGCAGAGAAGAGGCCATTAGATGAGATTAGGAGAGATAAAGGTGGTTGCAAAAACCCAGAGTGCCCGAAGGGTGCTAATGGAAAATCACGATGGAAATGCATTAGGTGTCATGTTCATTTATGTTTGAATAATAATAATAACTGTTTTGTACTATTTCACAACCAAGTTTTTTATGTATGTTTTTACCCTTTAGTAACTATGTCTACATTTGTATACAAAAAATGTTTTTATCCGCAAACGTCATAAAAGTGACAACTTATGTGTCTTTATTGACAAGGTAAAAGTATCACTTTATCGGATTAAGCAGATACAAAACTCAAACATTTCAGCAAAATGTTTACATCGTAACCACGGAAAAATTGTATTAGGTATTAGATTATTTTATTCATTTACTTGCTAATAATTAGTGTTACTCTTTATCAATTTTTAATTTATCTGAATACGTTTGCGGATAAAATAGTATATGTTATTCGGAGTAGAAGTGACTTTATGTGGCTTAGCTAAATTATTTGCCTCACTGACATTCGGCTAAATAAACTTCAGCTTCGCCACATCAAGTATCACTTTTACTTCTAATAACATAATCTACTATTGTTATTAAACTGTTTATAATAAAAAAAACTTTGAAAATGGGCTTCTTTCAACTTAAATAAAGAGACTAAGCATAGAAAAAATCCTATACCCAAGATTAATTCGTGACTGAAAGGGTTAAGTGGTATACAGTGCAGAGAACTCCATAATATTGGGTAAGTGTGTTTATTAATGATATTACCAAGCATGCTGTTTTTTTAAAATAAAAGAGCTTTAATGTTATTTAATAAATCTATTGGAGCATTTTGCATTAGCAAATAACTGAAGACTGGAATATTGTCATTGTATTGAATCCACTCTGTCATATATGGCGTAAACCAATAATTTCACATTACCATGGGTATGCTTAGCTGAAAGCTGACATTGCCGTGGATAACGAGTAACATGGTAATCTCAGCAAACCATGATAATGTATTTTTGGTATATTTTAGCATACGAGTTTATCTAGTAAACGTGATTTTTTCGTCATAGCGAGTTTT
The DNA here is from genome assembly GCA_940337035.1 of Agriotes lineatus. Lineage (NCBI taxonomy): Eukaryota > Metazoa > Arthropoda > Insecta > Coleoptera > Elateridae > Agriotes > Agriotes lineatus. Next base: position 710,273 of record CALNHX010000008.1, read on the forward strand.
CTTGCATCTTGACTTACTGTGAAAATAGTGATGGGGTTTATTTTAAAAATAGATAGTAACATCTTTGGTGGAGGGTTACTTACTATAATATGTTGTGCATGGTTTTTCAGAAATGGATTCAATTAGAGAAATGAATGCAGACAAAATGTTGTAAACTGGGCAAAAAAGAAACACTAAAGAAAAAATGAGAATATGAGCAAAGGCGGCGACATGCGCAGAAACAAAACGAAAAACAAAGATACCTCAAGCGAAAACAGGAAGGTAAAATTAAAACGATAGGGGATTTGACGCTCCGTGAGCAGAGATTAAAACGAAAAAAAAAATAGAAGCAGAAGTAAAAATCGAAAAGTTAAACCCTAACAGTCAAGTTCAGGAAATAACAAAAATATCGAGGTACCTGAAGATGTCAAGGGTCGGCTTTTATTCGGTGAAGTAATCAAGTCACAACTAAACCAACAATTTCAAACAATGAAAGATGAGAAATCGAAACAAATATTTGCTAAGGCGGGGGTGGGGATGTTTTGAAAAAATACAAACCGCTGGTTAATACCAAAATGTTTTTGCTTTACAAGTAATACAAATCCAATAACTCTCGAAATAAAGCTTTGATATATGAACGAAAAAAAGAGCTTCTGCTATTAATATTAAGGAAAATATAAAAACATTTTTGAAATAAACAATAATAGCCGTTTATGTCCCGGTAAAGGTGATTTTGTCAAACTTAGGGGCGTTAAACAGCAAAAACGATATTGAGACAATACATTACAAAATTTACATAAGCGACAACAGGCAAATAAATACATTACGTCACTTTTTGCAGGTTATGTCACTTTTGTATTGTACCACCAAAAGTGGTGCTAAGAGAAACATGCATATGTGTCAAACACGAAAATATGAATTTGGTAGTTCAAAGACTTAAGTTTTTAGATGTTATTGAAGAAAAATTCCCACGAGGCTTAGTCATGTCTATGTTTTCTTGAAAAAACGGAAAACTGTTTCGCAGCAAATGCAAAGAAAACATTATTACCTACCTAGAATGTGATCTGCCCCTACCTTATTTTAAATGGGTAACTAAGAAAGAAAATCGTATTAGTAATAAAACAGGAATAGAAATTACAGTACAACGAACTCTCAAAGAAGATTTAGAGACAACAAAAGGCGACTCAGTAAATTAATTGGGAAAGGATATTGTTTCATTCATGTATCATTTGAGAAATATTAGACATCAGTATGAAGCAATTACCTATTTAACCCCTTACGGCACACAGGGTCATATATGACACAAACCTTTTTTCGTCATATAATACTCCCAATACTGATTATATTTGCGTAACTGCATAGTGTGGCATATCTAGCACAATAATAGGATCAGATGTAGCGAGTGGCACCATCTGCCGAAAAAAAGCAAGCCCAAAAAAACTAATAACAAATAAAAACTGACGTGGGGTACATTTGTACTCCGCATCGTATTCCGTGCCATATATTTTTAAGGCCAGTAAGACATGTGCACGAGAAATCACGTGCCATAACCTCTCATGATTTTAATAGGAATTTGCAGTTTCTGCCTAGAACTCATACGTAGCGGGTCGTGTTGTGTTGGTAAAGTTCGTATGTTTATATTTTATTCATAAGTTTATATTATTAGTATGCCTCATAAGAAAATTACATAATCCCAAGAAATTGGCCGAGTATGAATTTGAACAATATCATAACGATGACTCAGACTTGATGGATGTCGATTTGTGTACCTCTGATAATGAAGATGACAGTGACAGGGAGCCAGAAGCGGTAGAAGATGTTGACGACGTTATTGAGACCCAAAATCTCGATTCAGAGGCTGTAGTTGCAGAACAATCTGACAAGGATCAAAGAAATTATTTATTTTACCAAACAAAAGACCATACCAAATGGAACAAAATGCCCTTTAAAACCCACCGCGGTGCTGAAGAAAATGTTATAAAAAAACACCGGGTTTGAATCAATACAGTTCTAACATTTCCTCCGAATTGAAAGATTTATGTTTTTATTTTGATAAAATATTATGCTTACATAAATATTGTGGTTTTATTCTTGCTTATAGATATACAGATATTGGAATGAACATAATCCAAATAAACACGTACTTGGAAACCAACAGACATTATTGAGATGAGAGCTTATTTGGAACTAATTATTATTTTGAGCGCTTTACCTTCCAAAGAACCCGTTATAATGTTGTGGTGTACCAAGAAGGGTTATGTACGACCAATAATTGCGGCAACACTGTCCCGTGATCGTTTTCAGTTTCTGTCCTCATTTCTTCGATTTGATGATTTTCCTACTAGAGAAGCTCGAAAAGCAAATGACAAATTGGCCCCTATAAGGGACATCTTTGATCTCTTCGCCGAACATTTCCAAAAGGCTTATAATCCAGGAAGTCATATTACCGTTGATGAACAGTTGATGTCATTTAGAGGCCGGTGTTCATTTAGAATGTATATGAAGAGCAAACCAGATAAATATGGGGTGAAATATGGGCTGCAGCTAACAGTGAAACTGCGTATACTGTAAATTTGTAAGTATACTTGGGTAAACAAACAATGCACCGGAAAAAAATCAAGGAGAAAGAGTTGTTCTTGATCTCGTTAGATCACTGAGACGCGGATATGGGATAACAACAGACAACTTTTTCACTAGTTTGTCATTAGCAAATAAACTGTTAGAAAAACGTATAACCCTCTGAAGGACCCTTCGAAAAAATAAGACATATATTCCCCAAGAATTTTTACCGAAACTTTACAAACCTGTTTCTTCAAGCCTGTTTTATTTCACTAAGCAACATACCATGGTGTCCTACGTACCGTGCAAAGTGTAACAACCCGCAACAACTTGCGTTTATAATAAATCTTGTAGATTTTAATTTACCTAAATTATAATGAAAGGAAAGAATAAGTCGAACTACGCCCCTGCATAAAGTACGTTTATAGCGAATGCAAAAGTTCAGTTAGTAAGAACGCAAAACGTTAAAATATAATAAGCACAAAGTATTGAATTGCATCCGATCGCAAGGCTGAAATCAGCGCGTAAAGAAACCAAAGAAATTCTATCATCACAGGCCAGCAAATTGTTTCCAGGAAGAAATCTGGAAACAGCAGAGTTGCATTATAAAGAACAAGCCTGTGAGAAACGCGTATTCAAAGATTTCTCGAGAGGCGATTTGAAAATCGCAATTTGGCAAAACGACGCAAGACGAATTATTCAACGGGGACATACGAGGGGGCTGAAAAAATACCATCCTTGGGGGAGATCGCCCCAGCCGCGGGTAATTCGTGTCTCGAGAAAGTAATTAATCCGTCGCTAACGGTTTTCCGGTGCTAAATTAACTAAGTCCTAAATGCAACATTTTGATCTAAAACTTACGTGCTTGTGTAGTGCCCAACCATTAACAAAATCCAGACATTCTAGGAGACCCGGGATTCACATTTATCCAGACGAACTCACTTTAATTTTCATAACTAAATACGGTCGATCCGCTTAAACTAAATAATAAACAACCGAAGGGTGGTCGCCATCGCAGAAGAAAAGGTCAGAACCAAATATTGTAATTTATTAACCAACTCAAAGGGCAGGGCAGCTAGATTTATTCTTCCCTTCCAAAGAATTTCATGTCATTAAATTTTAGCCTAAAGTACAAAGCTTTAACGAAGCTACTGTTAACCCTACACAGCAGTTTGGACGAACTTCATTGTAAAGCAGGCGTCGGCAACCTATGGCACGCGTGCCAGGCTTGGCACGCGATGGGGTTCTGAATGGCACTCTACAAATAATCAGGGAAATCGCGAAAATATCGAGACGAAGTGATTTTTAAAAAAGAGAAAATGTTAAATTATAATTATTTATCTAACGTGGCTCGCCAATGTCACGAAAATCTGCGCGAAGGGTGAGTGAGAGCGCATTCGGAGTAAAAGGGATTAAACATACGTAGCGCCGACTAGTTATCGAAGCGGACATCACGTATGTTCAAGCCGGAATGACATTCGCCCCTCTCTTTCTCGTTTTGCTACTGCGCACCATTTGCCTGTAATACCAGTTAAACTTGCATTTCGTTTAATACTGGTCGTTACTTTCCGTTCTAACTTTTTTGTGAAGACTTGTATCTTATTGGTTTAATATTTGTTATAATTCATCCATATTTAATCAAATGGAGGGTAAGAAACAAAAACTAAATGTTCGCGGGTTTCAAGACTATTGGACGAATGAATATGGATTTATACAACTAAAGGATCGTGCTGTATGTGCGATATGTCGCGAAAGTGTCGTATGCCGCACGTCAAGTGTACAAAGACATTTCCAAACCAAACATTAGTCCACATTTAATAGCAACGATGAGAAATGTGAAACTATAAAGAGAGCTGTTTCTGGTTATAAGAAACAAGTAACTTTTTTTAGTGGAATAACTGGAACGAAGCCTAAAGCGACAGAATGCAGCTTCGCAATTGCTCATTGCATAGCTGCCAAAGGCAAACCCTTTACAGATGGGGAATATATAAAGGAAATCTTTATAAAAAGTGCTGAAAAGTTGTTTAGCGATTTACCTAACCAACAAACCATATTATCCCGAATTCGAGAAATACCGGCTTCTGCGCGAACAATTGAAAGAAGAATAACTGCAATGGCAGACAATGTAACAACAAAACAGAATTCTGGATTACAAGAAGCTGTTGCATTTAGCGTCGCTGTTGATGAAAGTACCGATGTAAATGATATTGCGCGGCTTGCAGTATTTGCACGGTATTGTGATAAAGGTCAAGTTTATGAAGAATTATGCAATTTGATTCCTCTGTCTGGGACAACTAAGGGGCAGGATATTCTTGCTTCATTCATAAATTATTTTGACAGCAAGAACATTAATATCAAAAAAATATTTTGTGTAACTACTGACGGCGCACCTGCAATGGTTGGCAAGGATAGAGGATTTGTCAAACTTCTTGAAAATCATATTGGACATAAAATATTGAACTTCCATTGTATAATACACCAGGAAAGTTTAGTTGCCAAAATTTCGTCACAGCGCTTAATTCCTGTAATGAACACTGTTGTTAAAATAGTTAATTTCATAGTGTCTCGCTCTTCATTGACACACAGGCAATTTAAATCTCTTTTAGAAGAAATGGAAAGTGAATATGTTGACCTCCCCTTATACAGCCATGTTCGTTGGCTTAGTCGAGGCAATGTCTTGAATAAGTTTGTGTCATGTCTGGAACACGTTAAAGTTTTTCTTAATGAAAAGGAACAACATTTCCCCGAATTGAACGATAAAGAATGGTTATGCAAATTGATGTTTCTGACTGATATAACTAAACATCTCAATGAACTAAACTTAAGATTGCAAGGAAAGCGCCAAACTGTGCTCGAACTTTTTGAATATTGGACAGGATTTGCTACAAAATTAAATATATTTTTATGTGATATTAATACTAGTACCTACAAATACTTCCCAAATGTTGCAGCGCTTGCAAATAAATCGACCATAGACAAAGATGAACTTAAAACCTACGTTGAAGCACTTAAAGATGAATTTTCAAGAAGATGCAAAGACTTTGAAGCTCATGTGCCTATATTTTCCTTCCTCATAAAACCAGATTTAATAGATCCATTAATAATCCCGCTTGATTTTTCAATTTTTGAGTGGATGAATGTTGATAATTTTGAAATGGAACTTATCGAACTAATATCTTCAGAATTATGGAAAACAAAATTTAAGGAATTACGAAAAAATCTGGAAGATGACTCTATGGAAAAATCGACTACTATATTAAATTGTTGGATGTCATTGCCGGAAAGATTTAATTGTTTAAAGAAAATTGCATGTGCTCTCCTTTCCGCTTTTGGTTCCACATATCTCTGTGAACAAATTTTTTCTCACATGAAACATATTTTGAGTCCACAAAGAAGTCGTTTAACAACTGAACATTCAGAATCTTGTGTGAAATTAAAAGTCACAAATTATACCCCTGATATTGAAATATTAAGCAAAAATGTGCAGGGACAAGGTTCGCATTAAAATTTTTTAATTTATGTTAGAATTTTATGTTATTTTTTAATAAATATGTTTAAAAGATAAATTTGGTATAAAAAATTTTTAATTTATGTTAGAATTTTATGTTATTTTTTAATAAATATGTTTAAAAGATAAATTTGGTATAAAAAATTTTTAATTTATGTTAGAATTTTATGTTATTTTTTAATAAATATGTTTAAAAGATAAATTTGGTATAAAAATTTTTTAATTTATGTTAGAATTTTATGTTATTTTTTAATAAATATGTTTAAAAGATAAATTTGGTATAAAAATTTTTTAATTTATGTTAGAATTTTATGTTATTTTTTAATAAATATGTTTAAAAGATATATTTGGTATAAAATTCTTCTCCTCTAGAACCCCATTATATAATTTAGAATTAAGGCGGCACCCTGAATCATATTGGTAGAGTGGCTTGGCACACCACAGCTAAAAGGTTGCCGACCCCTGTTGTAAAGTATCCAAAATTCAGTTTCTTAGAATATCGGTTTATTTATCTTTTGTGGGTGTTTTATTTAACCGAAACTAGGCCTTACAACCCCTAAATTAAGTTACAGTGATTAACAGACGGGTTCAGCTCCTTAGGTGCAAATTAGTGGTCTAAGAGGGAAAACTACCCCTAAGACCACCGACAGGGTTGCAGCCCCTTACGTAAGGGTGGCAGCACGTTACACTGATGGCAGCGGGTTAAAACTACCCCTATAACTTGATTTTTCACCCCTTAACCCTTAAGCTCCTAGCGTTACATATATGTAACGCAAAAACCGCTAAAAATCTCGGCCGGTAATGCGGAAAGTGTTTCTATTTTCGACTAGATGGCGACACATGTCGTTAAAGGAAGCTTCATTAATAGGTTTTATGCCTTGGTACAATCGTATGATCTAACCTGTTTATTTAGACGTGTGCTTGTTGCAACTGTGTTCGGTGTTAGTAGAAAAAATGGAACCAGAGTTTGAGTAAGTAACTTTTTCCAATTTGTTTTTTATAATATTTTGTTGAAAGTATCTTCAAGTTAGCCTAGAATAATGTATTTTTAAATTCATGACATAAATTTTTAGAAATTTTTTTCTGTTTTTCTGAATGGTGCCTCTAATTTTTGGTGTTACATATATGTAACGCTAGGAATATATGGGGGCTAATGACGGAACTTAGTTTTTTTGGAATTGTAACGTACTTTTTCTTTCAGAAGAGGATTTTCTCTTCAAGAAGCGCTGGAAATGATATATGCCGATGATACTTTGGACGTCGAAGCTATTTACACGGAACCACCAGAATCAAACGTGCTTACAGACGCGGAGTCTGGTGATGAGGAAGATAATGATTTGAACAGGTTGTCCGAAAGACTTCTTAGGGCGCCTGTTGAGCTTATTTTGAGAAATGGTGAAAGAGAAAATGAGGGAATTGTTAATGATATTGACGAAGCTGGTCCTTCCAGATCAGCAGAAGATAAAGCGAAACCAGTGAAAGAAAAATTGAATTTTTCATGGATCAAAGGTGATTTGATGAGCCAAAATGTGGAATTTCCTTGTGCAGATCTTTCACATTTCTCTAATCATTCGCCTGTTGACATTTTTGAAAAGTTCTAGGATGAAAATATAATTTCCTATATCACGGAAAAGACTAGAAGGTATGCTATTTTCACAAATGCCCCAGACCCCAATATTACTAAAGAAGAGGTAAAGTGTGCTCTTGCAATTCTTATTTTGAGTGGTTACAATACCAAGCCAGCTAGAAAACATCACTGGGACTCGAAGCCTGACATGGGCACTGAAATCGTAAAAAAATCAATGAGGAAAAATAGGTTTGAACAAGTAATTCACTTCTTGCATTTGGCTGACAACAGTAAACCGAATAAAGATGACAAAGTATGGAAAATCCGCCCTTTGATGAACATGCTAAAAAATAAATTCCTCGAACATTTTGTGCCAGAAGCAGAAATAAATTATGATGAGAGTATGGTAAAATACTTTGGGAGGCACAGTTGCAAACAATTTATCCGAGGAAACCTATACGTTTCGGGTATAAAATGTGGTCTCTAAACACTAAGGGAGGATACCTTATAAATTTTGATTTATATCAGGGCAAAAATCCCAGAAGTACGGACAATGATGAAGTGCTATATGGAAAGGCGACTGCTCCGTTAGTGTCAATGTTGAGAGAGCTTCCCGAAGGTAAAAAAAGCTTTCCTATAAATTATATACAGACAATGTATTTACAAGTGTATTGTTACTTCGCGATATGAGAGAGCATGGTATATGGTGTACTGGAACTATCAGAGAAAATCGTTTGCCTCGAGATGTTCCACTACCCGACAAAAAAGTGTTGAAAAAACATCCAAGAGGTGAGCATTTCTCTATATTAGACCGCCAAAATGGAATCATTTTCGTTCGTTGGCTGGACAATAATATAGTAACAGTGGCATCAACCTGCCACGGAGTTACAACAATAGCCAATGTAAAACGATTTTCTCAGGCTAAGAAAAAATGGTCCAGGTGCCTCGTCCACATTTGATTGGAAAATACAATTTGTCAATGGGAGGAACTGACCTTATGGATCAGAATATATCTAGGTACCGAGTAAGGATTCGCTCTAAAAAGTGGTGGTGGTGTCTCTTTACATGGATGTTGGATGTAACTATTCAAAATGCTTGGTATGTTTATAATAGATCCAATGATCCTATGAAACAACTGGAATTTCGAAGGTATCTTGTAACATCATATCTTACAAAATATGGTACAGAACCTAAAGGTGCTGGCAGACCATCTTCTTCTTCATCCAGAGTAGTCAGAGATATCAGACACGACAAGATTGCTCATTTCCTGACATACATTCCAGATAAAAAAAGGAGACGTTGTGCACGTGAGGGGTGCACTTCGCATGTACGTACCATGTGTTCTAAGTGTAATGTGGGACTATGCATTGAGCGCAACATAGATTTTCATGTACAATAATTGATTTGGTTTTTTTTTTCATTTACAATGTTTTGTGTTTATATTTTAGGTTTATAATATCGAATATTTTTTTATATTTTTGCTACCATATCTTCCTAGCGTTACATATATGTAACGGCAATTTTCTCAGGGAACAAAACTAAATTTGTTTAAAAAATTTCGTATTTTATTTAAAAACCTTCTCTTGACTACATCAAATCAAAAAAAAATCTAAAAAAATAGGAATTCAGGAACTTAAGGGTTAAAGGATACGAAAATTCCAAAAATTTGGTTTTCGGTTTTTTCTTAAATTTAAACACCAAATTAACATCAAGTAACCATAATACAAAGGGTAGCGAACCCATATCGGTAATTTTTCAGCCCTAAGGAATTTTTACAAGGAATTGTTTCGGTTTTTTTTTGTGATAATACGCACAATAGTCACAGGTTATTCATTTAAAGGGAAATATAGTATGCAAAGCGAATTAAACCAGCTTGCTAAAGTAATTGCTACAACCCCCAAAAGGTTATTGTTCATTAGAGATTAATTGGATTACATTCTGGAAGGATCACAGCGAAGGCCCGTAAATTAATAGGTGCTTCTAACAATTCTTATGCTCGCAGGAAATGTAAATAATTTGTTTTTGTGCGATTTTGTTTTTTCTACGTTTTTCCTCTAGGAGCAACAAATTTTGGTAGGTTTCTGTGTACAAGACAGCAACAATAATTTGGAATTCAACGGTGCACTAGTAATTAAAACAATTCGAACGCTCTGAAGTTGGCAACAAATACTAATCCCCGATACTGTGCAAACGGTAAAAAGAGGCTTCAAATAATTGGTAGGCAAATAAAACAATTTTAAGAAGCATAAACAATTTTTCTGCTAATAAACTGCAACAATTAGCGATAACATTCACAATAAATACAATTCCTGTATCATTTTTTCAACTGAAGATTGCTTAAGATCTTGCCAAGGGTGGCACATAGGCGTCGCATAAATAAAATCAAACAAAACTTATAAAAATTATTGGTATCACGACAAGTACAAAGTAATAACTTAGTGAGTCATAAAGGCAATTATTTTATACGTGTAACCGAAAAATAAGTTCATAGTTTACAGTATTGGAAAATTTCACATATAGGTGCATATATACGGATTTCTAAATAATCGGGGAACATTTAGCTAAAAATTTCGCAAATCAAAAGGTAATTAGCGGATAAGGGCTATATTTTCAAATATTTCAGGTCATAAATTAAAATAAAATGGTAACGAACTCACCAACTACTGATTTACCGTCTGGAGGTCAATCAACATTACAACCCTTTGTCACTCTTGGTATGATAGCATCCACAGTGGAGAGTTTTAGCGGCAAAAACAATATTAGGGAATATTTTGAAAAATTAGACCAACGCGGCATTTTGGACAATTGGTCGGATAGTACAAAATTAAATATATTAAAATATAGGTTAACTGGGGATGCTTACAGCTATTTCAGAACCAATCAAGAGCTCGACGCTTTGAGCTATAATGAGTTAAAAGACAAACTAATAGGCAAGTTTACACCAGCAAAAATACAGGGCGAAGCTCTAATACGACTTGGCAAATGTTACCAAAAATACGACGAATCAATAGCTAATTACGTGTTGCCATTAAAACCGCTAGGCACAGAAATTTTAACAGACGATTGAAAACATGCGACGGACAATGAAAAGCCGGATTTAAGGAAGAAAAACGGGGAATTACTTTTAAATCAATTTCGAACAGGGGTAAACAAAAACATTTTAAAACAACTAGGTCCGCTATTAATGCGAACCGAAAACGTAGACTTGGACAAAGCGGAAAAATTTGCTATTCAAATTGAATTATCAGACAAAATGTATATGAATAGATATAATAACACAGTTTTTACAATGCGCGCAACACAAAACAAAAATTGTTTCAATTGCGGTCGTAATAATCATATAGCACATAATTGTTATTTGAAGTATAGGAAACATCAACAAACAAGAAACAACGACTTCAGGTTTAGCACAGGGCGGAACCAGCCAAATTTCTACAAGACGCAAAATAATCTGAATTTTAATGTCAGGTCAGAAAAGTTTCACAGGTAACAGGGAAATTTTAATAATAACTTACGCGGACAAACCAATCTTAACAATGCAAGGGAACGTAATTTCTATAAACCGCAAGGCGGGTTTAAGACAACTAATCAAATGACAGGGAAGCAGCGGCCCCCTTTTACACGGGAAACAACACAAGAAGGAACTCACAACAACAAAATAATTTTCAACATTATAGAGGCACGCACAATAAGGGACAAGTAAATTATAATAGTAGGCAACGTATAACAAAATTTTATGGGAATGGTGCGGACACTAATAGAAATTTCAATGCGACGGCCAACGCAAGGAATCACCAGGGAAATTTTAAAAGGCAAGAGCGGGGAAGAACTCGAAATAAGGTAAATATAGTAAGCAATTAAAACATGGCAGGGCTTCGTTTGACACCACAAAACGGAAGCCATTCAAAATTGTAAACCATAAAATTCATGCAAACAACACCTACCTCATCCCTCATTTAGGAAACGAAAATTCACAAGACACTCCTTGCATAGTAAATTTATTAATAAACGCTATAGTAGACACGCCATTATTATTGGACAATGGATCTGCAGTAACAATGTTAAAAGAAAAATTTGTTAACAATTGCAATATTATTTTAGAAGATGACATTTATTTGCTAGGAATTTCGAGGCTTGCAGTAAAGGCATTAGGAACTTCAAACGTAAATTTCGGGGTTTGACCACGGGATATAACACAAAATTTTAAAGTTATAATATGTAGGGATGAATTGGGGGTGAGTACAGCAGGAATTTTAGGTCGCGATTGGCTAACTAAAAATAAAGCGGTTATAAATTATTACAACTGCACCCTAAAAGTATGGGGCAGGGAATTACCAATTTTACGCCAATACGAACTAGAGTAGAACAATTTGAATAAAGGGTACAACTTAATAAATAGCGAAATAGATACGGAGGAGGGATTAATTAGTAACAATAACGATACACAACAAGAATACAACGCAAATATTTTAGAAGAAAGAAAATTAAGGGCACACAGCTGGCAGGTACAAAAATTGAAGACATTTCAGGGATTCCAGTCACCCCAGGTAGGAGGGAAAAACGAAGGAATACCCACAGAAGCTAAAGTTGGAAATTGTGGGTCTCAATCATCGAAAGAGGTTCGAGACGGAGGACTCAGCAACTTTACTCGCTCTTCGATTGTCCTCGAGGCAGAGTGACACAATTAAAAGGGGATGCTCAAGAAAAAGATGCAAATAAAACCAATAAAAAGATTAACGTCATACAGGCTGATCACCTAGACGCAATCTTAAACTCTTCAGCGCGCGAAGAGGATATAGGAATAAACGCCGAAAAAGTCACCGGAAAAAGTGACGAAGAACGTAGGGAAAAGTTTTATAGTGAAGCCGCGGTTCACATAAATAAAGATGCTAGAAGAAAGCATAAAAATGGAAATTCCAGAGAAATAGGCAATATTTTTATCCACAGTGTTGAAGAATTAAGTGAAGAAGAGGTAGAAAATGAAGACTTCCATAGAAATTTTATGGAAAGGCAACGTATATACAGAGAAAACAAAGCTCTGGACCTGCAGCAAGAATATGAAAATAAAGTAAAGGAAGAAAAATTACGTAGGGATTCAAAAGAAGAATCTAAGAAAAAGATGGAAGAAAATTTAAAATGGGTCAGTAAAAAGGTATCGAAAAATAAAGAAGACTTCCAAGAAAGTAATAAAAAGGAACAAGTAAATATGGTAAGTGAAAAAGCTTGTGTATCGAAGAAACAAAAATTATACGAAGAAAACAAAGAAGACGGCATTCCAGAAGCCAAGAAATTGGAGAATACGAAATAAAATTAGTAGAAGATCTAATACTACCTCCCCGTGCCGAAATAAATTGCGAAACGAAAAATATTAATTTCAAAAATATTATAAAACAACAAATTCTGCTAGAATCTACACCTACAGGAATAAATGGTGTATTTGCAGCAAGAACCCTAACGACAAACAAGGAAGGGTTAACAATAAAACTGGTCAACCTAAACAATAAGGAAGAAATTTTAAGGAAAAATACTACAGTGGCAAAAGTGGAAGAAAATTTCAATGTAATAGAAAAGAAGGCCAATGCAAAGGAATATCCAGTTACAGCAATTCAGAAATACCAAGAAGATTGGATTATGGAAAATTTCAACTTAGAACACTTAGAAGAATACCCAAAAGCATTAATCTGCGAATTAATAGCGCGCCAGAGCGACATCTTCTCGGACGGAGTAAATCTAACCACACCGCACAAAGTAAAACACAAAATAATCGTGGAAAATGACCAACCAATAGCGAAGCGTCCGTACAGAGTTCCATTTCACCAAAGGGAAATATGAAGGAAAGAAATCGATAGGTTGCTAGAAGCAAAAATTATTAGGCCATCAAGCTCACCATGGAGTGCACCAGTCATTTTAATCGTGAAAAACAACCCAATGGAGAAGACAAAGTAAGGATGTGCGTGGACTACAGGGCCCTAAATGCTGTAACGAAGAACGACGTATATCCACTACCATTATTACAGGATGCGAAGGATTATTTGGCAAATTCAACTTTCTTTAGCGTTTTTGATGTAACTTCAGCTTATCACCAAATCGAAATGGAAGAAAACAGCATCCAATATACAGGATTTTCAACACCTGACTCCCATTACGAATTTTTACGGCTTCCTTTCGGCTTATTTGATAGAATTAGTTTAGAAAAGAGAAGGAAAATAATTAGTCTTACTTATTTATATAATATTCTTCATGGCAAAATCGATTGTCCATTTCTTCTGGAAATGCTTAATTTCCAAGTACCGTCACGTCAAAATAGAAATTTCGTAACATTTTATAATCCAACCCCACGTACTAATGTACTACAAAAATCACCACTTTATAAAATGAGTCAGAACTACAATGACATCTCAAATATGTGCGATATTAATTATTGTAATTTAAATAACATATTAGAATTAGTATAGACAGCTTTTGTTAGTTTAGTAGGTATAGGTATAGTATTATATTGTATTTCCTTTCAGTTTGTTTCACTATAAGCAAGCGTTTACTGTTAAAGTTTAGATTATTAATATGTAATACTTTAGTTTATTGTGTAAATTGTCCTATAATTGGATTTTTCTTTCTGTTGGACAATAAACCATTATTATTATTATTATAGAATTCCGCGATGACCTTTCAAAGGTTTATTTCGTTCACATTAGCAGGTTTAACAGGGGACACTTGTTGGGTATATTTAGACATTTTGGTACATAATTTCCTAGGAGTAGAAGACCACATACAAAAACTAAGTACGAGAGGCCAATATAAAACTAAAACCAGATAAATGTAAATTTTCGACAACCGAAGTTAAATATGTAGGTCATATAATTACGCAAAAAGGGATTAGACCGGATCCAGAAAAAATTGAAGCAGTTAAAAACTTTCCATTACCAAAATCAGTTAAAAATATTAGAGAAGAAGCTATTTTTGGAATAAAACAATTTCGATGTTATTTATACGGTAGAAAATTCACTTTAATTACGGATCATAGACCTCTGAAATGGCTTTTAACGGCAAACCATCAAAATTCGAGATTAGCTAGGTGGTCACTACTATTAGGCGAATATAATTTTGAAATAATGCATAGGCCAGGTAAACAACACAACACAAAATTGGGAAATGAGCAAAGGCATTGCTTTAGAATTCAAAAATATTTTTGGATCAATTACTGAATTGCAGAATCAATATAAATTAATAGGTGAAGTCGCAACGTTAGAATTACCAGAAAGAAACATTTAGTATTTAGTCACAAAATCTCAGCATTTCACAAAGCCAACGTATAAAACACTATGGCACACTCTAATTAATTTAAGAAAATGCATAATTTAAAATGGTGATAAATTTTTAGCTATGCCACAAATAGCATGTGGACTCGACAAATTAGAATGGGAAATTGTATACGAAATGATCAAATACAATTTTTTATTAAATATATATTAAATATAATCAATTCAACGGAATCAGAATTAACTCCAGTTTGGGATAGAGAACTAATTAAAAAGGAACAAGCAAAGGACACTTTTTGCCAAAGTGTCAGGATGCAAATCAATAACGATGCCGACAATTCAAATTTTTACATAGACAACGAAGGGTTTTTGTATAAAAGTATGGGAAATACGGATTGTTTAGTGATTCCAAAATCATTTATAAGAAAGGTTATTCACGATTTTCACGATTTACCCATTTTTGGTCATCAAGGTCAACAAAAAAGAATTTCGAATATTAAAACCAGATGTTTTTGGCCAAATATGAATCAACAAATCATTGATTACGTGAGCAAGTGTCACATCTGTAATCAAAGAAAAACATCACCACATTTAAAACCCGCACCTATCCAAAATTTTGGCGAAATTTCAAAACCATTTGAACGTTGTTCTATGGACATTACAGGTCCTTTTGTCAGTTCATTCAATGGAAATAAATAGCTACTAACTTTTATAGATCACTTTTCTACATATATTGAAATCATTCCGATTCAGGATCAAAAAGCTACCACAGTAGCAAAAGCCCTATTCACTAAAGTAATAGTACGTCACGGCACAATGCAAAAATTAATTTCAGATAGAGGCACAAACTTTTTATCACTAGTAATGAAAGAACTTCTAAAATTTTTAGGAATAAATCATTCACAAACAACAGCGTATCATGCGGCTAATAATGGCGCCATTGAACGCATACATCGAGTTTTAAAAGACTTTTTGGCTATGCACATTAATCAAAAGGTTCAACAAGATTGGGAAGAATGGATCCCATATTTTCAAATGGCACACAATTTTTGTACACATTCATCTACAGGCTTCTCGTCATACTTTTTAATACATGGCCGAGACCCTGAATTACCAATGGATGATCACAAACCACAAACAGTTAAATACAATGCGGACGAAAATTATGTGTCAGAATTAATGACAAAATTAAATGTTACCTTTAACCTAGTAAAAGAAAATTTAAAGAAAGCAACAAAACAAAGGGAAGTTCAATATAACAAGAAAACAAAAGAAGTCAAATTACAAATAGGTGATTTGGTTTATTTATACGATCCTACATCAAAAATAGGACTATCAAAAAAGTTAATGAAACCTTGGATAGGACCGTTTCGAATTATAGAACAAAAAGGCCCAGTAACTTTCAAAATTAAAGAATTATATAAAAATAAAGAACAAGTGGTGCATGCTAATAGGTTAAAGTTATGCAAAGGCTTTAACACAGATAAAATTCTAGAAATTCGACTAAATTCCTTACAATTTTCCCCGGACGAGGAAATTAATAATCCGTTAAACGACTGGGAGATAAGTGAGTCAGAGGCAAGTAGCGACGAAGAAAATTTTTACAGTCCTACACCTAAAGACGTGAGCTTAAGATTATTACTAGGGTTAGACCAGTGTAGGGAAATACAAAATAGGTTAGATAAAGAAAGGACGAAGAGAAACTGGAGATTAGAGGTAAATCGACAAACCAGAAATCTAGTTTCTCAAAATCAACAGGCCATCGACGACTGGCAAAATTTAGGATCAGTCAATCAAGACGGACTACGTCAGTCATCCAGGATCCATAAGAGATCCGAACGTTGAAAATAAAACTAAAAGTCACCCGAAATTATATTCCCTGTGTGGAAAACGGGGTTTAGAATATTTCCACCGCCTAGGAGTGTAGCGGGTCGTAAAAGGCGACCAATAGACGTCCAAAAACAGGAACGAATAAGAAAAAGCATAAAGTAAATAAATAATAATAAAGTACGATGTTAGTACTCCAGATTTTTAATAGTGATGCAATAAAAATAAATAAACACTGTCTGTGGTAAAATTTTCAAGGTCAAGCTTAGTAAAAAGCACAATACGAAGATATTAAAAGAATTTTCTTATTCGGTACCAAAACGGAACATAAATACTAACAATATTTTTAAAAATAGTTATCAGGGTACAGTTACGTAAGAAAAATAAATAATGGGAATTAATATTAAGTAAGAATAATAATATTTTAAAGCTTACTAACGTAGTAGGAATAACAAGGAAATAGATTAATGGGAATTATAATTGAATTGAATCATTTTAAACATATAATTAATTAATAACTAATAATAAACAGACGAAGCTAAAAAGAGAAACAATTATTGTATCAAATATAGATAATTTTCATTTTCTCCAAGGATTAAAACTTGTTTTTCTTCTCATTTGAGCTGCAGTGGGAATGGTTTAAATAAAAAATATGATTTTAACTAAGAATTATGAAATTTATAATTAATCTTTTTGCACTAATAATATGAATGCGAAGCTAAAAAGAGAAACGGTTGCTTAGGCAAATAGAAACCAATTTTAATTTTCAATATAACATGAATCTTTTTTTAAATTTTATTTTTCAATTATTATCAACTTGTTTTATGTTTCTCATTAGAGTTTCAACATTAAGGGTTAACCCAAATAAATGATTTTAACAAATAAGATTTAAATTGGTAAGTAGAAAGATTACTTATACAAATTACATTACGATCAGGTTAACATGAAGAAAATGCTCATACCGTGGGTGATATTAATACTTTTTTTTTATTAACTCCTTTACAAGTTCACAATCTGCCCGAAGGCAATAAGTGACTGATTTTAGAGTGGGTGCCATGTAATTAAATTACTAGGCAAGCATTCGGTTAGCGCCTTACATTAAAGACCTAACATTAGAGTAACTTAACCTATGTTAGTGTTATAACAAACTAAAAACTAAAATAAAATAAACTAAAATAGCAATCTTATATTCTATTAATTAAGTCTAATGGGTTAAGTCGTTTTAGGCGGTTTGATGTTTTACTGTTATCTAAGAGATTCACAGCTAGAGGATTTTGATGAAGTTCAAGTCGCGAAAGGTATTTAGCACTCGCGCACTTGGCTTCTTGTAACACATAGGGAACTTTTAAGTCGTGATGAAGCGTATAATTGGAAACAAACCACGGCGCATCTGTTATTGTTCTAAGTATTTTAGATTGAAATCTTTGCAGAATTTCAATATTCGAAACACTCGCGGTACCCCACAGCTGAACTCCGTAGCTCCACACCGGTTTCAGAATCACTGTGTACACGGTTAATTTACTTACTAGCGATAACTTCGACTTTCTGCCGATTAACCAATAGAGTTTTGAGAATTTAAGTCCTAGTTGTTTTCTCTTCATAAATATATGGTGTTTCCAATTTAGACGTCGGTCAAGGTATACGCCAAGATATTTTGCGCTGTCTGATTGGGGAAGTTCTTGCCCGTTCAAAGTGACACTGGGACATGTCTCTTTACGTAATGTGTAGGTAACATGCTGCGATTTGCTTTCATTTACCTTTATACGCCACACTATCTAGGGCTGTTTGTAGTTCCTCTGAGGCGTATGCAGGAGCATCGCTCGTTGCCAAAATGGCGGTGTCATCGGCAAACGTATCGGTAATTGTATTCGGCATAGTTGGAATATCTGCGGTGTAAAGTAAATATAGGCTAGGACCCAGCACGCTGCCCTGGGGTACACCCGACTTTATTGAATACAGTTCTGAAATTTCCCCCTGGTACTTCACCATAAAGTATCTGTCGGAAAGGTACGATTGCAATATCTGGTAGTAAGGTGCAGGTAACTTGGTCTTCAATTTGTACAAAAGGCCTTGATGCCATACTTTATCGAAGGCCTGCGTAACGTCCAGGAAGGCAGCTGAACAATATTGTTTGTCTTCGAATGTTTTATTGAGGATTTCAACTACCCTGTGGACCTGCTCAGTAGTCGCGTGTTGCTCGCGGAACCCAAACTGATGGTTTGGTATAATATTCATCTCATCCAGTTGTGGTTTTAATCTCTTTAGGACAACCTTCTCCAGCATTTTAGAGAGTATTGACAAGAGGGTTATTGGCCGGTAGGATGTCACTTCTTCGGTTGGCTTTCCGGGTTTTGGAATGAGAATTATTTGGCCCACCTTCCACTGGGATGGGAAATGCCCAGTTCTTAGAGCAGCATTGTATATATGGGTAATCATAATAAGACCTTGATCTGGTAGTTGTTTGATGAGAGCGCCGGTTATAAGATCGTAGCCAGGTGATTTCTTCGGCTTTAGGTTCTTTATGATAGATTTTACTTCACTCAGTTTTATAACTTTAATTGGAGGTGACATTTGGTTCGGCGTTTCCAGAAACCTAAGAATAGTTTGTTCCTCCTCTGGTGGGATCTCAGAAGGAAAGGACTGGAACACATTTGCAAGATGTTCAGGAAAATGCATTGGCTTTTTCTTGATCAGTTCTTGCCCATGTTTTGTCGCTTCTCCTGATTGGCGGGATGTTATCTTGGGTTTTATTTATCTTTGCTGTAGCTTTCCATAGCGAGTACTCCGTAGCCTCTGTTGCTGTTAAATCTTCCAGATATTTTTGGATTGCTTGATTTCTCTCATTGTTTAGCAGTTCTCTAACATGTCTTACTGTTGAAGGATTCTTTGTCTTGGGGAGCTCTGGTGGACATCCAGATCTTTCTCAGTCTCCTCTTTTCAAGAATCGCTTCCTTGACTGTCCTGGAACAGTTCTGCTGCTTGAAAGTGTTATTTAGTTTAGGTGTGGAGTCCCAAGCCGCTTTCTGTATTGTCCTTGTTAGATTCTCTACAGCCTCATCTATCTCTTCTGCAGTTTTCAGCGAGATGCTGGTATCAATCCTTTCTTCAATCAACAGCTTAAACAGTTCCCAGTCGGTTTTACTGTTGGTAAGAGATACTAACTTTTCTTTGTTAATTATTCTGGAACTCATTGTCACTATTATAGGGGAATGATCACATGACAAGTCAAGATTCTGCTCAGCTAGGAGTTGACCTCTCGAGATGCCTTTTAAAACACAAAAATTTATAACGTCTGGAATTTTATTTGGGTCACTCGGCCAGTAGCTAGGCTTACCTGTGGATAAAGTAATTAAATTGTTTTTATCCAAGCATTTAGAAAGTTCACGGCCTTTAGAAGTTACCAGCCTTGATCCCCATCTGGAGTGTTTAGCATTGTAATCACCACCTGCTAGAAATCTGTTACCTAGGGTGACGTAAAACTCCGTGAATTTGTTTTCCATAATTACATGTCGTGGAGGGCAGTAGACGGCAGTAACAGTGATTGGTCCTTGCACGTCATTAATTACAATACTGGTTGATTGTATGTGTTCTGTTTGGAACTTGCAGGCTTCACAGTGCTTTATTGAACTTTTTATGATAACGGCGCTACCACCAGTGCCATCGGGGTGTTTAGTGTCGTAGATGTTGTAGTTATGTATTTTAAAGTAGCTGCGGCTGGTGTAATGGGTTTCCGATATTAGCATTATGTCTATATTACGCTCTTTAAGAAAGACGGTTACTTCTGGCCCGTGGTTTACCAATCCGTTAGCATTCCAAACGGCAATTTTCAGATGTGGGTCCATTAATTGATCTTATCGAGCAGTTTAGACACAATGGTCATCATTGTATCCATGCGCTGAGCCATTTGCTCAACTAGTTTCTCCAATCTGGATATCCTATTGTCAGGTTGGTTAGATTTTGTAGCTGCAATTTCTAGGTTATTAGTAGTTGCTCCTTTTAGTGCTGAGGCAAACGATGTTCCTTCGGATATTTTGTTTTAAGAGACTGGGACCTTATTTTGGGCCTGTAGTTGGGGATGCTTGGGTCTTAGGGTTGGAAACTTCCTCTGCTGTAGCTCCTTATATACTCTACACCCACGGTAGTTTGCTGGATGGTTCTGGCCACAGAGGGCACACTTTAGGTCTTCGCGTTCTTTAACTTTACATGTTTTATTACTGTGGAACCCGTTACATTTCACGCATCTTGTTTGGCGCATACAAAAGTTCTTCGTATGATCAAGTCTCATACAGTTTCCGCATTGTGGTATTTGTTTACTTTGGCGTACCGGTTCGACAGTAATTTTACAGTATTGCAGGTATTTAATTTCATAGATCGATTTATTAGTGTCCTTGGGTGCTAAGTCCAAGAAGAACATTGGCAGGGGATTCTTGTCACGACTGCTTTTCGCATAGTAAATGTTCCTAATACAGTGGCCCTTGCTGAAAATTTCCTTTTTTAGTTCTTCCAAATTGGTGGAATGGTGTAGTCCTTTAATTACTACGCGAAAACTTCGCTCTGATTTAAATTGGTATGTGAAGTATTTGACATCTTTTGCAGCTAGTTCTTTAACAGCAGCACGATAAACATCTTTATCTTCGGTTAGGAGTTTTACTTCGTTACTTTTGTTAATAATTTTTAAGCTGTACGTTTTTTAATGTTTTCCTTAGAATTTAGCATTGTTGTCAAACCATCCATGTTATCTATATTTGCGAGAAACAAAGGGGGAGGTCTAATTTTAGCAGTAGTAGTATTAGAATTTTTGTTTTGTTTAGCTATGTCAATCTCATTTATATCTACCGCCGAGTTCTCGAGAAGTTGAAATTTGTTGACTGGGTTTAGGGTTCCTTTATACTCTGTTATTAACTTCTGTCGCGTATTCCTTGTTGGATTTTCTGGCGAGTTCCTTTTATTTTTTACTAACTTCCATTCGTTCTCCATTTTAAATTTAGAAATAGCTTCTGCAGTCATCTGTTGAGCACGTTTTATGGCTTCTTGTTCGATTTCATGCCGTTTTATTTCCTCTTCTTTATTTTGTAAATTTACTTCCTCATTGGACGAAGGCGAAAAATCAGGTTGCTGGTGCTGTTGAGTTAAATGTGGCATCGGCGATAACAGTGCAGTGGATCCTGTATTATGGGTCATTGCACGCGCCCGCTTATCGATAACCTTAGTGCGACGGCATTGAGGCCGCGCCTTTTGATTCACGTTGTTTTAAATTACACTACTTACAGTTTGTCTGGTGTTATAATTTGCGGTAAGAGTGATTACGGATACTGTTGGAAACTATTCCGAGTGTTTTGCAGCGATTATCACCTCACAAACCGGCTTAAATTCGGGACACCGAAGGTACAACCGCACTTGTGGAGATCCTACTCGCGAAACAGTTAGAAAATGATATTAATACTGAGTGAATGGTGCGCGTTCAACCTCGCAACAATAGCCTACGACTGTGACAACCCCAATAACAACATTACAACAATATCCCTTCAGGACATAGCAGATTGCCCAAACCCACAGCAGGACTACAAGGAACAATCAACGGAAGTGCAAGTCATACAAAGGAATGAATTTAAACAACAAAAAGTTTACGTTTGTTTAGTAGAAGTTACCAGGACCATATCACATTGCGGGATGCATTCCCACTCTTCAGAAGTAGCAGGAGGCTTAGCAACCTTTATTAAGGCGTTAGGACAAGAAGAATGCAGAAATGTCCACAGATACCAAACCCTAAGAATTTATAACCAATTGATAGGGAAAATTTTAATCAATGGAACCACAACCGCAACCTTAACAATAGTAGGTCAAGTGACCGACGACGCCAAATGCGAAGGAGGTTCATACAACGAAGACGGTCATTCGTGGTCGAAAGTAATAGTAACCACCGCATTAAAAATAAATACAAAGAATATTTCGCCACAGTCAAATTAGAAGAAAACGAAATCAGCTTAAACTCAGGACTAACATGCGAATACTTAAGAAGCTATTGTATAGATTCCACGTACGGAGAAACAGTTTGGGACTGGCTACAAGAAACAGCGTGTGATAGAGGGCTTACCCTATTATACCAGGGGTCAGCAAAAATTATTTCACAAATCAGTAAGCAAACAGATCACTAATCAAAACAACCACCCTATGCGGAACAGAAATTTGGCAGATAGAACACCCTCGTTTAATGATCATAAGGGGGGAACCAAACCACATCAAGGCTACAATGGAGTTAACACCACAAAATACCGACCTGTTTAATTATATTAACAGTAAATTATTATACATTGAGCAGGCTTACAAAAGAACAATCAGCACCCTGTATGTAGACACAGTTCATCGAAGGTGCCTAACACATAGGGAAATCTTGAGAAACCGACTACTAATGGCACCACTATCACCAAACGCATTAACTCCCATTATAAAGAACCAAATGGGATACATAGGAAGAGTTTTAGGAGAAGCCTTATATATTATGCAATGCACCTCCAGGAAAGTGGAAATCCGAAGAACAGAACAATGTTACCAGGAACTACCCATCAAATTCAACAGTGAATCAAAATTCATGGCTCCAATAACACATTTTGCAGAACAAATTGAATGTTATATTTTAGTATGACCCAAATAGTTTTATCAGGAAGTACATTATCTGTTAGCAATAGTACCAAATATTTAGGTATTATATTAGATAAAAAATTACTGTGGAGAGAACAAGCAAAGTACACCGTAGATAGATGCGAAAAAGGACTTAACCTCTTACGAGCAGTAACAAAAACATATTGGGGTGCAGCACCATCTATTGCGTTAACCTTCTATAAAACGTATACAAGGTCTATTCTAGATTACGGTAGTATATTTTATGGTTCAGCTTGTAATACAACTCTGCAACTGATAGATCGATGTCAATACAGAGCCATAAGAATATGCTTAGGAATAATGAAGTCCTCTCCTATTCTACCTATGCTAGCAGAAGCCCAAGAACCTCCGCTCGACCTACGAAGGCGATATTTATCTGCTAAATATGTTATAAAGCTCAGATCAAGTCCAGATGAGTATTTGATAAACAGAATTGCAACATTAGCTCCTCTAACTCTTACAAATAAATTTTGGAATAAGAAAAATTTGCCCCCATTAGCTGAAGCATTTTTTTCTACTGCGTGTTTAGATAAATATTGTAGCAATGTTTCAATATTTACTAGCTTAAGATATGAATACTTATGGTGTAAATATGAAGTATATTTTCCAAAATATAGTGATATGAGGTCAATCAATGGAAAATTATTTTTGGAATTTATCAATCGTTGGGATACCACCAATACTGTTGTAATTTACACAGATGGTTCTAAAACACCACATAACACTAGCTGTGCATTCTACATTCCGTCGACTAATTGCCAAAAATCCTATAATCTCCCAAAACAGGCCTCTGTATATACTGCAGAAGCTACTGCTATAATGGAGGGACTCCGATATTGTAAAAATAACTCCTCACATATCATAATCGCATCAGATTCAAGATCTGTTCTAGAAGCTATTGATGTACACAATTTTAAAAATTTGGAGAACCCATTTATTGCTAAAATTATTAATTTAGTCAACGAACATTATGCAAATAATACCAGGGTAACTTTCGTTTGGACTAAAGGACACGCTGGAATTCCTGGAAATGAAACTGTGGATAAACTAGCTAAATCACCAAATGAAAATTTAAATATAATGGTTCCAAGTAGCGATTTGTATGTAGAAATTAAACATAACCTAAGGTGGGAATTTAAAAACAAATGGGAAGAATTTGCTAATCATTCGTCCACGCAAAATACATTTATTCACTCAGAGCTTCCTACCATTAGCCTACTTTAATAGCCATCGACAATTTTCTTCCACCATTTCAAGGTTAAAACTAGGACATGGATGTTTTCCCGCACACTTATATAAGATCAACGTAATAGACAATCCCTACTGCCATACATGCATAGACAGTGTATCAGATTTAAACCATATTGTTCTTAATTGCCCTCTGTACTCTATTGCAAGAGAAACATTAATTAAGGAATTACTGGATATAGGTATCCAACTGCCTATTGACATACGCGTCCTTCTACACTCTAATAAAATGGAAATATATCAACTTCTAGTAAACTTTTTTTGCAAACACTAACTTAAAAATATAAATAGATAAAGAGTAAGGTGTTATTACAACAGTACCTTTACCTACTACATTTAGATACATCTGTCAACACACTTTGCGCTGGCCGAATAACGTACAGATTACGCCAACATAAAATTTAAAAAAAAAAATTGAATGCAATCCAGCGACACCAGCACTTTATTTTATAGAGGGTAGATGGATTAGACTACTACCTCAGCCTTTAGAAGCAGATGCGCCTACATTACTAGGAATCGAAGAAGATGAACGAGTAAAATTCAGACCCATTCAACCTTTAGGAATAAGCGGAATATATACCAAAGAAGAAAATTCAAAAGCCCAAAGAACACTTCTATTTTCCCAAGAAAGAAGAGCGGTACAAAATGCAATTTCATTAAAAATAGCCGGGATCCCCACGGACAACCAACGATGTTCGACTGGACTGTCTCTACCCACTGATTTCTTACACAGACTCAAGGAAGTTGTAGAGGATTTTAGCTGCTAGTCTCTGAATTTCCTCAGGGAAAGTTGCAACGCAACACGGATAGGTGGCTGTGAGGCTGGGCCCCTCTCGCCACATATCCTCCCAACACAAGTTCAATTATACATGTTCTATGTTACCACGGATGGGTGGGTGACAAGCTGGGCCCCACTCGCCACCTTCCCTTCCAATAAAATTTTTAATAACATAATAATAATAATAAATCTTTAATTTTATCGGCGGTTGAGAGTCTGAGCCCCTTTCACCGACGAAGACGTAATACAACGTCAAATACAATTTTTAATAGTATAATAATAATAATAAATCTTTAATTTTATCGGCGGTTGACAGTTTGAGCCCCTCCCACCGACGAAGACGTAATACAACGTCAAATACAATTTTTAATAATAAATCTTTAATTTCATCGGAAGGTTGAGAGACTGAGCCTCTCTCACCGACGAAGACGTAATAAAACGTCAAATTCTTTTTAAATATATAATTAGATAATTTTTTTACATAGGACCTTGTCCATATTCCAAGCAATCGATGTCTAAGGGACATGGCATGCTACAGGCCAGGACCTGGTCCATTAACAAACAAAAACAATTTTATAGAGGGTAGATTTATTAGACTACTACCTCAGCCTTTAGAAGCAGATGCGCCTACATTACTAGGAATCGAAGAAGAAGAACGAGTAAAATTCAGACCCATTCAACCTTTTGGAATAAGCGAAATATTTACTTACAATCCGAACTAGTTTATCAAATTAATTGTAACAATTGTGAATCCATCTATATCGGACAGACAAAACAATTATTAAAAAATAGAATATATCAACATAAACAATCAATTAAACGTATTAACATATCGCCTTCTAATAATAATAAAACTGCCTTAACTGATCATGTCTATGAAACCCACCACAAATTTAATTTTAATAACCCAAAAATTTTACATAAAGAAAATAATTTAAAGAAACGTCTATGTTAAGAGATGATCGAGATACAACGTAGCCCAACTGCTATAAACTTAAAACCGATATTGATAATTTAAGCTCCATATATCACAATTTATTTAAATAACCCTAGATAACTAACTATTATGCTACTAATACATTTTTGCTTTCTGCTTATTTGAAAAAAAAATCTGAATTAATAAAAAAAGAAAATTAATATTTTTATTTAAATTATAATTCCTTATACCATCAATCATAAAATTTTGTATTCACAAATATTTTTAATACTGTCCTGTAAGTTGTCGTTTTCAAAACTCGAATTCGTTTAGTCCGCGCATTACTGATAAAATAAACCAACCTTGCATTCTCTTATCACTCGTGCCCATTTAACCTTCCATCTTGCAGTATGTTAAAACTTTCAACTAAATACCAATTTAATATTTAATTATGGAACTACTTGTTCCTAAAGTGTTGTTTTATTAATGAATTTCTGAAATTAAACATGTGATAATAATTCTACTTTTAAAATAACTCAAGTAAGTACGCTAATTTCGAAATATAGTTGCATCTTCGCTAACCTAAAAATTTTCTTTATATTTCAGCAATGTAAAATAATTATAATTTTAATCTGTTTATAAACCTTCAATTGCAATTTTTTACTGATGATGCTAACAAAACTGGCGAAACGTCTAAAATTTAAAAAATGTTAATTATTAAACAATTTTGACAAAATGATTTTTTATTAATCTGCTAAAAAATCTGTAATATTTAAAATTGACTTATTTATCCCCGTTTGACAATCAAATTTATAAAAAGTCAATAAATTAAACTTATATAATAATAATAAATCTTTAATTTTATCGACGGTTGAGAGTCTGAGCCCCTCTCACCGACGAAGACGTAATAAAACGTCAAATACTTTTTAAATAATGAAGTCATCTATCATGGATGGTAATTTATAAATATTGTAAATACAGGTTATGCAAAGTGATGGAAAAACTTATAGTCGCTGAATTACTACCATTTCTACTAGAGCATAACATCGTTCCACCTGAACAGCACGGATTCTTACCAGGACGCTCCGTCACAACTAATTTACTAACGGCCACAAATTTGTGGAGTCGTGCGTTAGATCTAGGGGTGCCTTTAGATGTTATCTATATTGATTTCTGCCGTGCTTTTGATAAAGTGCACATACAGTACCTTTTGCACAATATGGAACATGTTGGTATTCGAGGCAAACTCCTAAAATGGATTAGTGCGTTCCTGCTACATAGATCTTTTCGTGTCAGAGTGGGGGAGTCATTCTCCAATTACGAAGATTGTATAAGCGGGGTTCCACAAGGATCCGTATTGGGCCCTATTCAATTTATTATATTTATATCGGATCTTCGTAAACTTATTAAATCGCACTGCCTCTTTTATGCGGACGATCTAAAACTGTTTAACAACCCGCTTCTCCATTACGACACTATAAAGGAGGACCTCTTAAGAATACAACAATGGTGTGACATCTGGTTGTTACCCATCAACACCTCCAAGAGTAGCGTTCTACATATTGGATATAACAACCCTAAATATTCCTATGAAGTTATTGGTGAAGACCTAGTAGCAGTGGACCAACAAAGTGACTTAGGTGTAATAATTGCAAGTGACTTATCTTGGTCTCCTCAAGTTTTAAGTGCGGTTAAAAAGGCAAATAAGATGTTATTTCTCATATCCAAAGCTTTTCACTCGGTCTCTGTTCCCATACTACTCAAACTTTACACTACCTATATTCGTCCACATCTTGAATTTAGTATATCAGTGTGGTCTCCGTGGCTACGAAGAGATATCCAACTTCTTGAATCAGTTCAACGTCGAGCCACTCGTCTTTCACCACAGCAAAAGAGACTTTCTTATGAAGATCGACGGAACGCCTTAAATCTAACGACCCTTGAAGATCGACGTAAACGTGGTGATCTCATTTTAACATACCGTATCATAGTGGGTGATTTGTCTCATATTTTACCAAGCTTTTATGATCTGAACAGAGATCCTCGTCTTCGTGGCCACGTATATAAATTACAACGTGAAAATTTTCATCGGTGTGTCAGAGAATTCTTCCTAACAAATCGAGTGTTTGCGCAGTGGAATTCCTTGAATAATTCAGTTGTATCGGCTACATCAATTAATAATTTTAAAAACCGTTTGGACAGTGTTGTATATGTAGTAAATCCGTAAATTTGTTTTATTATATGTATTACCTTCTTTCGTGTGCACCTTATGTAAAATATATTAATTTAGTGTTTATCCATAGTAATTAAGTTTCCTCGTGTAATTTTGAGCATCACGAGCCTTTGGCTTTTGCTCTTATTAGTTGTTAAATAATAATAATAATAATAATTAAATACATTTTTTTACATAGGACCTTGGCCATATGACCAAGCAATCGGTGTCTAAGGGACATGGCACGCTACAGGCCAGGACCTGGTCCATTAACAAACAAAAACAATTTTATAGAGGGTAGATGGATTAGACTACTACCTCAGCCTTTAGAAGCATATGCGCCTACATTACTAGGAGTCGAAGGAGAAGAACGAGTAAAATTCAGACCCATTCAACCTTTAGGAATGAACGGAATATATACCAAAGAAGAAATTTCAAAAGCCCAAAGAACACTTCTATTTTCCCAAGAGAGAAGAGCGGTGCAAAATGCAATTAAAAATATCCGGCATCCCCACGGACAACCAAGGATATTCATTCACACAGATGTTCGACTGGACTATCATCTCTATCCACTGATTTCTTACACAGACTCAAGGAAGTTATAGAGGATTTTCGCTGCTAGTCTCTAAATTTTCTCAGGGAAAGTTGCAACGCAACACGGATAGGTGGCTGAGAGGCTGGGCCCCTCTCGCCACATATCCTCCCAACACAAGTTCAATTATACATGTTCTATGTTACCACGGATGGGTGGCTGAGAGGCTGGGCCCCTCTCGCCACCTCCCTTCCAATAAAATTTTTAATAATATAATAATAATAATAAATCTTTAATTTTATCGGCGGTTGAGAGTCTGAGCCCATCTCACCGACGAAGACGTAATACGTCAAATACAATTTTTAATAATATAATAATAATAATAAATCTTTAATTTTATCGGCGGTTGAGAGTCTGAGCCCCTCTCGCCGACGAAGACGTAATACAACGTCAAATACAATTTTTAATAATATAATTTTAATAATAAATCTTTAATTTTATCGGCGGTTGAGAGACTGAGCCCTCTCACCGACGAAGACGCAATAAAACGTCAAATTCTTTTTAAATATATAATTAAATACATTTTTTTACATAGGACCTTGTCCATATGACTAAGCAATCGGTGTCTAAGGGACATGACACGCTACAGGCCAGGGACCTGGTCCATTAACAAACAAAAACAATTTTATAGAGGGTAGATGGATTAGACTACTACCTCAGCCTTTAGTAGCAGATGCGCCTACATTACTAGGAGTCGAAGGAGAAGAACGAGTAAAATTCAGACCCATTCAACCTTTAGGAATGAACGGAATATATACCAAAGAAGAAATTTCAAAAGCCCAAAGAACACTTCTATTTTCCCAAGAAAGAAGAGCGGTGCAAAATGCAATTTCATTAAAAATAGCCGGGATCCCCACGGACAACCAATGATATACATTCACACAGATGTTTGACTGGACTGTCATCTCTATCCACTGATTTCTTACACAGACTCAAGGAAGTTGTAGAGGATTTTAGCTGCTAGTCTCTGAATTTCCTGAGGGAAAGTTGCAACGCAACACGCATAGGTGGCTGAGAAGCTGGGCCCCTCTCGCCGCATCCTCCCAACACAAGTTCAATTATTCATGTTCTATGCTCCCACGGATGGGTGGCTGAGAGGCTGGGCCCCTCTCGCCACCTTCCCTTCCAATAAAATTTTTAATAATATAATAATAATAATAAATCTTTAATTTTATCGGCGGTTGAGAGTCTGAGCCCCTCTCACCGATGAAGACGTAATACAACGTCAAATACAATTTTTAATAATATAATAATAAATCTTTAATTTTATCGGCGGTTGAGTCTGTGCCCCTCTCACCGACGAAGACGTAATACAACGTCAAATACAATTTTTAATAATATAATAATAATAATAAATCTTTAATTTTATCGGCGGTTGAGAGTTTGAGCCCCTCCCACCGACGAAGACGTAATACAACGTCAAATACAATTTTTAATAATAAATCTTTAATTTTATCGGCGGTTGAGAGACTGAGCCTCTCTCACCGACGAAGACGTAATAAAACGTCAAAATTCTTTTTAAATATATAATTAGCTAATTTTTTTTTACATAGGACCTTGACCATATTCCAAGCAATCGATGTCTAAGGGACATGGCACGCTACAGGCCAGGACCTGGTCCATTAACAAACAAAAACAATTTTATAGAGGGTAGATTTATTAGACTACTACCTCAGCCTTTAGAAGCAGATGCGCCTACATTACTAGGAATCGAAGAAGAAGAACGAGTAAAATTCAGACCCATTCAACCTTTTGGAATAAGCGGAATATATACCAAATAAGAAATTTCAAAAGCCCAAAGAACACTTCTATTTTCCATAAGAAAGAAGAGCGGTGCAAAATGCAATTTCATTAAAAATAGCCGGGATCCCCACCGACAACCAAGGATATTCATTCACACAGATGTTTGACTGGACTGTCATCTCTATCCACTGATTTCTTACACAGACTCAAGGAAGTTGTAGAGGATTTTAGCCGCTAGTCTCTGAATTTCCTCAGGGAAAGTTGCAACGCAACACGGATAGGTGGCTGAGAGGCTGGGCCCCTCTCGCCACATATCCTCCCAACACAAGTTCAATTATTCATGTTCTATGTTACCACGGATGGGTGGCTCAGAGGCTGGGCCCCTCTCGCCACCTTCCCTTCCAATAAAATTTTTAATAACATAATAATAATAATAAATTTGATTGTTAAACGGGGATAAATAAGTCAATTTTAAATATTACCTTTCAACTACAGAACCTATTATACGCAGACATCATAATAATGACTAATAGTCGAGAAACCACGCAGAAGTTAATAAAGCGATGGAACGAAGTAATACAGGAAATGGGCATGGAAATTAACACTTTATGAATACCCTATTAATTTTATTAAAAACCAAATTAAATATCGAATCAATAGCATAAATAGAAATTTAAAAATAAAAAATAATATAGCAAACTTATCTATAGAACTACAACCAAATTGTCTGGGTAATGAATTTAACATGATTGATAACAAGCCTCTTAATAATTACGTGTCCATAAACTACATTCCCAAATTATCAGAAAAAATTAAAATTGAACTTGATAAATACAATATTAAAACTTCTTTCAAAAACCATAATAACTTTGGCAAAATGTTCTTCACAAACTTAAAAGACAAAACTGACATCAACTTACAATCCGAACTAGTTTATCAAATTAATTGTAACAATTGTGAATCCATCTATATCGGACAGACAAAACAATTATTAAAAAATAGAATATATCAACATAAACAATCAATTAAACGTATTAACATATCGCCTTCTAATAATAATAAAACTGCCTTAACTGATCATGTCTATGAAACCCACCACAAATTTAATTTTAATAACCCAAAAATTTTACATAAAGAAAATAATTTAAAGAAACGTCTATGTTAAGAGATGATCGAGATACAACGTAGCCCAACTGCTATAAACTATAAAACCGATATTGATAATTTAAGCTCCATATATCACAATTTATTTAAATAACTCTAGATAACTAACTATTATGCTACTAATACATTTTTGCTTTCTGCTTATTTAAAAAAAAATCTGAATTAATAAAAAAAAGAAAATTAATACTTTTATTTAAATTATAATTCCTTATACCATCAATCATAAAATTTTGTATTCACAAATATTTTTAATACTGTCCTGTAAGTTGTTTTCAAAACTCGAATTCGTTTAGTCCGCGCATTACTGATAAAATAAACCAACCTTGCATTCTCTTATCACTCGTGCCCATTTAACCTTCCATCTTGCAGTATGTTAAAACTTTCAACTAAATACCAATTTAATATTTAATTATGGAACTACTTGTTCCTAAAGTGTTGTTTTATTAATGAATTTCTGAAATTAAACATGTGATAATAATTCTACTTTTAAAATAACTCAAGTAAGTACGCTAATTTCGAAATATAGTTGCATCTTCGCTAACCTAAAAATTTTCTTTATATTTCAGCAATGTAAAATAATTATAATTTTAATCTGTTTATAAACCTTCAATTGCAATTTTTTACTGATGATGCTAACAAAACTGGCGAAACGTCTAAAATTTTAAAAATGTTAATTATTAAACAATTTTGACAAAATGATTTTTTATTTATCTGCTAAAAAATCTGTAATATTTAAAATTGACTTATTTATCCCCGTTTAACAATCAAATTTATAAAAAGTCAATAAATTAAACTTATATAATAATAATAAATCTTTAATTTTATCGACGGTTGAGAGTCTGAGCCCCTCTCACCGACGAAGACGTAATAAAACGTCAAATTCTTTTTAAATAATGAAGTCATCCATCATGGATGGTAATTTATAAATATTGTAAATACAGGTTATGCAAAGTGATGGAAAAACTCATAGTCGCTGAATTACTACCATTTCTACTAGAGCATAACATCGTTCCACCTGAACAGCACGGATTCTTACCAGGACGCTCCGTCACAACTAATTTACTAACGGCCACAAATTTGTGGAGTCGTGCGTTAGATCTAGGGGTGCCTTTAGATGTTATCTATATTGATTTCTGCCGTGCTTTTGATAAAGTGCACATACAGTACCTTTTGCACAATATGGAACATGTTGGTATTCGAGGCAAACTCCTAAAATGGATTAGTGCGTTCCTGCTACATAGATCTTTTCGTGTCAGAGTGGGGGAGTCATTCTCCAATTACGAAGATTGTATAAGCGGGGTTCCACAAGGATCCGTATTGGGCCCTATTCAATTTATTATATTTATATCGGATCTTCGTAAACTTATTAAATCGCACTGCCTCTTTTATGCGGACGATCTAAAACTGTTTAACAACCCGCTTCTCCATTACGACACTATAAAGGAGGACCTCTTAAGAATACAACAATGGTGTGACATCTGGTTGTTACCCATCAACACCTCCAAGAGTAGCGTTCTACATATTGGATATAACAACCCTAAATATTCCTATGAAGTTATTGGTGAAGACCTAGTAGCAGTAGACCAACAAAGTGACTTAGGTGTAATAATTGCAAGTGACTTATCTTGGTCTCCTCAAGTTTTAAGTGCGGTTAAAAAGGCAAATAAGATGTTATTTCTCATATCCAAAGCTTTTCACTCGATCTCTGTTCCCATACTACTCAAACTTTACACTACCTATATTCGTCCACATCTTGAATTTAGTATATCAGTGTTGTCTCCGTGGCTACGAAGAGATATCCAACTTCTTGAATCAGTTCAACGTCGAGCCACTCGTCTTTCACCACAGCTAAAGAGAGTTTCTTATGAAGATCGACGGAACGCCTTAAATCTAACGACCCTTGAAGATCGACGTAAACGTGGTGATCTCATTTTAACATACCGTATCATAGTGGGTGATTTGTCTCATATTTTACCAAGCGTTTATGATCTGAACAGAGATCCTCGTCTTCGTGGCCACGTATATAAATTACAACGTGAAAATTTTCATCGGTGTGTCAGAGAATTCTTCCTAACAAATCGAGTGTTTGCGCAGTGGAATTCCTTGAATAATTCAGTTGTATCGGCTACATCAATTAATAATTTTAAAAACCGTTTGGACAGTGTTGTATATGCAGTAAATCCGTAAATTTGTTTTATTATATGTATTACCTTCTTTCTTGTGCACTTTAGGTAAAATATATTAATTTAGTGTTTATCCATAGTAATTAAGTTTCCTCGTGTAATTTTGAGCATCACGAGCCTTTGGCTTTTGCTCTTATTAGTTGTTAAATAATAATAATAATAATAATAATTAAATACATTTTTTTTTACATAGGACCTTGGCCATATGACCAAGCAATCGGTGTTTAAGGGACATGGCACGCAACAGGCCAGCACCTGGTCCATTAACAAACAAAAACAATTCTATAGAGGGTAGATGGATTAGACTACTACCTCAGCCTTTAGAAGCAGATGCGCCTACATTACTAGGAATCAAAGAAGAAGAACGAGTAAAATTCAGACCCATTCAACCTTTAGGAATAAGCGGAATATATACCAAAAAAGAAATTTCAAAAGCCCAAAGAACACTTCTATTTTCCCAAGAAAGAAGAGCGGTGCAGAATGCAATTTCATTAAAAATAGCCGGGATCCCCACGGACAACCAAAGATATTCATTCACACAGATGTTCGACTGGACTGTCATCTCTATCCACTGATTTCTC
Organism: Agriotes lineatus; assembly: GCA_940337035.1. Classification (NCBI taxonomy): domain Eukaryota; kingdom Metazoa; phylum Arthropoda; class Insecta; order Coleoptera; family Elateridae; genus Agriotes; species Agriotes lineatus. The sequence continues at coordinate 745,046 of CALNHX010000008.1, forward strand.
ACACAGACTCAAGGAAGTTGTAGAGGATTTTAGCTGCTAGTCTCTGAATTTCCTCAGGGAAAGTTGCAACGCAACACGGATAGGTGGCTGAGAGGCTGGGCCCCTCTCGCCACATATCCTCCCAACACAAGTTCAATTATTCATGTTCTATGTTCCCACGGATGGGTGGCTGAGAGGCTGGGCCCCTCTCGCCACCTTCCCTTCCAATAAGATTTTTAATAATATAATAAATCCTTAATTTTATCGGCGGTTGAGAGTCTGAGCCCCTCTCACCGACGAAGTCGTAATACAACGTCAAATACAATTTTTAATAATATAATAATAATAATAATAAATCTTTAATTTTATAGGCGGTTGAGAGTCTGAGCCCCTCTCGCCGACGAAGACGCAATAAAACGTCAAATTCTTTTTAAATATATAATTAAATACATTTTTTTTTACATAGGACCTTGTCCATATGACTAAGCAATCGTTGTCTAAGGGACATGGCACGCTACAGGCCAGGGACCTGGTCCATTAACAAACAAAAACAATTTTATAGAGGGTAGATGGATTAGACTACTACCTCAGCCTTTAGAAGCAGATGCGCCTACATTACTAGGAGTCGAAGGAGAAGAACGAGTAAAATTCAGACCCATTCAACCTTTAGGAATGAACGGAATATATACCAAAGAAGAAATTTCAAAAGCCCAAATAACACTTCTATTTTCCCAAGAAAGAAGAGCGGTGCAAAATGCAATTTCATTAAAAATAGCCGGGATCCCCACGGACAACCAATGATATTCATTCACACAGATGTTTGACTGGACTGTCATCTCTATCTACTGATTTCTTACACAGACTCAAGGAAGTTGTAGAGGATTTTAGCTGCTAGTCTCTGAATTTCCTGAGGGAAAGTTGCAACGCAACACGGATAGGTGGCTGAGAGGCTGGGCCCCTCTCGCCACATATCCTCCCAACACAAGTTCAATTATTCATGTTCTATGTTACCACGGATGGGTGGCTGAGAGGCTGGGCCCCTCTCGCCACCTTCCCTTCCAATAAAATTTTTAATAATATAATAATAATAATAAATCTTTAATTTTATCGGCGGTTGAGAGTCTGAGCCCCTCTCACCGACGAAGACGTAATACAACGTCAAATACAATTTTTAATAATATAATAATAAATCTTTAATTTTATCGGCGGTTGAGTCTGAGCCCCTCTCACCGACGAAGACGTAATACAACGTCAAATACAATTTTTAATAATATAATAATAAATCTTTAATTTTAGCGGCGGTTGTGAGTCTGAGCCCCTCTCACCGACGAAGACGTAATACAACGTCAAATACAATTCTTAATAATGTAATTTTAATAATAAATCTTTAATTTTATCGGCGGTTGAGAGACTGAGCCCCTCTCAGACGAAGACGCAATAAAACGTCAAATTCTTTTTAAATATATAATTAAATAAATTTTTTTACATAGGACCTTGTCCATATGACCAAGCAATCGGTGTCTAAGGGACATGGCACGCTACAGGCCAGGACCTGGTCCATTAACAAACAAAAACAATTTTAATCATTTCGGCGGTTGGGAGACTAAGCCCCTCTCACTGACGAAGACGTCAAATTAATTTTTAATACATAAATTCAATCATACATTTTTAATCATTTCGGCGGTTGGGAGACTGCGCCCCTCTCTCCGACGAAAATGGTTGTAAAACATCAAGTACAATTACATTTTTCTTTTAAATTATGCATTACATCATTTAGTGGTTGAGAGCCTCAGCCCCTCTCACCACCCTATCTAGGGACTCACCATAGCAAATGCGCGTTTCTACGGACTCTACGGTCCCTTCTATAAAACGCTCTGCTAATGCTTCTTTTATTAAATTTATCGACCTGGTGGAAAATTTGCTCCACACGACTGCGAGTCGGTCGCCATAGAGAAGGAAGAAGAAAAGACCTCAAACGAGAGGAATAGCAACATTGGATTCACTCCACTCCAACCCTGAATTATCCCTTACTTGGAGGCCACCAAAACTGCAACAATAGCCTCTGTTGCACCTTCCTTTTCCTTTACCATTGGAAATAAATTCCAAACACAACCATTAATAAATGACTAATAATAAAATCACAAATAAACATGACGAAGTAGACGAATAATAATATATTAATAAATAATTAATACAAATAAATAATAAATATTAGTAGTGAAGCCCTAAATAAATAGAAAGAAGAGGTGCGAATAAGAAAATAAAAAGTCGACAACACGAATGAAGAAGGGTCGAAAAATAGGGTAATGCAGAGGAGGAAGTAAACATATTATAGGAAGGAAGAACACCGAGCCGAAAAGCAGCAGCCTACAGCTGAAGGATGACTCTCCACGTCAACACAGCAGTGAAACGCGAACTGCGGTAGTGTTTCAAAAGCAGAGTATTAAAACAAAATCAGTGGACAGACCATATTAAAAATGAGTGTAGTGCGAAGTCGACAGCGTCACAGAGCAGAGCAATAAAAACAAGTGAGCGCAAAAACACGGTATGAGGCATAAAGACACTGTAGGGCAATAAATTAAGAAAAATGGGTCAATATAATCAGCAATAATAGTTAAGCTCCCATAGAAGTCAAGGTTTTTTTTTTGTAAAAAAGCAGACATGTCCATAAGGACATGCCTACTTTTAAAAAGCGGGGAGTAGTGTAACAACCCGCAACAACTTGCGTTTATAATAAATCTTGTCGATTTTAAATTACCTAAATTATAATGAAAGGAAAGAATAAGTCGAACTACGCCCCTGCATAAATTACATTTATAACGAATGCAAAAGTTCAGTTAGTAAGAACGCAAAACGTTAAAATATAATAAGCACAAAGTATTGAATTGCATCCGATCGCAAGGCTGAAATCAGCGCGTAAAGAAACCAAAGAAATTATATCATCACAGGCCAGCAAATTGTTTCTAGGAAGAAAGCTGGGAACAGCAGAGTTGCATTATAAAGAACAAGCCTGTGAGAAACGCGTATTCAAAGATTTCTCGAGAGGCGACTTGAAAAACGCAATTTGGCAAAACAACGCAAGACGAATTATTCAACGAGGGCGACCGCGCCAGCCGCGGGTAGTTCGTGTCCCGGTCTCGAGAAAGTAATTAATCCGTCGCTAACGATTTTCCGGTGCTAAATTAACTAAGTCCTAAATGCAACATTTTGATCTAAAACTTACGTGCTTGTGTAGTGCCCAAGCATAAGAAAATCCAGACATTCTAGGAGACCCGGGATTCACATTTATCCAGCCGAACTCACTTTAATTTTCATAACTAAATACGGTCGATCCGCTTAAACTAAATAATAAACAACCTAAGGGTGGTCGCCATCGCAGGAGAAAAGGTCAGAACTAAATATTGTAATTTATTAACCAACTCAAAGGGCAGGGCAGCTAGATTTATTCTTCCCTTCCAAAGAATTTCATGTCATTAAACTTTAGCCAAAAGTACCAAGCTTTAACGAAGCTACTGCTAACCCTACACATAGCAGTTTGAACGAACTTAATTGTAAAGTATCCAAAATTCAGTTTCTTAGAATATAAGTTTATTTATCATTTGTGGGCGTTTTATTTAACCGAAACTAGGCCTTACAACCCCTAAATTAAGTTACAGTGATTAACAGACGAGTTCAGCTCCTTAGGTGAAAATTAGTGGTCTAGGAGGGAAAAATACCCCTAAGACCACCGACAGGGTTGCAGCCCCTTACGTAAGGGTGGCAGTTTCGGCACAAAAGGAAAGGCAGTAGTACTTTTATCTACAGAACATCATGACGATGCTATATCCGGAGAAGCCACTAAATATAACCAGACATTATCTTGCATTACAACCAGACCAAAGGAGCAGTAGACACCGCAGATAAATGGTAAAGGAGTACTCATCTCGCCGAATTACTAACTGGTCGCCAATGGCTATATTTGGCCAGCTTTTAGATATTTTCGAAATAAACGCTTACATTCTATGGATAAAAAAGTTTCCAGATGAGATATCCAAAAGCAAAGATGGTAGAAGAAAATTCTTGTTGGACCTAGGAGAGGCACTGGTTAGGGAACACATAATTAGAAGATACAATACACAGAAGAATATGAAAAAACGTATCCGCAGTTACATACTAGAAATGTTTCCCGAAATAGCAGAGGAACAACAATCATTAGTAAATTAAGCAGCACAGCAAGCTGACGATCAGGAAGCTAATAATGCAGCTGAAAGGCCTACCGTGAGTCGGTGTCACTAGTACGACAGAAAAAGAGATCGGAAATGCAGGCACACTTGCTACAACTGTCAAAAAATTCTTGTGCAGCTCATTCAACAACAAAAATATTTAGTGATCGGTGCATACTAACAAACGGTAACGCTGTTTAATTATTTGTTTGGTTTATATAAAAAGTTACTTTTAATATTTAAAATAGTTTATGTATTCCGTAATATTTAAGTTTACATTATAAGAATTTTCATTATTATTGTTTTGCAAGTTTTTGATTAATCAAAATAAAATCATTTTTTCTGTTAATTATTTATTAAGTTGAAGGCTAATATAGAATCTAGTACGATTAGATGAGTTAAAAATGCATTTTTTACGGGGGGGGGGGGTACTAATGTACCCCAAACCGTATTCTATGTAACTTTTTGGGTTCAGTACGGCGAGGGTTAAAACGAAACAGAAACCCTTCGTACTAAAAATGAAATTGATAGGGGTAGGTCATAAATTGTTTACTGGCCGCCATACTAACCCAAACAATAAATTCCAACGCCGACGGAAATTTTCACGCACTTCATCTTCCTTCCGCGTCTTGTTTCGCACGTTTTCCCTTGCTTCGCATTTACGAAATGTAAAATAATCGGATATTCCGATTTTAAAAACATTCCGAAATGGAACATTCCGATTATTGAAATCATTCGATTATGCCCATCACTACCCTCGAGGTATATCTTTTTAATCAAGGGCTTCCATCGCCGGGGACGGTGCGCATAAATCCAGTTCCTGGTTGCATTATGCCTAAAGAAGCAGATATGAAAAAGGCAGGACGGAGAAGCATGAATGAAAAAGTAGCAACGGTAGAAGGTGTCGAACTGTCAGCAGTTTGTTGGTTTGACCACAAATTGGTTAACAGGCTCTCCACATATGCTGGAAGCAAGCCAGAAGGTAAGAAGAAGACCCGCATTCGGTCATGGTATACAGGGTGTCCCAGAACTACCTCCCCACCGATTAGTCATAGATTCCTTTGGTTATAATAAATCAATTAAACCTAATATGCCTTAGTACAAAATCCCTCCAGTAAGAACTTATAGGGCCTTGAAATTCAATTTCTTCTTTCTTCTTTTTATGTTACGTTTTTTCCACATGAGATTTTTTCTGTAGAAAATTAAAAAATCATGCAGTAAGGGGTTAAAACGTAGCATGGGCATAAATGGCATGCTTCTCCATATAGACTTTTCCGAGAACTTATGTTGCAAGTATTCAAGTGAACTTGAGTCTGTGCACTTTGGAGCCTCCAGACAACAGATTACACTTCATACTGGCGTAATCTATAACTCTAAATTTAAAAAATCGTTCTGTACAGTGTCGGAATCCTTGAAACATGACCCCATAGCTATTATGACCCATTTATTGCCTATGCAAACAATGTAGTACGTAAAAGAATTTCCGCAAATCACTCGCCTTAAAATACATTCCAAAACGTTTCCTCTCCATTGCCGGGATATCTTGGAACTAACTACAGCGAGGCAGGGCATGGAAAAGGTGCCCCTGATGGAGTTGGTGCAACGTTGAAGCGTACAGCTCAAAATTAAGATGTTGATAAGTTATGAAAATCTTGTTAAAGTTGTCAAAGGAAATATCAATAATATAGACATTGTATCAGTGACCCCTGAAGACATTGTGGAGATCGAAAATGATATACCACGTGAAGAAACAACAATGAAGGGTACCATGGAATGCTTTTCAAAATACATAGCAGTCAAATTCTTTGACGTGTCAAAACTGTGAAATTGGAACATACTGTTCTCACTACCACATTTCTTCTATAATTCCCCCCGAAATAAATCATAGTCAAACGCAAGATTCTGAGAATGAAAAGGTATCTAAAGCAAATCGTGTAGAAGAAGTAGATAAGATTGAACAAAAACTCATAAATGATGAATTACAACCTTTATCCATTAAAAGGTGACTGGTCCGCAGTCATGTATGATACGTGGTATCCAGGTACGTTAGAGTTATAATTGTGAAATATAGAGTCTAGACTATGTTATCTGGTTTTGATTTCAGGAATTGTAGAATATGTAGAAAACAGCAATTTGAAAATTTCGTACATGCAACCTGTTGGTGACAAATTCTATTGGCCGTCACTGCCTGACAAACAAACAATACCTGCCGAGGAAGTTCTATATCATTTTAAAGAACCATCTTTTCCGTGTAATGTGAATGTTTTTGTTATGGTAAATTGTTTGTATCCTATTTAATAACACTATTGTAATTCATAAAATAACGTTTTCTTTATTTATAAAGATATCTTATTTTTACTGTTTTCTGTATAATTTAAAAACAGCAAATTATCAGGTGTTGTACGAAATATGTTTCTACGACAATTTTTTGTGAAATTAGTGATCCAATGAAATTAACTCTTTTCTAGTCACGTGGGAAAAATCAACCCATTAGATTATCCTTACATTGAAAACGACCCATGGGTTGTTATCACTTTGTGTACAGCGGTGAGGTGGGGTTGCTAGGTTACGTCAAGTTTTTAACAGCTCAGAATCAAATATTGTGACGTCAGATTTAACTTGACAGTTTCATAATTTACAGAACATTTTTGTAAAATGTCACATACACGGTTTGGTAGTGATAATAACCATTCAATAAACGTGATAATAGAAGAAATTACCCCAAAAAATACTGTAAGTAGCAGAAAATATACATGGAGAATGTTTATGAATTTTTGCGGCGACCGAAAATTTGAACTGAATGAAAAGCGTACCGGAGATGAATTGGCAATGATACTAAAAGACTGGGCCGTAAATATGAGAAAAAGAGATGGTACAGAATTTAATGAGGCTACAGTCAAGACGATATGGAATATAACTGCCAAGTTGTTACAAGAAAAGTACTATAATAAATACAAAATCATTATACTTAGATCCATTTAAAAGTGTAGTATTTCAACAAGCACGGAATGCTCGTGACGCGAAACGCAAAATGTTGCAACCAGATCCAACTAAAAGGAAAATGAGTTCAGTGCCATTAGGCTCATCTGATGTAAACAAAATTATACATTTCTGGGATGAAAATACCCCTGAAGGGCTTCAAAGGAAGTTTTATCATATTGCTGCAGTGGAATTGGCTTGGAGAGGTGGTGAGGCCGTTGCTTGTTTAGTAGACTTTATTCGTATAGAAAGAAACAATGATGGTTCTCCAACAAATCGTGTGGAATATAACCCAATTTTTAGTAAAACCTGCCAGGGAGGCTCTAAGAGCTGCACTAGCAGTAAATGGTTAGTTGAAAAGAATAATGATGACAACTAATGCCCTGTTAGATTATTTTCTAAATTAGTATCAAAACGGGGCACAAATATTAAGACAAACAGACTATTTTTACGACCAAATCGTTACTGGGAGACCGAAAATGATCACTGGTATGATAATATGCCTCTAGGTAAGAATGTCATTAATGGATGGACAAAATCTTCTGCTGAAGCAATCGGTTTGGATATAAGGGGAACAAAAATTACTAACCACTCCAATAGGTCCACTGCAGTCAGTCAGTTGGCTAAAAGTGGAGCTCAAGAACAAGAATTATTAAAAATTACAGTTCATAATAACGCCAATTCTATAAAACCGTATCTAAACATTGACCAGGAACACCACAATAAAATTATTAACAATACGCGTAGAAACACCTCTTCAATAATGAAAACCAATACGTCATCAGCAAATTCATTTAATTTTACGAATTATTGTTCTTTTAATAATTGTGTTTTCAATAAATAATGTAAATAATTGCCAATGAATAATTTCAATAATAATCCTATAACATAAAATCGTTGCTCTCTTTCTTTCTTTGTATGTTTGTATTTTTGTTCGCTATCTCCTCCGAAGATACTGGATCGATTAAGTTGCATAATGGCTTAAAAGTTTGCTAAGTTTTAGACTTAGATCTGTCGCCGTGGGGTGCGGTGTGACAGCTGCTGTGACCGTGTGCTGTTAGCTCGGGTGATTCACTATGTTCATATATCATTATAGCAGCGTGAATATGTAATATTCCTTTCCTAATTGCACTTCCACTAAATAAGTAGTTTCAAGAGCAAAAAATTGTCTAACCGAATATCCCTCGACCATTGATAAATACTTATAATTTTATTACAACTTCTTCAAGCACGTTGCTTTTAGGCAACAGCCCTCCGCCGTTGGCGTCGGGCTGTTTCCAAGCAACGTGCTTTCGAAAACTGCAATAAAATTATTTCGTAATTATCACTGGTCTTGGGATATCATAGCTGAAAACGCAATGATATTCTAATTTTTCCTCATTAATACCAGCAGTATTCAATAAGTGGGCATTAATGTATAAGAACTTTAAACTGCTGTTGCAGCAGTATAGAGCTTGACTACTATAAGGAATGCCGATGGGTATTATTCAAACCTGATAGATAGGCAACTTAAAGCAGATAAGCAGTTTATGGGCTGCACACTCTTTCAATAAATTAATTTAGATATTTTAGAAGGCTAGCAGTTACATTAGAAAAAACAAATAATAAAAGAGAAACTACTTCCTGTTTTGGTGCAAAAAGCAGAAAGAAGCTTCTCTGCGTCGCCAAGAAAGCCACACCATTTCTAAGTTCTAGCTTAAAAAGGATAAACATTGTGATTGTAAGATTTTAATTAATAACTTCTACAATATATTAAAAAGTAATAACTTTTCATGCAAATAGGATTAATCCATTGGGCAATTTCTTTCTGAAAAAGCAGTTATTAGTTAGCTGGTAGGTAAATAAGACGATAATTCATACAAATATTAATTAGGGGTATCCTTGGTTTAGCTTTTAGGCCTCCTCTATAGTTCCGTAATCCTTTTCAATCACTATCCGTCATGATAGGGTGGAACGATACTCTCCAGGGCGATGGTGAAGCCATGAGGAGAGAAATAATCGATAAAGGAGGATCTTATTCAAAATCAAATTAATTGTTGAGAAATAAAACTCACCGAAGAAAGACACTTCCGTGGTGTGACGATGAGGGTCTTCTAGTTATCTAAGAACTCAACTCTGTGGGAAAGGTAAAGAGAGCCGACACCATGATTTCTACGTGTTAACCATAGGTTGGTTCTAAACAAGTTTATGAATCGTTAATCCTCAATTGCTGTTGGTTATTAGTTATTACTAAATGAGGGCATACAATACTAACGGCTAATGGAATAATATTGATATAATAAGATTGTTAATTACCTTCTTGTGGGCCGGACTAATGAATCGCGTTGTGGTCGCACAAATGTCAAATTAATAGTCAAATGTCATAAGGCAGGCGTTTTGTAAATAACGAACTTTTCTTATACTTGAAGGAGTAAATTAAATTAAACAGGGAATCTGTCATTAACCTAGATTGAAATTACTAAGAGGGATTACAGGGGTATGAAGAGCTCTTTATATCTTTGTCCTACATATTACCTATGTTCAATAAGTATAATAAACATCCTTTGAAGTCATAACATAGTCAAATAAAACAAATAACCAATTATGACCTTGACGGATCAATCCCATACTAAAGACTAGGTAAAAGTTATCATTATATAAATATTAGCAGCCTGTTAAATAGAACCTTAATTTGGCATTGAGTATTGGTAAAATGTAAGATTGAATAGAAAATGTAAGATGTATAAATATTGAAAAAATTAACAATTTTGAATAAAATTGATGGCGCCCAATACTTCTTATTTAATGAACTAAGACCTTTATGAAAAAGTGAAGTAAAACTAAAATCCCACATTTATTATACCCTTATCGCAGCCGTGTATTGAGCTGGTCGGAAATGTGTGAGCCTTCCAAGGTAGGTTAGAATGGTTGGTACACTGTTATTTTTATGTTATTGGATTGTGTCCAAGTTTATTAAGAAACTATATTTTGGTCCCCTCTAGCTACGCTTTCAGTCTCCTCCGTACGTTAGGAAACACCCTATATAGTGTCCCTGGGGGAGTTCTTGAATGCTTCGTCGACTTCCGTTTTTGCCATTCTTCACTTTCTGGCTCATATTTTCAGTAAATAATATGTCGCACTGTATCCCGTCTTTCTTTAATTTATAGATTGGGCTCTCCGAGACATTTAACGCAAGAGAATCACGGCGAACAACGTTGGAGGTGAAACTGTTGGTTTGCCATGTTTAATATTGTAACTTTCAAAATTAATTGTGGTGACTGCTCGTTATACGTCCGATGGTTTCCTTTATTTTCAGTTTTCTGCTCAACTAATTTAGGTTTAAGTTTAATTACCCTTATCTCAATACAAAAATTACCAGTTAGTTACATTATGAACTTGACATACCTACTATAGACCAATATATTAAAAAAGTGAACAAAAAATTCTTCAGAATAATGGGTGTTTTTAGAGGCGCAGAACTTTAAATTGAAATAAAACAGAAAAATGTTTTTAATATCCATGAAATTGGTTTTATTTGAAAGATAAGTTTTTGGCATTCCCGTTTGAATATGATTTTGCCAAACCAAACTAACCTCAAAACAACCGAGAACTGTCAAATCAGCTGTCACAGAAAACAGTGCAGCCAATTTAAAGTTCTCCGCCTCTAAAAAAAAAAAAAACATTTGACGAACGATTAATTTCAAGAAATGGAACTGTTAACTGGCCACCTCGTTCGTGCGATTTGACGCCATTAGATTATTTTCTTTGGCGATAAAACAGAAACAATTGAGCACTTGGAAGCCAACATTCGACGCGTTATTGCCGAAATACTGATTTACTGCGAAGAGTGTGTGAAGATTGGACGTCCAGATTACGCCATGTACGCGCCAGCCACGGCGGTCACATTCCCGAAATCATATTCAAACAGTATTGCCAAAAAATAATCTTTGAAATAAAGCCAATTTCATGGATATTAAAAACATTTTTCTGTGTTTTATTTCAATTTAAAGTTTTCCGCCTCTAAAAAAACACCCATTATAGACTCTTGTCAAAGTAGCCCTCGTTACTCGCTAGGAAAGAAAAATCTACATTGTTACGGTTTACTTTAGCGTCAGTTGAAATATTAGTATTTCTGCATGCGAATTAAATATTTTTTATATGTTGGTATTGCTCATGTTACAATGTTAATTAATGTCCATATTTATTAATTCAAATAAACCAAATATTTTGATTGTTTTCAATGCAATGTTTTGTTGGTTGTTCTTTTGAAGCAACATTACAGGTGTTAATAAATTAGGTTCTCCACAGCAAAAATAAGAAGAGTTAGGTTTTATTGCAACGCATCCCGTGCGATTCTAGATATTAGGTTTGAAATACTGAATCGTAGTATTTTTATTTCTTTGGGGCTTTGTCAAACCTGGCGCCTAAAATTAGACCTTGTATATATATTGGGATTTGGTTAATTGTAATAAATTGTATCCACCCACTCACCGATTGAAACTGAGTTAGCCATTGAAATTCACTTAGGGATAGATTGGTTACTAGGCAACAACCGTCGTGCTGTTTTGCACGCTAGATGTTTATCCGCCCCTTTTATTACCGGGTGTTCAAAATTTAATGTGCTATGCCGAAGCTGAATATTTGGTAATACGTAACATACCCGATGAAAAAGACGGTTACCACAGAACGCCTAACCATCATCAGGCAATGGCAGGGATGGCGGCTAATGATACAAATATCGCAGAACTGTATATTTATAAGATAAACATAATTTTTATAGTATTATAAAGAAATTCCGTCTAGTAGTGTAGCTAAAATAAGAATATAAACACAACCATGTATGACATGCAAAATATCGAGCTGGTTCAAATAATCTTTTTTAAAATAACTTGCACGAAAAATGTAATCTCACAGAATAGAAACGTCAAATTGTATAATTAAAAAATACATTTTCTCAAATTTCCTCCATTTAATCTGTTTGACTAAAGATGAACAGTGACAGACAAAAGTCACGCGACTACGAATGGGTATAATTTTGACTTTAGGGAAAGTGCAACATGACGACACTGGGGCTAGTGCAGTCACATGATCCCGCTTATAATTTAAAATTTATTTCAGCATAATGGTGCGTAATAAAAAAAGCAAAAGCGGCCAGGGTTACAGCAATTAAACCGTAATAGAAGCCTTGCAGCTAGTAAAACAAGCATACCGTACTAGAAGCCTTGCAGCTAGTAAAACAAGGAATATTAACAATTAGAAGATCATGTAGACGTTATAATATTCCATACAGTACTTCAAATGATCGGGTTAGGTTAATAAGGGTCGAAGAGCTACTAAAAGTACAAACGGTGGGAGACCTAGAGCAGCCATTCCATTCCAAGAAAAATTGGTTAAGTATTTAAAAACGTTAGAAAAATGGGGCTTTGGTGTGCTCGACTTATGCCCGATTGTATAAAAAATTAGCTTACGTAAACTGTGGTTAAATTTGTAAATTTGGGTCAAGGAAGCTATATAGTATTTAAAAAATTAAACTCAGTTTACGTAAACGGTGGTTTAGGTATTTTGATGTGGTATGAAATTATTGTCATTGCGTTTTTAATCCTATTTTTTTTCGGATATATTGATTTGTATAGCTGTCAAATGTGTTGATGTATTTTGTATTAAAAACGTATTTTTAACTGCATTTGAAAGCTTAAAATGAGTGAAGCTACAAAGACAAACGGTAAAATGTTTACAGAATGTGAAAAGGAGCTGTTGTCTTTAATTGAAGAATATAAAGGGGTTCTCGAGAAAAAAAACGGATAGCACCAACACTGCGCAGATGATCAAGGTGTAGAGTAAAATAACGAACACATTCAATTCGCTTTCTAAGGAGACCCTAAGAGCTGATGCTCAGCTAAAAAGCTGTTATGACAACATTAAGAAAAGAGCTAGAAAGAATATTGCAGATGACAAAATTGCAATTCCCAAAACTGGTGGGGGTTCATATAACGTATGTCCCATAAGTTTTGAGAAAAAATATTAACAGCTATATTTTATGTTGCTTTAATTTTATATGAAATTCAACTAAAAGTAGTTATTTATACAGCTATATTTAATAGAAATGTAATCTTAAAGTACGGATAATGGTCCATGTTCTTCAATGGCGCGCAACGTAACTCTAACTTGCGCCATTAGCCGTTGGATGGCATCAATGTCGATTTCTCGAATTTTTTGGTATATCCGGTGACGTAACTGTTCTACGTTTTGGGCCTCCCAGCCATTATCGTAAACTTTTCTACTCAGTAGAGCCCAAAAATTTTCTATAGGTCTTGCCTGAGGCACGTTTGGTGGGTTGTCTCTCTTCGGAACAAAATTGATGTTATTTGCGGTTAACCAGTTTACCGTCTGTCTTGCGTAGTGGCACGAAGCTAGTTCTGGCCAGAATATAATGTCGTCATTAGGGTGATTAGCAGTTATAAACTGACGAAGTTTTGTTAAACATAGCCTTATATAAATGTCCGCGTTGATGGCTTCACCACGAGCATGTCCGATGCACGGCTGAGAAACACCAGCCTCGGAAATGGCGCACCATACTAAAATTTTTTCAGCAAATTTTACTTTTCCTTTCAATCTAACTTCATCTGGACAGTTCTGTATGTTATCTGTGTAGAAGCCGTCATTACCCTTCATCTCTGAATTGGACAATGTAAAGTACTTTTCATCATCCACGACAACTTTATCAACAAAATGAAACCGTCTTAATGCACGGCAACATCTCGGAATTTTTTGTAACTGGGTAGCGGTGTATTTTGGAGCCTTTGTTCTTTTTCTGTATTTGAGGTTATATCGGGAGATAGTTCTACTTACTGTCATTCGTGAAACGTGAAATCTTCTAGATAACTTGCGCACTGACGTTCCCACCTTGTTTTTTGCCACTTCAACCAGTCTTCGTTCATTAACTCGACTTAATATTCTCGGTCTTCCACTTTTCGGCAGGTTTACACAAGGTATTCCCTCCTCGCAGTCCCTTATTGTTCGATAAATTGTAGCCAATGAAATATTTTGGTCCCTGTATAATCTTACAATTTCACGCTTAGGCACTCGTCCAACTAAATTAGATATACACTTACGAATGTCAAGTTTGTACGCCATTGTAATGACAACTGTTGATAAAAATGACATGTTATTGCAAACTTTGATCAATTGTTAAGTTTTGTTTTCAAAGCCAACCAGATTGAAAGCATTTTTCCTATAATAAGCTATAACGGATTTTTTTCTCAGAACTTATGGGACATACGTTACACCAAAAACTCCTGTCATAGAGGAAATAGTAGTAGCTATGCTCACTGAACAGTTGCGCCTAACAAAAACGTTTATGATTCAAATTCATGTTTCCGGAATGAAATCAACCATAATCAGGGAACTGAATCGTATGCAGAGGATCGCGCGTCAAGACGTAACATTCAAAATACAGACGTTCATGTAGATTTTATTGTCACTCCGGATAGTTTGTCAACATTATGAAAGAATTACTTGAAGCAAAGAATACCATGCTAGAAATGCTTTTTTTTTATCGATATTGATAAGCAATACAGGCAGTCTATTGAAAACATTAAGACCTCTGTTGTCCAAACGCTTGTAGAGAAGTCCCCTTTGGAAATGTTGCTGCTCTGCGTGTTATCAGTCCATATGACGAAGATCGGGGATTCCTGCCGAGCAACTTTTACCTTCAAGCAGGTACAAAGCCAACTTGACCGTTTGCAATTTCTGTTTTTTTTAACAGTTACAGATCCTCCTGAGGACTGCATACAATATTTTCGTTCACATAAGAGAGATTACCTACGTTGTAGTTCATAGTAATATGCTCATATGCTATTCAATTCAGAAGCCTCATTACCAGTTCAACCCTTCCATTAATGGGTTTGCAATTGCCAGTGTGAAATACAGCAGATTGTTTCGTGTGGAAGTTAATCCAAAAGAATTACAATATGTCACCTCAAATTTTAACAAATACGCAAACATATTCTTCCCTATCATTTCACGTATAACACATAACTTTACCCTAGACAATACGCGCTTCGCCTCATTATACAACATAGCCATCACCACCAGCACCCTGTCAAATGCAATCAACGAATCCTCTTTCTTGACATGTCTGTTTCCGAACAGGGCAGGGTAAGACTTTTTTTGTACACACGTTACATTATGTTCATTATTTCAATATTTTTAGGCCCACTACCAGAGATGATGAACTTTTGAGTTATTGGGCGCCGGGCGCATGAACTCTGCTGCAACCCCGGTATATATCGTTCATTAATTATATTATAATTATATGTTTTATATTTTAATAAATTTCTCAACTAATAATTGTATTGTTTTCTATCCGTATCCCGTTGGAATACAACATACAAGTTGCTCCAAACAGTGCCCTTAAGGTACAAAAAAATATCTACCCGTACGTTGGTATATAGGTACACCTTTTTTTTAGTAACGATGGCGAGGTCTTGGGGCACTACGCCGCCAGCTCTTCAGGCGCATCCCGAGAGGCGGTGATAGCTCCATTAATTGGTGCCCTGGAACCTATGTTTGTGGACAAGTTGGAGACGGAACTTGAAGATGAAGAAGAGGAGGAATCGGAGGAGGCTGAGGAGGAGGAGGAGGAGCAAGGAAAGGGCAAGAGAAAAATGACATTACCTCATAAAAAAGCGAAAAAAATAAAAGCGCCCCGGTCCGTTTTCGCTGTTGGCGAACGGGTCATGGTACGATTTAAATCGTGGCCTCTATGGCCCGCTATAGTTACTAGCGTATCTCGAACGCACTATGAGATTACCTGCACCGACGGCACCGAGCCCTCGTCGTACAAAGTGCCTAAACGGTCTGTATTGCCTATGGACGAAGAACGATTACGGCATGAATTCAATAATTTGAAGGATGGAAAACGGCGCCCACCGTTGTCCACAGTTTTGCTGGCGTTGAAAATAATAGTATAGGGCAGGGTAAGACTTTTTTTGTACACACGATACATTATGTTCATTATTTCAATATTTTTAGGCCCACTACCAGAGATGCTGAACTCTGCTGCAACCCCGGTATATATCGTTCATTAATTATATTATATTATAATTATATTTTTTATATTTTAAAAAATTTCTCAACTAATAACTGTATTGTTTTCTATCCGTATACCGTTGGAATGCAACATACAAGTTGATCCAAACAGTGCCCTTATGGTACAAAAAAATTGCCGTCGCTCAATTCTGATTTTGAAAAAAAATCGTATCTACCCACACTACCTACGGGTAGATATTTCCATAAAACTGATATATTCACCCACCGGACTAACAAAACCCAAACCGGTGGGTGAATATATCAGTTTTCTGGAAATATCTACCCGTAAGTAGTGGGTAGATACGATTTTTTTTTCAAAATCAGAATTAAGCGATGGCAATTTTTTGTGCCATAAGAGCACTATTTGCAGCAACTTTTCTTTATAACATTTTGCCGTGAGAGAAAAACTTCAATCTTTTACACTAAAAAAAATGTAGGTGCATTATATAGTAGCATGCTCCATTTTTTCTAGTACAAGAGACTGAAGTTTTTCTCTCACGACAAAATGTTATAAAAAAAAGTTGCTGCAAATAGTGCCCTTTGGTATAAAAAAATTGCCGTCGCTCAATTCTGATTTTGAAAAAAAAATCGTATCTGGATGATAACTTGATTATAAACCACAATAACAGCATTGTGAAAAAGCCAACTACACCAGCGATGTCAGCCAGAACAGAAACGAAGCGTAAGAGACATGAAGAACTGAACAATAAAGCTTCTCGCCTTGAACTGCAAAAGATGGAACACGCAGCTAAAATGGACATATATTAGTGAACATAGAAATTAGAAAGGAGTTAAAAATAAAAAAACAGGAATTAGAAATTAAACAAAGGGGAGAATTGTTCACGACAGTTGCTAAATTGCGTTTGTTTTGTTTATAGACGACCACAACTGTGACTTGTGAAGAAAACACTCAACAGTATAAATGTTTCTTTATCTGTTATGTTCACGAGTTTATATTTATTGTTAACTTGTGTTTTCAGAAACTAAAATATAAAATTAATAAGTAAAACAATTATTTATTAGCGCAGTCCGCACAGCGAAATTATTTTGTTCTGCTCAGCTTGCAACTTGTTCTTCTGGAGCAGGAAATGGATCATCATGTTAATTGTATGCCTGAAGATCCCTGGAAATCTTGTTTTCAACACTCCATTGGTGCGTTCTATTATGTTCCTTGTTAGTATGTGTGGCCTGTTATATCTTTGTTCTGGAAGAGTCACTGGATTGACAATAGGTGTCAACAAGAAATTTCGGCAAGCATATCCATTATCGCGTAATAAAAAAAAGTTTGGAAATCCCCCACGTTCAAATGATGCACGTATTCCAAAATTAGCAAAAATGACTTGGTCACAACCTACAGAACCTACAACGTTAATAAACAATATATCCACTTAGATCTAATTGCATTTAACAGTAGTATTTACCAGCCCAGCGAGTAACTACGTCTTGAATAACAAGGTTACCATCACAAATTAGCTGAACATTAATTGAGAAAAAACCTTTTTGTACGCATGACTTCAAAATTCATATTTCCCGGTCATTCCCGTTGCCCCGGAAGTTACTTTTCCCGCACTGCGGTGCTTTCTATTTAAAAAAAAACTAGGGCAATTGTGTTCTTTGTAAATTTTTATAATTGCCGTTCGTTGGTTTAATTCCGCTTCCAAACACCAGAGGCGCTGTAAACGTCAACAAAAGCTAACAGGTGCCTAGAATGCGTATAAAAGTTTAGTGATTTGTGCTGTCAACTCAGTAAAGTTGTAAAACACTAAATAATATTTTTTTATATTTTTTAAAATACTTTCAGTTATTCGTTACAAAAGTATTGTACTATATGCAGCACTCTGTTCGGTCGTGCTGCAAACAAAGTGCTCATTCAGGAAAATTACCTTCCCGAACTTGTTAGGTAAATAACTATTACGATTCCTATACAATTCAGCATGATTTCCTCCAGGTGATTGTATCTTTATATGTGTACAGTCAATACAACCGATTACCAAAGGAAAATTGGTTATGGCATGGAACTGGCAGCATTAATTACCGGCATTTTTACAAATCTTGGACTTAGCAATGCAATATAATGGGTAATTTCATGTACTAATTCTTATAGCAGTAGATTTTTCAACATTAACCAAATCGCATTCCACGTGATTGAATGCTCCCGTTGCAAAAAATCGTAATGTCACTAATATTTTCAGATACGCAGAAACTCATTTATTTCTATTAGTAATAGGTTCCATTTCAGCACCAATTAGATGTAGCAATTGTTGAACAGTATTTTTTGAGAAGCTGAATCGTAACTTGAAAGCATCATCATTATACATCTGTCCTTAAAAATTCTTGGGCGGCGAATTTGTATATGATCATCAGCCTCATCTTCTGACGATGAGCTCGGATACTGGTATAACATTGTACACAAATAATTTGCAGATGATATAACACTGCTGTCAGATAATTTCATATGTCATAGACTAAAAAATGGTAAGCCTGTGCTTACGTAAACTGAGTTTTCATTTTGTAAACCGCCAATGTGGGTGTTTCAGGGTAAACCCAGATTCAAACTCAGTTTTGTTCATAAACCGGTTTATACTATGCAAGTAAAATGTAAACTGCGGTTTATTATAAAAAAACTTGGTTTATATGTTTATACTATCGGGCATAAGTAAACTAAAAACACCATTTAAAAACTATGGACAAGGGAAGACTGGTTTATACTCGTACAATTTAAACGGCGACATTATTTATCAATAAAGAAACCACAATCTGTGGAATATTCACCCAAAAAGATGAGCGATTCTTTTTTATTAATGAATACTTCTATCTACTGCATTCCATTTTAGAACATGAATTCTGTGATGTGCAGAGCAAGCGAGTAGACGCATAGTGCGCGCATGGAGCCAGTTCTCTCGTTATCGGTATAAAATTTTCTAATTTGTGACCAAATTTATATTTGCTCGAAGATGCCTGCTGATAAGCCTACCATACGTTCCAACGCTAATGATGCAGTTGTACAGCGAATTGCCCAAAAAGTTTTTAATTCGCCTATATTGATCAAGCAGCTGGTGGTCAAGATTAAGGACGACCTTATAACCCTGCTACAAGAAATCCAGCAATATGACAATAAAGTCCAACAGCTTGAAAGTGAACTGCAACAAGCAAGGGAGGTAAATGACGACCTAGAACAATATACATGTATCAACAGCCTGTGTATCTTTCCCAGAAGCCACAGCTGAAAATACGGAGAATATCGTGGCACGGGTGTGTAAAGATAAGTGAATGTGAATATTACTCCTAGCATGATTGATGTTAGTCACCGCCCAATCATTGTGACACTTGTGAGCAGAAACATCAAGACGCTAACCTTCAGCAAGAAAAAATTACTAAAGAAGACTTAGCTAAAGCGCGAAATCAATTATTGAACGAGGCAAGGTGTTGGGAACTCATGAAGTTCTAATGGCAAGATTTTTGTGAAACATAATAATTCCATTCGGCGCATCTCCTCGCTAAATGATATCATATAAAATATGGAGTGCAGCATGAGCGATATGATTCCTTATTAACTTTCAAGTAGTGGCGCCTATCTGAAAGATACATACCGATACGTTTTTGTCATAAAGCTTGGAAACTTACTTAGTGGGGATGTGGTCCAGACCACCTACCTGCTCGAGGAAATCTTCAAGGTTACTACTTGTGCGGACTTCCGAGAGTGAACAGTTTGTAAAAAAGTGCCATTTGTATCTGAGAGATACGCCGCGAAAATTCATGTAACTTTCATTGATCTGCTTGCATCTTTATTTAATTTATGTAAACGCAAATTGCGGGGTCTAATTATTCTGTTGTTCTTTTATAGAAAGGACTGCAACCGCTTGATTAGATTGAATATTGCATACAGACCGTTATGTTCCGTTTATAAGCCACTGTGGGAATAATTTAGTTAGTAGTAGCTTGCACCTGTATCAAATGCTGTAACTCTGCTCCGTATTTTCTGTAAATAAATAGTGTAACTTTTTAAAATAGTTTTCTTCGTAAAGATAAGTTAAATGGCGCAGTCTTTCGCATAGACAAAAGGGCTTTACAAGATTTTCAAAAATTAAAATCGAGTACTAACTCTTTGAATTTCAATTCTTAGTTGTCTACATCCCGATCCTTCCTTCATCTGGAACTACAAGCTGTTCCAACTGCATACGCACCGGCCACTGGGACAAGCATCGCCTCAGGTAAATTGCATCGCCGGTTGCAGTTTCCTGGTTATTGGAACCAAATCCATCCATCGAGGATACCTGGATCATTGGGATCGCCGGACTAATCGCAGTCGCCCTCGACATGAGGATAGAGTAAGAAAATTCACAATATTTAAACTAAAAACTTTTACAAATAATTTTTAATTTTAATATTTAGAAGTTAAGTGCATTTCCCAAATCAGTTACTTGATCGCCTTCATATTGATAAGACAATATAAGCCGATCGAGCGACTGTTTGTTAACCATTGCAATTTAATTATAAGTTCACGTTGCTCTTGGTAAGCCAGCCCAGCTAGTGTATCGATTAGCGATACTCAATTTCTAGCTATACTATGGAGCGATGGGTAAGACCCTTGGAGAGGCCCCTACTAACATAACTTGAATTTAAAAATAAGTGAAAGTGATCGCTCATGATAGACACAGACACATCGTCCGATAGTGAAAACGAATACGACCAAAATACTAAGCTATAGACATTTATTGGGAAAAATTTCCTTACGCCCACCTCGTTTAACGCTAGGTCAAATGGCGAATGAACACGGATTTGTACCACCCGCACAAACTCCTGTTGTGCAGCAACAGCAGCAGCAACAACAACAACCGTCTTTTACGGGCTACCCCACTGGTTTTCATACCAGTTTATTAAACGAAATTCCTACGTACAACGGAAACCCTGCTGAACTCGCCGAGTACATTAGGGCCGTTGAGGATATTTTTAGTCAATTTTGGCAATGACAGGATCTTAATGCTTACATAAATAAACTTTTACTTTCATCAGCGCGAAATAGACTAAAAGGTGCCGCCTTAAAAGTCGTCACCGGGCAAATTTATAACAGTTTGAAATCATTAAAATTAACTTTAGTTAATAATTTCGGAGATCAACGATCCGAGCTTAACATTAGAATCGATTAAATTAGAATGAGGCAAATGTCGAAAGAATCCCCTATTGAATTTTACAATAGAATCAGATGTTTATTAGCTATTCTTCATTCTAAAATTTCACTAGGGAATGAACAGCAAGCAATAAAATATTACAAGACAAAGACGCAAAATACTTAGCACTTAAAACATGTTTAGGACTAATGGAACCCCTTGGTAGCTCTCTGCGTAGCAGACCACCTAACACCCTTGAAATAGCTTTGTCATACATAAAAAACGAATTAGACGTCCGATATTTCCAAAATTCTAATCATAATAGTTATCAACATAAACCTATCATTAATGGCCTTTATTCAGTTCAGGCTAAAAATCCTAATAAATTACACCCTAATTTCCAAAGTCGCCCACAAACCCACAATGCAGCATATACAGGAAGCCGTATTGGCCCTCAGTTTAGGCAAACCTTTAATCCAACGTACCCGTCTAATTTTAACCAGCCACCTCAGCAATTCACAGTCGTCCAAACTAAATTTACGAAATCCAATCAAAAAGTGTTTGGTCCAAAAAGGAACTACCAACCTCATAATCGTCCAGAGCCGATGCAAACAAGCACCATCCAAAAGAGGCCGGCGTCTCATCAGGCCCAACGCCCTAATCTACCTATGAGACCTTTTAATCATACATTCAATCCAAATTTCAAATCAACCTAATTACATTAGATAAAGTTCACAACCACGCAACTTTTATCCGGAAGAACTGTATTCATCAGACTTCCAAGAACCAAATACACATGAAAACTCGGAATTTAACAATTACGAACCGAAAGTTATGTACTCAGAATATTATGAAAATGAACCAGAAATGCCCACATATTTCGAAAATGACAACCCCGAATGCTATGACGATGTACATTTTCAAATAGATGCCTCCGAGAACAGTTAGAATCTTTTTCCATAAATCCAAAATCTTCATTACCTTTTACTATAATACCCCAAACCAACGAAAAACTTTTGATCGATGCTGGCAGTTCCAGAACCATTCTTTCACCCGAATTTGTACAGAAACATTTTCCCGGATCCATTTATAAACATTCCTCTGAAATAATAACATGTCATGGTACAACACACCATAACCAAGTATCCGAAATTCCCATACCCAGCCTATTTAAGGAAGAGGGAAATCATTTAGTTTATTTATTTAATTTTCACCCAGAATATGTTGGTTTAATCGGATCAGGCCTTCTTGCAGATCTACCTGCAAATGTCGATTGCCGTTAGAACCATATCCAGGCGGAAAAAACCACAATACCTTTCTTTTACAACGAGTCCCGAGTAAAACAAGAAACACAGAAAAGAAATCAATGTAACTCTTCCAAAATTAACCAATACACGCTAACTTGCATTCATGTGCCACCTAGGACAGAACAAACCGTCAAATTACCCGTAGTAGGTACAAATGAAAATAAAATTTCACCTAAACTAAATTTTACACAACATTTGGCTATGCCATCTGCTATAGTTCGATTACATACAATTGGTTTTATACTACCGTAATTAATACATCTGATGAAGAACAGACATTAACCATCAACCTCTCTCTCTCGTATTCCCTAACTGTCTCAAAAGACGTCATTAACGACATGAGACGATATCGTACGGACCAGCGAAAGAATTGATACTCCCCAACTTAATATTGACAATTGTAGTATAATTCCTAATAGACCCGACACACCCAATCTCACTGACTTATTCGATATTCCAACTATTAACCCGATTACCGCCAACAACGAAAATCCAACACCGCAAACTGTTCACATTGCACATAACCCCGATGATGTAGAATCAGACGACAACACAATGCACACTCAAGAAGATTCAACACCCGCGATACCCATTTGTGAAAAACCTCTCCAATGCTTTCCTAATCAAATGGAAGTCATACAAATCGCACTACCTAAACAAATAGTCCACAAGTATCGATGGAAATCGAGTAATACAAGCTTACCTAAATCAGTCCAATCAAAACGAAAAATTTCACGAACTGTTAATCGAAAAGTGCCTACCTAAAGTCAATTACCACTGCTTCTTTCCCACTGACTCTTTATACAACAATTTTTCTCATTTTATTATTTCTATATCTAAAGAGAATACCACTAAATTTTATAAATGCCTAACTCAAGTTACATACATCACAGATAAAAACGAGAGAATTAACCAAATTCAAAATTACTACCAATGAAAAAATAATCATCGAGGAATCCCCGAAACTATAGGATATTTAAAAAGAAAATTTTATTGGAAAGGAATTAATAGCGACGTTATACTCTTGTCAAATTTGCAAACAATGCAAATACCTACAACAGACACCCGATTAAACCTCTTAATTTAACGCCCACTTGTAATAGAGCGTTCCATACTATGCATATGGACGTATTTCAAATCAACGAACGAAAATATTTCACATTAATAGACGCATTTTCGAAATTCGCGCAAGCATACTCTTTAGTGTCGAGTAACATTATAGACATCACAAACAGATTATTTTATTTCATAACAAACAATAGGACACCAACTGTTTTAGTTGTTGACGGAGCATTTAATAAGCAACCTTTCAAAATTTTCTTAGAATTACACAAAATCAAAATACACGTAACGCTATAACCATCAATCAAATTCAATAGTAGAAAGGCTACACTCTACCCTTCTAGAACACTATAGGCTACTTGAAAACACCCCAGAAAAAATAAGAATCCATTATTGCATTTTGGCCTACAATCATTTTATTCATTCTAATTTAAAACATACCCCCTATGAAATCCTATTTGGTCATACTGATAGCCGAAACCCTTTTCAGCTCGAATATGATAATAGTTATTTACCTAACAAGTCCGGGAAGGTAATTTTCCCGAATGAGCACTTTGTTTGCAGCACGACCGAAGGGAGTGCTGCATGTAGTGCGAATTCGGGAAAATTCTTCCCGAAAGCGTTAGGTACAATGTTTTTTTATAACGAATAATTGAAAATATTCTAAAAAAATAAAAATAAAAAATTATTTAGTGTTTGACTACTTTACTGAGTTGACAGCACAAATCACTAAACTTTTATACATACTTTACGCACATGTTAACTTTTGTCGTAGATCAACACACTAAAAGTGTAAGGTACCGCCATTAGTGATTTTTTATATCTACCCTTGTCGCACAATTAACCTAGTTTTTGTTGGAAAATAAAAAGCACCGCAGTGCGGGAAAAGTAACTTTCGGCGCATCGGGAATGACCGGGAAATTTGAATTTTGAAGTCACGAGTACAAAAACAATTTTTCGAAAATTACGTTATTAACCATCGAGAAAAAATGAAATACTTTTATAATAACTTTCAAAACAAACAACATCAAACCAAAGAAAACCGTACTGCTAAAATCAACCAATCTCGTAAATCAAAAACTTTCAAAGGTGACCAAGTATATGTTAAAACAAATGCCCGAAATAAGATAAAACCCGGTTTCATGGAACCTTACGTAGTCAAAAAGGCCCATGAATATGACACATACGATTTGCGAAACGTACCCACAAACACAGTAATAAAAAGGCATGCTAACGACTTGCCCTTTTTACAACAGCCACCCTCGTCGTCATCACTTGGACCTTCGTCCACTGCGACGTAACTATTCACCCACCGAATGACAACCCCGGACTTTACCCTTGACACGAGCGTCAGCCGAAATTTAAAAATTAAGCCGTCAAACTCGTATCGATGGTAAATAATAAGCCATAAAAATCCCAAATTCTACAGAAACAAGCCCAGATGACAATTCTCGAGCCTTGGCAGTATATCATTGTTTAGCCTAACAACACCGTGCGCGGGCGGACGCAATAAATGCACACAAGCAGTTAACCGTCACTCAGAACCAACGAATTGTACTTGTAAAAACGTCAGAGCTAAGTACTCGAAAAACGCATGGGACGGGGAAACAAAGAATTAAGCTACCTACTGAAAGCAGCAAAAGTGTCCCAAAACACTTAGACAGCGGAGCGCGCATTCACATTCACAGCCACCATGGCCATAATTCACGGAGCTCGAGAAGGAAAGTATGAGTAAAAGATCCTCGGCTGCCTTACAAAATGCAATAAATTAACTGGCCGGCGTAATAAAGGCCGAAACCAACCGTCACCGTTCACCGGCCAAAAAGAACCCTTAAGGGCGCCCGGGCAAACTATTATATATGCAGAAATGGCAACATTTATTTTTATTATTGGTGCCGCGTACATTGAACTATCAAGTGTTGCGTATCAAAAATTGCGCAAAATTACAAGGAAGACGAGGGACTGCGGCCCTACCCAAAATCTAGCGAATTAGTGGCACGCGGAGGGAAATACGTCCGGAAATTACAGTACATCGCAGCGCAGTAATTAAGCAGCGAGTTATATTTATCCCAATCACGTCGTGTTTGGATTCAAAATTCAAGTGGATTTTCGAGCACTAGAATGCGGCTAAAATCAACCTGCTAATTAGACGCGCCAGGAAATTAGCATTACGCATTGCACAATTGAATAATTCATCCCAATCACGTCGTTTGGATTCAAAAATTAAATGAACTCAATCGCAGCGCAGTAATTAAGGGGCAAGTTATATTTATCCCAATCACGTCGTGTTTGGATTCAAAATTCAAGTGAATTTTCGAGCAATATTATGCGGCTAAAATCGACCCGATAATTAGACGCGCCAGAAAATTACCATTACGCATGGCACAATCGAATAAATGAGCGCCCCCAGAAATGTGTCTTCGCGCCACGGGCCAATAAGTATCGAGGGAGCGGAGCACAAAGGAGCTAACCCCTTTAAATAGAGAAACCCTGGCCTCAGAAAATCACTTTCGGTCCGAGTCCCAGCAGCCAACAGCCATCCAAGGATCAACAGCCGCCTCCAGTCCAACCCACCTAGAAGGAAGCTGCCTAGCCTGGACTGCCGCTCACAAATTAGCCGCCCATCTGGACTCTGCTGCTCCTGAACTAGCTGCCTATCTGGACTCTGCCGATTCAGAAAAAGCTGTCCCTCCAGACCCTGCCGTTCACCGAACTGCCGCCTTTACTGACACAGCCGCCTGCCGTTTTCGGGGAACTTGGACGTCGCGCCATTGCAGCCGCCGCCCCGAGAGGACGGTCATCGCTCGCTCTTGCCGCCTAAGCCGTTTCCAGGACATCGGGCCACTTAAGCCGCCGCCCCCTTCCCGGATTCACCGACCTGGGACTGAACCTAGCCGGCCTACAATGTCGACCCCCGACCGGACCCAAGCGTAAGCCCCGACTCGGCCCCGTTGATTTTGGGCTGACGACTACACCAACCCCTCCACCTTCTAGGGCCAACCGCCTCCAGGAGCTATTCCGGCCGTCCCCGACGCCGCCCCCGGATTCGCCTCTGGCCCAGATCGCCCGCGCCCGGATCCAGGTGCTACACCGGCCCCATCCGTACCGGGAGGGACGTCTGCCGTCAGGGAGTCCCCGAACGCCAACAAGGGCGCCTACCCCGGATTTTGTCTGCTTGACGGACGAGAGCAATCCCGAGCTCGGCACCCCCCGGAGAAGCCCTTTGGTGCAACACCTTCGGGACGCGCCATTCGCCCTCCTACGCCGCCCCCCAAACTACCGACCCCCTCGCCCCCGGATCCTCACGTGAGACCTGGAAATCCGCCTGACGGACGCAGAAGAAGCCGAGCTAGAGGCTCTATGGCAGACGGCCTGCGACGATAGCTCCCCCCGTCGCGGCCCTCGCTGGAGAAGGACAGCCGTCCCACAGACATCCCCTCTAACCACCCGAACCGCCGCCCGGACGCCGCCTCACTCCAACCGCCGCCCCGGAGAGACCGACCGGCACCCTCGGCGACCTAAGAAGGCTCGCCGCCGCGAGATCACTCCCGGTACAAGCCTCGGCCCTTGGCCCGGACTAACCCCCGTAGGCCCAAAGCCACGGCAAGGCCACATTCCCCGCCGTCCGCCGCCAGGAACGCCCGCCCTGCCGACCAGGCGGACTCAGGCAAACGGTTTTAACTTAGTTTATTTTTCTTGTTTTTAGATATAAGTACCCACTTAACTGTAATTAGTTCCGAAATAAATGTATTAAAAAGTGTCCTCTGGTTTATTCGACTGCCGCCATTACCACCGCCACCGTTGAGCTAGTTGGAGGAGTCCTTTTTGTCAAAGGAAAAGCCCTCCTGAAAGAAAGCACATGGACCTTAATAAAAATCTTGAACTATTCTCCCTTGCTGCACAATTATGAATCATTCAAAACTAATTTGCTTAATACCATTTCTTTGTTAAACAATAAAAATTATCAAGTCCCACGCTTTCATGTAACAATGGACGTTAATATAAATTACAATAACCAACTAATGTTAATACAACAATACTTAAGTAAAGCTGATCGACTAGTAGATCAATTATTTCCTGGAATCTATATGAAAGGTAAATCTAAAAGAGGACTAATAGATGGACTTTGTAACGTAGTAAAATTTCTCACGTAAACCTTAATGCCGACGACGGTAGACGATATGACGAGCTAATAGACAAACTAACTAAATTCACTGACACACAAAAAATCATTTTGCAAGAACAAGCGCATATATTAAATGATACAATTAATACTTTTGCCACAAATATTAAACATCTGGCAGACAACCAAAATATTCTGAATGAAAATTTAAATAAACTCATTCTCGATACCAAAATAGAAATTGACATTTTAGGAACCCTCTCTACCTTTGCTATCCTGGACCAATCAATCCAATCACTGCAATTATTCATTTCAACATGTACTGACCTAGAGACTTCACATTTGCTCAAACACACCAGTTACATTTATCTTTGATCGATAATGATGATCTGCTCTAGGACAAATTTCTAAAACCCTACAAAATTTACAGACAACCGCTAAGAGAGTTGATGAAAATCGACATTTATACGAATCTTTAAACCAAATTATAGCGTATCAAAAAGATATCACTTTTACCTTTTTATATGAGGTTCCCTTGATAAAACCAGATTTCGAGTACCAATACATACAATTGATTCCATTTCCTGCATTCAATACCAATTATTTTCAAATGATCATACCTACTTACAACACCATTCCTTTCAATACAGAATTTAGCACCCCCGTTAATAACGATCGCTGCATAGAAGTTACTTCTTCCCATTATTTTTCAATTCAAAACTGTGCGAGACACAATTGTTAACACTTAAAGATGATCAAACCCGCCAACCTCTTATATTCCATTTCCACTCCACAAAAATACTAAAAATAAATTGCTCAACTTGGATCGTTAGCTCTCCTAACAAAACTATCATTGATAGAAAATGTATCGATTCCCTAAATAGAAAACTTATTACCGGGTCAGTTGTGTTACATGTCACAAAAGGTTGCTCAGCTCTAATAAATCAAAACGAACTTTTGACCACTTTTGAATCTTCTCCCAATGAGGAAAAACAAATTGAATTAGTGTCTATTGGAAAAATACGATCAAATCCTTCACGTAAACCTGAAATAGCCAAAACTGACTTGTCACCAGTTAATGTCCACAATCTTGTTCAGAACCAAGCAAAATTAACGAAAGAAATTTCAACACTTGAAAACCTCGACCCTATTAAATACGAATATTTACGTTTTAGCTCCCTAATTATTGTAATGGTAATTATTGTAAAATGCGTAACTCTTTACTTTTATTATAAACGTGTATCAATTATATATAACCTATGTAAATTAATAATCGAGAAGTTGAAAATATAAATTCTAACTCAATAGCCTTGGTCCAGTGCACGTCAACTTGGATTAAGCCCTATATGTAATCACATAAAGTTATTGTTTTATTGTGAACGCAACGCTTAACATCCATTAGTTGAACTTATTAATGAATTATGCAAACTTGCTTGAATATAATCTCCTATTATATTCATCACTAAGGATGGATGAATTACGTGATCTATTCTGCTGTGCTTTTATAGATAGGACTGCATCCGCTTGATTATATAGAAAATTGCATACAGACTGTTGTTCCGTTTATAAGCCACTGTGGGAATAATTTAGTCAGTAGTAGCTTGCACCTTTATGAAATTCTGTAACTCTGCTCCGTATTTTCTGCAAATATAAAGTGTAACTTTTAAAAAACAGTTTTCTTCGTAATGAAAAGTTAAATCGCAGTCCTTTTTGTTTCAAGTAGACCATCTGTTAATATTTTATACTTAGCTACTAAAAAATATGAAAAAAAAATATGAAAAAAAATAACTATTTAGGATTTTTGTTGTATTTGCAGTGAATTATGGCTTTCAAAAGAGTGTATGGCCTTCAAAAGAGTGTATGGCTTCAATAATGAAGCAGACGTATTATAGTTTCAAAAACTCCTTCTTGAAGACGATGATGATGAAGCAGTTGAAGAGGTCTTGAGAAGAAGATTATATACAGACTGTTCCGAAGCCATAGAAGAAAGAATAGAGAATTCAGATAGTGAACAAGATGATACGGATGCAAGTATAACATCATGATGAAGATGAAAATTGTTATGTTGCTGTCAGAAAGAAGAACGGAAAAATCGTTGACAATTATTCATAAAAAAAAACACCCTATAACAGAAAAAAGGAGATTGTAGAAGCAAAATATACTTGTGAGCCTTCCAGGAATTATTGGCAACGCTCGCCAACTTACGGGATGTTTTGCAGCGTGGAAGTCTTATCGATGACGCATTCTAAACCTGATAGTCACCTACATGAATCAGCATATACTAAGTGTACAATCCAACTTCAGCAGAGAAAGAGACGCACGTATTTCTGATGTGATCGACATCCATGCATTTATAGGTCTACTTTACGTGGCTGGACTTTATAAAGGCGCCCGATTGAATTTAGAGGAGCAGTGGGACACAACAGGAAACGGTGTTGAATAATTCAGATTGATGATGAGCTTAATGCACTTTAGATTCCTGTTTCGCTGCTTCAGGTTCGATAACCGAGAGTCCAGAGATGAGAGAAAAAAAAATGATCGGTTAGCTGCCGTGCGGGAAATATTTGAGATGTTCGTTGAAAACAGAAAAACCTGTTATTTACTAGGAGCCAATGTGACAATCGATGAAAAGCTGGAAGCGTTTCGAGGCAGGTGTAACTTTATCCAATATACTGAGATGGTTTTTGGCCCTCTAAAACAACTCTGGACGCAGTGCAGAAAAATTTAAAATAAAATCACAAAAGCACAGAGTTGATATGATTCACACAACTGTGTAAATTCACATAAATTTGTCACTTGAAATTACATTGGAAAAATTAACCATTAACATTCAAATTATTTGAATAAGCTAGAAAAAAATGAAACTCGAATTTCATAGGTTTGGAGGCAGTATTGTAAATTTTAAACAAAACTGGCAATAAATAATTCAAAATATGCAAAGTCAAATAATGCGAAAAAAAATCAAAGTAAATTATAAATGGGTCTGATGGATGAGCATTTTAAAATATCAGAGGTAAGAGAAAGTTTAAGGAACGAAATGTGCAAGAGAGCACAAAGCCAGGCAATGTACATGCAGCATCAAGATGGAGGATTTGAGGAAAAGCAAACAGGTTTTAAAAAGGTAGGAAATTCAAGCAAGGCGGATGTAAAACAATTGGTGAACAGATAATTAATCAATGTAGTGGCAGTTTAATCAATGTAGTGGCAGTTTAAACAATGAAGTGATTTTACAACAAACTAAGTGGCGCTATAATATAAGGAAAAATTGACAATTCATTGGACAATTATTCTAGATTTAAAACATTGTAAATATTCAGCATATTTGTTAGAATTAGATTTATAAATAATGTTCTTGGACTTGGTTCATATCCCTTTTAAATAATTTAGATTGTGTTTTGTTGTTAACGAACCTGGATCATCAATTGTTTTTGAAAATAAATTATAACATGACAGACAATTTTTACTCCAGTTTTTAAATAAAGAATTTTGCTACTTAGCATAAATTTACGTGAAAATAAATAGCACCATTGTGTTCAGCACGTGTTTGTGTACCAGCACGAATAAAGGCAAGGTTTTCTACGTCAAAAAGTGAAATTTTCATCCGGCTGCCTTCGACGATCCCAACGGTGGCCGTTCCTATCATCTCGATAAGCATCGTACGAGGGGTTACAGGCGTGCCAGCTTTCAGTTTCAGTATAAGGTGCACACAGTGGCGTGCTAGTAACATTTTAAATTTCAAAGTTATTAACAAATCAAGAACCCAACCCTGTTAGAGACGCGTACCATGCACTAATTAGAGCTAGCAAAATTATAATAACAGATGTGTAAATTATACATAAAGGGCAAATCACTGTTTAAACTCCCATAAAAGTCGAACCCAGAAGAATTTGATTATATCAGTCAGAATTTGAGTAACATAAATTTCAAACCAAAAACGAAATAAATTGCAGTGTGGGGATAGTTTATTTAATTATTATAAAAATTACATACCATCAGCTTTCAGCAAAGATTATTGCAATACAGGGTATTAGGTAAACATGCGGCAAAAATTCAAAGGGTTATTCCTTGGGCTATTCTAAGAATATTTTGTCATATGATGATTTCTGAAAAACCCCTTTGTTTCGAAGATACAGGGTGACGACAATTTGCGACAACCATATTCGATTATTTTGAAATCATTAATGTAAATAAAAGTTTGGCGTACGCCAATGAGCTTATCAAGTACAAAAAATTGTTAACGATAACGGCTGTTTTATCTACTAACCTACAAGTGGATTTCATTTGAATACGTCTCGTCATTGATCATCATCTGTATCGGTCGCAGTTGTTTAGATTGAGTGACGTTTGGCTGTTTGACGTGTCTTTAATAGTTAGTGAAGTCCTCTACCATGAATCATTATACGAACGCTGAGATGACTGACATGCATTTCATGTATGGACTTGCTGATGGCAATTCATTCCAAGCTAGACGAATGTACATTAAACGGTTTCCTGGCCGTAATATCCCCGACCGAAAAATCTTCGAAAAAATTTTCGACGTCTTCGTGAAGCAGGCACATTGAAACGAAATAGAGGGCCAGGAAGATTAATGACAGTAAGAACGGTACAGCTAGAACAGAATGTGCTGGACATGATAGAGGAAGAGCCACGTAGTTCTACGCGAAAAATTGCCAATACTTTGAATGTAAGTCATTGGACAGTTTGGAAAATTCTTAAGGGCAATTTGTTGCAACCATACCACATTCAATGTGTTCAGGCACTACTACCTGCTGATTTTCCTCGACGTATTGCATTATGTCAATCACATTTCAGTTTGGCTGCTCGTGATTTTTTAACAGCAACATATGGAGATCGCTGGATTGGTCGAGGTGGGCTACACGCATGGCCTGCTCGATCCCCAGACTTCAACCCCCTGGATTATTTCTTATGGGGATATCTGAAGTCATTAGTTTACGCTATTCCAGTGGAGAATTTGGACGAATTGCGAAATAGGATAATTGCTGGGTGTAACTCAATTAGAAACGATCCTGGTGTGTTTGAAAGAGTTCGGCGCTCAATGATCAGAAGATTGAATGCTTGTATCCAGGCTGGAGGAAGTAATTTCGAACATTTATTCTAGATTGAGCAACGTTACATGTACTTTTTGATAATAAAATGTTGTTACTGTCGCAAATTTCGTTCACCCTGTATCTTCGAAAAAAAGGGCCTTTTCAGAAATCATCATAGGTCAAAATATTATTAGAATAGGTCAAGGAATAACCCCTTGAATTTTTGCCGCATGTTTACCTAACACCCTACATACCATCAAAACCGGCCAAGTATGGTATTAAGATTTTTGCGCTGGTTGATGCTAAAACATATTACACCAGTAATATGGAAATTTATGCTGGAACACAACCAGATGGCCCATATTCTATCAGCAACAAAAGCGTTGATATTGTAAAAAGGATGATCTCGCCCATACACAACACTGGACGTAATACTAAGCAGGAATACAGTATGTGCAAATGTCTTAACAAAAATGCAGTATCTACACTGTAGATACTGCATTCTAATTAAGTATTCTGTAGATACTGCGTTTTTAGGTAGTATAAGTTGGCGCGAAACAACACCTGGTCGCCACATGCTGCGGTTTAAGGGATCTCCTCGTAGTCATAACAAACTAGCTGTGGTGTGATTGTGACGAGTGAATTAGGTGTTTAACAATTAAAGGTGTGCAATAATTAAAATTAAGGTTAAAATGATGTTGTCTAGCCGTAAAAAATTAATTATGAAATTGGCAAGCAATGCTACTAACTCGGAAAACATTACAGGGCTGGATTTTCAAACAAGAGGTATGCAAATATAATTATAATTTCTAATATTAGCTTGCTAGAGCACGCTTTGTTCAACCATTTCAGATTATAAAGATGTAACGAAACAACTGTCGAATAATGTTGAGGTATTAAATAGCGGAACAACCAATTCTGAAATCTCAGATAAGTTGGTTTTAAACAAAAATGTTTACATGACAGCTTTCTCTAATTAGAAATGCTTTAGTTTCTAACAGTAATACCCAACTTACTACAGTACCGGATTACCAGCACGACAGTAATTATAAAACCATAATAGACCGCTCAGGTGAGATTTGATATTATAATTGTTGTAATTATCGTTCAATTTTATTAGTAAAAAACCCATTCGGTTCTTTAGAAACATGGAATTTACATTTAATGGAAGCACTTCCAATAGAATTCGATGATGGTACCATCAACTGCAAGTAGTGCTCTAACTCAATTTGCGTTTGTATCTTCTCAGGACAGTGATCAGCATGAAAACAGTGAACACCAACAATTAAATAACTTACTGAAGACACTGGCTTTCAATTTCCTGTTAGATACTTTCAAGAAGACAGTGAACAGCATGAAGACGCTGAACAGCAACAATCAGATAATGCTCCAGAGGAAATTATTGAAGAAAGTGGCATTCAATTTCCTGTTGGATCTTCTCAAGAGGACAGTAAACAGCATGGAAACACTGAATACCAACAATTAGAAAATGCTCCAAAGGATTTCTTGAAGCAAATGACAGAACTGTTTTTGATATTTTAAATTCTACTCCAAAGGGGCAGCTCCGTCCTGCTGAAGATCAACGAGGCAGAAAATCACCCATAAATTAATTTAAGGGCTATGATCTAATCGATGCGCATATTGAATCGTTCAATCCAACAATCTCGCATTACAGGCGTGAACATGCTCCACGAGTTCGTTACCTTCCCAGTGATGTCAACATTTCTTTCATGTACCAAGATTTCCTTGAAAAATATCCAGCCACAGTTCCATCCTATGAAGTGTGCCGTGTGAGAGTAAAACACAAAAAGATATCCTTTGCATTATTAGAACATGAAGAATGTCAGAATTGTGAAGCATATAAACTGCATAAACACCCAAACGAAAATGTGCAAGAAGCTTGTGAGGTCTGTCAAATATACAACGAACTATATCGTCGGCATACTGAAGTAGAAAATACACATGATGTTGTATTTTCTGTTGACCTACAGAAAGTAATAATGCTCCCTACAGTAGATACTTTCAAAAAGGTTCTTTTTACACGTAAAATGTTGTATTTTCTGTTGACCTACAGAAAGTAATAATGCTCCCTAGAGTAGATACTTTCAAAAAGGTTCTTTTTACCCGTAGAATAGTTGCATATAATGAACGTTTTGTGCCTGTTGGCAAAAAATCACCATACAAGCCATTTGCATGCATTTGGCATGAAGGCATAAATGGTAGAAGCAAAGAAGACCTGGTAAGCACATTTTATGCGTTTTTTAAAAGACACCGCGACGCACCACAAATAACACTTTGGCTCGATAATTGCTTCAACCAAAACAAAAATTGGTATTTGTTAACCTTCCTTGTTTATTTGGTTAACTCAAATGAAGTATCCATTAACCAAATTACACTTCACTATTTCCAAGCAGGCCATACCAGATTTTGCTAATGCTGTGCAAGAAGCCAATAAAGCTAAAGTTGACGTTCAACAAATGAAATTCAACGATTTTTATTTATGGAGACTATAAATCAGAACAATAATTGAAAAAATTACAAAACAGGCCTTACTTGAATGATATGGGCTGCATACAAGCTAAAAGAGGACAATTTTCTTTAAAATTTAAAACTTCTTACAGCGCAGTTGATTTCATTAACCTGGATTTTTTATGCAAAAGCTAAGGGGATTTTAAAACCAGCAGCTCTACAAAAACCCTGTGCTATTTTAAAGGGAAAAAAAGAAAGTATTTTTTCAAACCTAGGAAGTATTTTACCAAATAACTGAACATTTTGGGAGCAACTGGAAATAAGCGACGATTAACAAAATAAGTATGATTAAATGTTCATTGTAATCTGTTAATGCAATTTTTGCTTTATGAAACAATTGTTTTGTAATAATTAAGTTAAAAATAATTTCCTTTACTTTTTAGTTCCAGTAAATTAGAAATATGTATTCTATAGATATATGTTTAATACTCCTTTATTTTGAAGAATAAATAAAAATATAAGTAACAGATTTACATAAATGTATAACTTTTTGCATGGTATTTTTATAGTCTACAATAAAGTAGTGTTTCTTTAAAATGCACTTCATACTGCGTTCTTACTTAGGAAGCAACAGCATATTCTATCTCGCTGTAGAAGTATCTGCAGTTTTTACAAAAAAAGAGCGTCTTAAAGTAAAAATAACTTCTTTACTAGATTTCTAGCAAATAAATTACTAAGGAATCACGTATTTCAGAAGTATGTTGACCACACTGTATTAGAAACTCTCCCAAACACAAAAGTGGGTTTTACTCCAAACTGTAATTTTGCACATACTGCGTTTTTGCTAAAGAGGGCAGTATACGCGTGAAATTTAAATGTATAGTGGTGGCTGTGGTCGCCGCTGATTGCACTGAGAACACAAGCGTCTACATACATCCAGCCTGCGACGATTTTAATTGTGTATAGGCAACCATCAGTACACTGCATAAGTGCACAAGATTGTGGTGTGAATAGTGATTCACTTTTGCATTGTTATGAGTGGTTACGATTGGAATAAAACTTATTTTGTGAATTCACGTAGCTGTATAGGGTAGGTGGGGGCAAATGTCCGCATGGGGTAAAAGTCCGCATGCGCTTTGTGGGAGACATAATATTTATATTACATGTGTCAACGTATCACTCGGTTAGTACGTTGCAGAAATAGCTACACTGCAGACACATGGTTTGTGCGTCGTAAATTTTGTAAATTATGAGGTAAGTTTGAATTGTCTGTGTTGTAATGTAATTTTTTCAAATATCTTAGTGAAGATGACAAGGTACCAGTTAATTTGTTAAAAAAACTTTCATATTCACTAAAATACTTGGATTCTTAAAAACAATTATCATCAACAAAATACTTATCTAAGCTTATCTACCTCCAGAAAAGCATTGCTAAAACAAAAAAAAATATTTTGGGGTTAAAGTCCGCATGTCTAATGGGGCAAAAATCCGCTGCGGATGTATACCCCTTTTTTGCTGACAGCCCTTTGATAAAAAAATTTAAAACTACTAGCTGGGATTATCATGTTTATTTTTTGCAGGACTTATAAACTAAAAACCGAAAATCTTAAGCCACTGAGTGAGGATGTACTACGGCAGGTTCGACAGTTGCAGGAGAGAAGTATATCGATAAGGGAAATTGCAAGAACCATTGGCTACGATGCATCCACCATTAGAAAGAGACTTAAAGCCGACAGAGGAGAAGCCTGTCAGGCCATTTTATATTTCCCAGGAATTTAATTAACTACACAAAGTCCATCGCGTAAAACTGCAATGTTTCGCATCTAGTATAATAATTCGCAATCCTTGTACACCCCTGGTATCGTTGTTCCTAATTTGTAACCTTTTGGGCATCCCTTCTAATACCGTTTCATGCAGCTGGGGACAGGACAGCGCGGGAAGTTCTGGACGGAGGGAAAAAGCTCACCCGTCACAACTTGGATAAGCTAGAAGCTTTCTGGCGGGATGTTGTGGGACAGCCGTCTCACCCGCACCCAAGACCCGCCCACCCTCCGCCGCCGAACCCCGTGCTACAGTTCCTCTGGGATCCCATCTCGTGTGAAGAGGTGGAGAACACCAAGATCCCAGTGTCCTCAGCTCCCGGATTGCATGGCATCACACCGAGGCAATGGCGCGCGATTCCAT
Organism: Agriotes lineatus; assembly: GCA_940337035.1. Taxonomy (NCBI): domain Eukaryota; kingdom Metazoa; phylum Arthropoda; class Insecta; order Coleoptera; family Elateridae; genus Agriotes; species Agriotes lineatus. Next base: position 782,576 of record CALNHX010000008.1, read on the forward strand.
CTCCAACGCGCGCCCTTCTCTTCAACGTCGTCATGCTGGCCAGTGGATTCCCGAAGCAGCTCCTCATGTCACGGACTGTCTTCATACCGAAGACAGCCGAGCCGGAACAACCGAGCGACTACCGACCCATCTCCATTACGTCGGCAGCGGTACGCCAACTACACCGCATCCTGTCAACCCGTTTACAACATGCACTCCTCTTCGATGAACGCCAGCGGGCCTTTATCTCCGCAGATGGTTCGGCGGAGAACACGGTAGTCCTTGACGCCCTTATCTGGACTGCCAGGGCTCGACTGAGAGAGCTTCACATCGCCACCCTGGACATGTCAAAAGCCTTTGACATGTTCAGCCACGAAGCTCTCGCTGCGACTATCGAGCAGCTTGGCCTACCACCAGGCCTGAGAACCTACATCGCCAAGCTGTACGAGGGGTCCGAGACGAAGTTCGTCGTGGGAGACAGGACGTCGCAAGTTCCGATTCAAGTGAGAAGAGGAGTTCGCCAAGGGGATCCACTATCGCCGCTACTGTTCAACATGGCTGTCAACAACATCCTGGCAGCCATACCACGAGAGGTCGGCTTCGATCTAGAGGGCCATCACACCTCGGCCCTCGCCTACGCCGACGACGTGGTCCTAGTTGCATCCTCCAAAGTGGGGATGCAGGAAGCTTTAACCAGGGTAGAAGAAGCCGCAGCCAGCATGGGACTGAAGCTCAACGCCCAGAAGAGCTCATCCTTCCCTCTGGTGCCGGACGGGAAGACCAAGAGGATCAAAGTCCTAACCTCCCCCCCATTCACATCCAGGGGGGCGTCTTCCCGCTACCCAGATACTTGACACATGACCGTATCTTGGTATTGAGTATCAGTCCGCGGGAGCCAAGCCTGTCGAGCAAGAACTGGGAGAGGCACTTACCAACATCACTAAAGCGCCTCTGAAGCCCCAGCAACGTCTTCAAATCACGAGAGCCTTCCTGATTCCTAGGATATAGGTACCACCATCTCGTCCTGGGAAAAACTACCGCAGGAAGGCTGAAGACGATCGACAGACAAATCGGGCGTGCTGTCAGAACCAGGCTTCGACTCCCGCACGACACAGCAGAGGGCTACTTCCACGCCAGCATCAGGGACGGCGGCCTCGGGATTCCTGCATTGGCCACCCTCATCCCTTGCCTCACCACTGCGCGCCTTGGCCGTCTACAACAGTCTACTTCAGGGACAGCCCGAGCCGCTTCTTCGTCCCAAAGGATCTTACGCAAGATCCGATAGGCGGAGATGTTAGCCAGCAAGCTCGGGCTACCAAGAGCCCCCCAGGCCATAGACCGTCAGAAGCACTGGGCGAAGATACTGCACCAATCCGTGGACGGGAGAGAGCTGCAAGAGTCCTCGAGCAGTCATCTCTCCAGCAACTGGGTCCAGCGAGGTTCCTCAGCAATACCAGGGAGGGACTACGTGCAGCATCATCACGTTCGAGTAAACTGCCTCCCAGCAAGAGTGCGTGTCTCCAGGGGCCGGCACCAGACCGTCGGGCAGCTACTTTGCTGGGCCGGGTGTCGTGCAACTGAGACGGCAGTACATATTATCCAGTGCTGCCACCGAACGCACGGAGGCAGGGTGAAGAGACATGACGCCCTTTGCAACGCCTGATCTGACGGCCTGCCCAAGAAGGGATGGGAGGTGCAGCAGGAACCTCATCTTCGCACTTCACGTGGACTCCGGAAGCCGGATCTCATTGCCAAGAAGGGAGTGCATAGAGTGATCATCGACCCTCAGGTCGTCCCAGGCACGACCCCTCTCCGTGAACACCACTTAAGGAAGAGGGCATACTACGCCGAAGACCCGGAAGTTGTTGAAAGTGTGGCAGACCGACTTCAGCTCACGGTGGAGGACATCGAGACGACCACGTGCACGATCTCTTGGCGCGGAATCTGGTGCGACAAGTCGCACCAACACCTCTCCGCAACTGGGCTTTCGGACTCGTTCCTGGCTGGATTGACGACGCGGGTGCTCCAGGGATCCCATACCAACTGGACCTGATTCAACAAGATGACGACGCTGAACCACAACCGTCGTCAGAGGGCTCCAAGAGAGGGTATCGGCTGAGCGGGAGACTTCATCTGAGGTTAGGGGGGTGTCGCTAGCCTCCCGCTGTGATTGCGTCTTTGTGTTATATATATATTTGTATATATATTATATGTTGTAAATTGTAAATATTGTACGTGTAATGTAAATAGCAAACATGAATAAACATGTAAGTGGCCCAATAGAAGTATTGACTGTTAATGACTTATAACTTGTTTCCCTTGTGTTGTGCATGTTTGTTTACAGGGTGACTCAGCCACTGTGTCGAGATCAATGTAAGGCGCGTTTGTCGCTACGCTGCTGTTTCCAGAGTTAGTATTAGAGCACTTCTCGACCCGTTTAACCCTCTAGGTCCGGTTGAACGTGGGTATCTTGAGTTGGATCTGATGGCGGACATTTCTTGAGCAATACCCTGTATATACCTCGACACGCTTGACCTGTGGTGTACCGTTTTGAACCATGCCCATTTCCCTGAGCGCATTCGAGCCGAGGCCCTTAACCTATTTTTTACGATTCTCAGGGTGAGCGGGCTTTATTCCCGGAATTGTCTAGTCATTTGTTACTCACACGGTTGTGGGTGTCGTTAAGTCGTTTTGATACCGTAACAAGCCTTGGGGCGGTTCCGAGCTGTATTTACTGCGGAGGAAGGAAAGCAAATTGCAGATCACTGCAAGGCGTTAGACTTGCGTTTTTATGGACTTACTCTAAAATCGCTTCGTTATTTAGCATATCAATTTGCGGAAAGAAATGGCGTTGCGCATCTATTTAACAAGGTAAAAAATTAGCGGGTAGGGATTGGACAAGAAAATGTATGCAAAGAAACCATCTCTCACTGCGTACACCTTGAAAAAACCAGTGTAGCTCGAACAATGGGCTTTAACAAACAGCAGTTGTCCCAATATTTTGAAAACTTGAAAAGTGTTCTTAAGAAATATAAGTTTCTGCCCCAAAAGAATATACAACATGGACGAAAGTGGTTTTCAGACTGTACCAAATAAATTGCCTAAACACATAGCTCCCACTGGGAAAAGAGAAGTAGCCAAAGATGTGACTGCTGAACAGGGCAAAACTGGGACGGTGGCATGTTCTATGAGTGCCGTGGGACACAATGTTCCACCATTTTTCATTTTTGCACGCAAAAGGCTACCCTCTCTATTAATTAAGGATGCTCCAACTGGGTCTGCTTTAAGCGTAACAGATTCTGTATATATGAACTCTTTAAAATTCGTCGATTTTTGGAGCACTTCCGCAAGTATACAAATCCTTCCCCCGACAACCCGTCCTGTTAATATTAGATAACCACATTTCTCATAGCGGTCTCCCAGCCGTAACTTACGCAAGAAACAGCAATATTCACATGCTTAGTCTCCCACCACACAGCAGCCACCGAACACAGCCACTTGACCGAAACTTTTTTAGACCATTGAAAGCCTATTAGGATGACTTATGTGATAATTGGACATCACACCCTGAGCAAGTAGTGACCGACACGTCGCAGGATTACTCAAGCAGGCCTATGAGAAAACAGCTACCATCGAAAAAGCCGTTAACGGATTTAAGATGACAGGCATTTACCCTTTAAACGAAAACATTTCTACTGATGAAATTTTCTACCTGCCTCAGTAACAGAACAATCTCATGAAACAGAAGGAAAAAAACTCTCAGCAGTAACGAACTACAAGCACCAGAATATATTGTTGAAGTAGACGAAATTATAGAAAATTCTTCTCCAAAACCTGGATGTTCCCGCGAATGGGAATACCAAACATCTTGTTCAAAAGAAAATGCTGAACAATTGTCAGTTACGTTACCATCAGATATTCCTTTGCCGATACTTACGAAAAAAGAAAACGATCAATCTTACTTCCACACCAAACAAAGAGCAACTGGAAATGATAGAGCAGGAGAAAAGCAAAATAGAAGAGAGAAAAAGAAAAGAAAGCATCAAGAGAAATAAAACAACAATAAGAAAAGTTTTTGACGAAAAAGATAATAAGTCACAGAAAAATGATCCTTCCTCCTCTAAATCAGAGTCACAATTATCACTCCATGACAGCAGCAGTGATGGTATGAACTTTTCTAAAAGTGATTCCGAGTCAAACACCGGTCTACTTGAGTATAGTCTAGGGGAATTTGTTGTAGTTTAAGTTTATGGAAAAACAAAATATTCATTTCAACTTCACGTAATGCGAATAACTAATTTATTGGATGACGGTTGTATGGGAATTTATAAAAAGGCACTTAAAACAATGTACTTTTCGGAAACTGAATAATTTTTTCTCGACAGTGCTGACATCAGAAAACTAAGCATCTAAGCCAACTCAATGCAGTTCTGCAAGATTGAAGAACTTTTTAACTTTTCTACTGACTTGAGTGATTTAATGTTGCATTAGATTCCACATTTAAGGACTGATTTAAGCGAATTAAAGTTGTTTTTATGTTTTATAAATTTTTGAATATTTAATTCTTTTGACCAAAATATATGTTTACAGAGTAAATTGTAGTTTTTGATTTATTTTTAAATAGAAAGGGCAAACATCCGCGTGTGTGGATTTTTGTCCCACTTGATGGGGAAAAGTCCGGATTGTCACATTTTAGATTGCATCCTAAAATGTTTTTTCTAACATTTACTTTGCGTTAGTTTTTACATGGGCAAGGATATTAACTACCTTAACGTTCCAAAAAATTTTAGGTAACCACACATTCTCAACAGTGGCAAATTTAAAAACTCATATAAATCAAAAGCACTCAGGTGACTCACGTTGGTATTTATCATTATAATATATAAATAATGTTAGGTACAGTATCATCTAATGAATGTATTGTTTGTTTCACAGATAAATTGAATATTTTGTACCCCGAAGAAATTAAATCTGCTTCATCTAAAACATGTGGTGAGTGCAATGTACAGTTTTGAAATACATAAAACCTTAGAGCACATGTTCGAAAAAAGCATCCAGGTACATTTATAACTCTATTTTAAGAACAAATGTTTGTGATATTCGTTTATTGTAGATAAAATTAGTGTGCTGTGTCAGACATATAATATTGAAGCGGAATGGGAAGTATGTCAACAAACCTTTTTGAGCATGGACAATCTCGCAACACACATTAGACGAAAACATTCTGGTGACAAAACTATTATTAGTCCGGTAAATTATTCATTAATTGTTTATTAACATTTTTCAGATGGCTCTTTTGATGGACATAAATGTAACTATTGTGAAAAGTTGTTTGGTAGTGAAACCAGTTTAAAAAACCATTCTAAGACACATAATCCTCAAAATTCATTGAAGTGTCCATTGTGTGCTTATTCTGACAGTAAAATTAATTTGATAAGCCATTATTTTTCATATGTTATATGACAAAACGAGAGCACACTGGAAGAGATGTTCCAATCCAAGAATTTAAATGCTGTAAATATTAATTTAGATAGTTTAGACGTCCATGTAGACCGAACATGCTTTCACAACTTTGAGAATTTTGAAGCAAATAAATAATTGTATTCTGAAAATAAATAATGATTTTTTATATAAACCGTTATAATTTAATTAACTATAAATATTTTTATTTGGTGAAGAAGTGCAACTTTCGAGATTTTCGCCATTCGCGATTTTAATTTTCAGTATTTTATCTTTCGAGATTTTTGTCATTAAAGATTTAGACTTTTCGAGATTTTTGTTTTCGCGATTTTACCTTCGAAATGTTTGTTTCTAGATTTTCACCAAAAACCACTTTCTCTAGTTGTTGGAAACCGGCAATTGTCGTTCCTATATCAAAAACATCGAATGCATTTAGATCAGAATTCAAAGATGCGTCTTTACGAGGTATGTTAAACAACAGTGACAGTGTCTGTTGACTGACATTGTAAAATTTTAGGTGGCTTGTTTCACATGTCGCAGTGTTTATGACGTCAAGTATAAAACTGCGGAAAACTGTATGTTATGCCAATGATCCAGAATTGTCGCTACAAGTTCGTATGTTGACTGCATCGGCATTTGTTCTAATTCCAGATTTATCGGAAGTCTTCGAACAATTGATAGAATCTGACTACTATACACAAAAAGTTCACAATATACGAGATATAACAGATTATGTTGAAGATACGTGGGTAGGACTTCGCCTACGTGGTCGTACGCGACCCCCTTTTCCACATGATCTCTGGAACTGCTAGTATGCGGTGCAAGAAAGTATGCCGCGTACTAACAATACTGTTGTAGGGTGACATAAGCGTATTAATGAATTACTTGCAGCAAAACATCCCAACATATGGAAACTCATTGACTGCATAAAAAGGACAACAGCTAAACGACACCGTAATCGAACATTATATTCAAGGGCGAGAAGCCCTGCCGTGAAGAAATGTTACAGGGATGTTACAACCACGCTTCAGAATTGCGTTGCAAGATATGCTGACACTCAAGCCATCGATTATTTACAGCAGTCGAGCGAGTTTATCATGGAGGTGCGTGCGTTTGTCGCGATGCCACGTAGAGATCTATCGCTTCCAGAAAAAATCTCCATTATTGCCGCCGTCAAAGGCCAGCCCCCAGGCGCAAGTCTTCGCCAGCTGATGGAGGCGACCAAGGTGTCGAAGTTCACACTCTGGCGACTGCTGCAGCAACAGGAAAAACTTCCGAGAGGAGTGGATGCGCAATTTGAGGGGAGCGACCCATAAGCGAAAGACTGACAATTCCAATAAAATGGTAGATGGATCAACTGCCCACAATTTAAACTTAAATGTGTAAATTTTTCATACTTTATATTACAAAACGAGAGCACACTGGAATAGATGTTCCAATCCAAGAATTTAAATGCTGAAAATATCAATTTAGATGGTTTAGACGTCCATGTAGACCGAACATGCTTTCACAACTTTGAGAATTTTGAAGCAAATAAATAATTATTTTCTGAAAATAAATAATGATTTTTTTATATAAACCGTTATAATTTAATTAACTATGAATATTTTTATTTGGTGAAGAATTGCAACTTTCGAGATATTCGCCATTCGCGATTTTAATTTTCAGTATTTTATCTTTCGAGATTTTTATCATTAAAGATTTAGACTTTTCGAGATTTTTGTTTTCGCGATTTGCACCAAAAACCACTTTCTCAGTGGCGGATTTAACAGGTGGGCAAAAGCGCGCTTGCCCACTGGGCCCCCCCGACGAAAGGCTTTCAGGGCCCCTGAAAGTTACACCTTCGATTTCTTTTTTTATTTTTTTGTTGAAAAAATGTTTCGGTGAGTCCCTTGTGGACAGCACAAGTTCAATTTTCATTCAGGGGCCCCCTGTTATCAGAATAATTGCAATGATTGATAACTATCGTAAATTAAATATAAAATCAAATAACTTTTGTAATCAATCAGTTATTTAAAACGTCTACGATTTTCTCAAAGTTTGTCGAATATTTCTGACTTATCAAAAACGTTCTAAAGGGGCCCCCGCTCATCTAAATTCAGTTAACAGTCAACTGACCACCACTTTCGAAAGTTGAAATTGCCGCGCCCAATAATGAGAATTCACCGAGCATGCGCGGGAACTGTCACTATAGTTACCGTACTGGATGAGTAATTTCTACGAGTTCTGTCGAGTTCCGTGTCAATCGAGTTCGTTTATCATTTATCCAGTGTTTATGGACAAGTGCCGCAGTGGTTTGCAATGTAAAATGTGAATTTATTCGATAAAAAAACCTGATTCCAGATACTCTAGGTATGTACATTAAATATTGCTCCGTGTGAGAATTTTGCTTACTATAACATAACCTAGTAATTTATATTTTTCCATGGTAGATCTGATTCTACTATATATTTTGCTTAAAACTTTTCTGTCATAGTGATCTGTGCGTCCATCATTCAATTACATGATGCATTTTAGAATAAACCGATATTTTTTTTCAAAAATCAACATCTCTACCCCTAACCCTCACTTTTCCTCGCCTCGGTAGCCTCGGTGAAATATGTTGTCACTGCAAACAGTTGTTCCTTTATAATTCAATAATTGTCTACTTTTATCTGCCTGTCTCCAGAACAAATGTTATGCTTAAATCGCCCATATATACAATGTGTGCTAATTTTAATGCCATAAGTAGCGAGGTAGATATTCACTCAGATAGTATACGGAATATCCTGCAAGCATCCCGTCAAATTCCTAATTGATAACAGTATTCGCTGTTATTAGATGTTATTATCTATCATCTCTGATTTAGATTAAAATTATTCAAATCATTCATAATTATTTCTTTATTCATGATGAAATGTTTATTTAATATTTGTATTTTCTAAATATGTATTTGTTATTCTTATCGATAGTACCTAGGGTTAAGTTGGTTTGATATTTGTAATTTTAAATGTAGCTGAACTATTCTTTATTTTTTGTTTAATAGCTATATATCGTTTTTGTTGCTTATTAATGTATTTTTGTAATAACGTTTTTGTATGATTTGTCCTATAATTGGCTGCCGCTGTTGGACAATAAAGATTATTATTATTATTATTATTATTATTAATGGTTTTAGATGACATGGAAAAAACAAAAGAAAAAAGTGGATTTGAAAAGAGAAAAATTAGAGAAAAAAGAAAATTGGAAAATGCTGGAATTGACCCTAAGCAGACTAAAGTCAGCAATTCTTTCCAACTTCAACATCAACACCAAAGTCAACATCAGTTGAAGTTCAAAACGACGATGATCAAAACTCCACGGAAATCGGATTTCTTTCAGCAGAACAAGAATCCCTATCCGCCAGTTCATCCACCAAAAGACATACCGAATCAAGCGATGAAACATTATCTACAAAATCACCACTAATCCACCCAGAAAATTATAATGACGAAGGTATAGTAGAAATTCTGCTCATACAAATTTTTGGTCCTTATTTCGAAATGTTTATTAAATATGAAATGTAGAGCTGTGAAATTTTGAAAAATGCTACTTCATTTAATATATAAGTTTACATAAGTACGAACATTGGAGTAGAATTGGAATGCAGAATTTTTATTTCAATTTCTACAAAAACGATTCAAACATTTTCATAAAGCCTCTACGATTTAGTATGATCAGAGATTCCGTACTACATCAGATAACTGTTTTTTAATTTTGTTTTTTTACTGTTACAGAAAACAAGCAGGAGAACAAGAAAAGGAAGAGCGGATACAATGAACCGATAAAAACTGGACCTGAGACTAGTGTCAGTCGAGAAAAATCCTCCGTCGACAGAAGTGTTAATGACCAATCGTTTTTCAATAATGAACAAAAAGATAACTTCGCACTCACTGATTCATTTGATAAAGAACCAATGTCCGAATCTGAATTATTATTTTCTGCGAATGCACCGCCAATAGTTTCGAAATTCAACAATGACATAGGAATTTATAAAAATCAGATTTTAAACGAAGATCAGAAAAGAATGCTTTTACTTGCTGGCCCTTGTCAACCTACAGAAGCTGATATTCCCAATGGCAAATTCAAACTCACAGAAAATGGGCGCCATTTCAACTCGCAGTATTATTATAAACGTACGCAGAAGCCTTTCGAAGAAAATGATCTTAGCCCTTGGTTATCATACTCACCGACTCTACATCATGCTTATTGCCATTATTGCCGAAAACGGACATCCAGTGATGCTAGCATTAACACAAATCAAACCAAAGAACATCAGCAGAATAGCTTTGGAAATGAGGATACGAAAAAAGGTATATGGTGCACTGGTTACATGGATTGGAAACATGTTCAGCGATCCATTTCAATACACAGTTTGAGCAAGAGTCATCTCCAGAATGCAGTTGCAGCAGCAAGTTTTCTCAAGAAAGCTGATATCCGTCATCAACTAAATCAACAAATTAGCGAAGAAGCGAAAAAATGGCGTTACGTCCTGAACATTTTTTTTGATACCATAAGAACTTTGAGTGGCGACGGGACAACCGACGTGTCGGCTCCGTCACACAGTGTTAATTAACAGAGTTTAAAGCCAGTAAAAGAGTGAATTAATTCTAGTAAAGTGCAGAGTGCATACAACAAATAGTAGAAAGCCAGTCTGCAATAGTTAAGGTCAGTAAATAGTAAAGATAATCTAGGATAAAGAAGAATAGAAACAGGAGAGGTTAGGTCAGCGTAAAGATAGAGGAAACGATACGCAGGAGTGAAGTATAGAGGGGGACGCAAAGCGTGCGTGGCCTCCGAGGGGTCGACCCGGACCAAACACGCTCCACAACGGCGACGGAGTTACTAAACTTATTCCGAAACAAAATACAAAATACGGACTGCTAAAACTGATAGGCCGCGGGCGCGCGCACTTATAGCGGAAATTCAACATATGCAAGCAACGCCAGATTAAATCCAGCAGAACTAAATACGCAAGTGAAAATACAAATATAATTTAAAGATCTTACAGCAAAGATTACATACATTCCAAAAATGAGTCAATCAGATTACTCAACCGAGGAAGGGAAAAGGAAACGAGACGAACAGCGAACAACAAGTGAAGAGGAAACAGAAATTTTTGGAAAGTCCAAGAAGATACACAGATCGCCAACAAAAAAGCACGAGGATAAAATAGATAAAATACTAGGAATGCTACAAAACTTAACAACAGAAGTAAATCAAATAAAGCTAGATCAACAAGAATACAGGGAAAAAATAGCAAAACTAGAATTGGAAAATGAAAGCATGAAGAGAGAAAATGCTATAATAAAAAACGAGTATGAGCAGATAAAAACACAGTTAGGTGAAACAAATACAAGATTAGAAAAGATGGAAAGGGAAAAAAAAAGAATAACGTAATAGTAACAGGTTTAAACATTGACGAGAGCAAAGAAACCAATATAAAAAACGAAATGAACAATTTCTTACAACAACAGCTAGAAGTAGATACCATCATCAAACAAGCCTATAAAATAAGACCCAAGATGTACGTGGTGGAATTAAAAAGCTTTGAAGACAAACTGAAGATCATGCAGAACAAAAGAAAATTGAAAAATATAAGAGGAGAACAAGTATTTATCAATAATGATTTAACGAAAACAGAAAGAGATATAGGAAGACAAATCAGAACGAGAGCGGCTGACGAGAGAAAACAAGGAAAAGTAACCAGAGTTGGGTACAACAAACTAATCATAGACAGAGAAGAATGGAAGTGGAACCCTGAAAGGGGTGCCTTAGAAAAAACCAACAATAACAAAAACGGCTTTCCAAAAAAGTGATTAGCACACGGTCGGACGGATACAAGGTGACGAAAACGGCAAAGGAAATGAATAAGCAAGTAGGACATCGAAACTATAAAAACAAAAAAGAAGAATTAGGGAAGAGAATAAAACTGGGTACATGGAATATACGAAGTTTAAATGGAAAGGAACAAGAAATCATACAAGAATTCGAAAAGGCGAAGTTGGACATCTTGGCAATCACTGAGACAAAGAAAAAAGGACAAGGAACGGTCAACATGGATAGAGGTCATTTGCTAATATATGGGGGAGTTAAAATGGAAGAAAGAGCAGCTGCAGGAGTAGGCTGCATAATAAAAAAGGACTATATAAAAAACTTAAACAAAGAGGAATTTATATCAGCAAGGATCCTAAAAATAGAACTACAATTGGACAATAAATGCAACACAACGTTATTAATAATTTATGGACCAAACGAAGATGAAAAAGCAAACAAAAAGGATGAATTTTGGGAAAATATGTCAGAAGCGATAGAAAATGCCAAGGGCAGAGTAATATTACTAGGAGATTTTAATGGTAGAGTTGGAAAAAGAAATAACGACACAATGGACGTAATTGGATACCAAGGAGAAAGGCATAAAAACAATAACGGAGAAAGGCTATTAAATTTTTGTGTGGAAAATAACTTAATAATAGCGAACACATTCTATACGCATAAGGAAATACACAAATACACGAGAGAAGTGTCGGGAAGAAATGAAAAATCTATAATAGATTATGTAATCATTAACAGAACACATAGGAATGAAATTATGGATGTCAAAGTCAGAAGAGAAGCAGAAATTTACAGCGACCACTACCTAGTAATAGCAAAGATACAACTTGACACAAAAACACAAGAAAATGTTAAAGAACTAAAGTACACCACAAAAGAAGTCATACGAACATATAAATTGCAAGAACGAGAAGTGGCAATGAAATATAAACAACAAGTAGAAGAAAAAATAGGATACGACACAGAACAATGGGAAAAAATGGATTTAGAAGAGTTATGGACATACTTCAAAAAGATAGTCTTAGATACAGCAAAAGAAATATGCGGAGTAAATTTGGTCAACAGAAGGAAAAAACAAACGAAATGGTGGAACGACAAAATAAAAGAACAAATAAAAAGTAAGAAAGATAAGTGGAAGCGCTATCTAGCAAATAAAACGGACGCGAACTATACAGAGTACAAACAGCAACGCATAAAAGTAAAAGAACTGGTATCACGAGCTAAACAACAAAATTGGGAAGAATTCGGAAAGAAAATGGAAGAAGACAGTAAAGGGAATCAAAAATTATTCTACAAGGTACTAAAGAACTTAAGAAAAGGCAAACAACGTAATTTTCAACAGGTAAAAGCAAAGGACAACAAAATGCTTACAGAAGGAAAAGAAATCATGGAAAGATGGAAAGAATATTTCCAAGAACTGTACAACGAAAATGATGCAAATACCACCACACAGAATGAAACAACAGAAACTGAATACGAGAAAAACGAAAACAACATAAAGATAGAGGAAGTAATGATAGCGATAAAAGAAGTAAAGAGAGGAAAATCCGCGGGACACGATAAAGTAACCGGGGAAATGATAAAAAACGTAGGAACACGAGGGATCGAAGTGTTAACAAAAATTTTTGACAAGGCTTGGAACACCGGAAAAGTACCAGAAGAATGGAAGATAGGAATAACAATACCACTGTTAAAGAAAGGAGACGCCAGAGATTGTAGAAACTATAGAGGTATCACACTATTAAGTATCCCTTCTAAAATATACGAAAGCATACTCGAAAAAAGACTTAAGAGCAGTAGTAGAAGAAAATCTAGCAGAGGCACAAAGCGGATTCAGAAAAGGACGAAGTACGCAAGACCACATTTTTAGCATCAAACAAATGATTGCAAAAGCAAAAACACAAGAAACGGAAATATGCATGTTATTTCTAGACCTCGAAAAAGCTTTCGACAGAGTGCCACAAAAAGAAGTCTGGGAAAGTCTAAAACGCAGAAAAGTCAACCAACAACTAAGAACAGCAATAAAAAGTCTATATGACAAAAACAAAAACTACGTGAGGAAGGATAACATGGAATCGGGAACTTTCGAAATAAACGATGGCTTAAGACAAGGCGGAGTAATGAGCCCAATATTATTTACCCTGATGATGGACGATGTGATTAAAACAACAAGAGTGAGAACTAAAAAAGTGCATGTGGGATTTAACAGATTAATACCAGTGAGTGTCTCAGAATGTGCATTCGCGGACGACATAATGATATGCGCAGCAAAAGAAAAGGACCTACAAGAAAATCTGAAGATATGGGAAGAAGAGCTAACGAAAAGGAGAATGAAAATTAATACAAGTAAGACCAAAATTATGGTAATTAGCAAGGAAAATAAAAGTACGAACATAGAAATAAACCAAGAAAAAATAGAGCAAGTGGAGGCCTTTAAATACCTAGGTGTGGCAATACAAAGGGATGGTAACATAGAATGTGAAGTGAATGAAAGGATCAATAATGCTGCAAAACTATATCATAGTTTAAATAACTCATTCATAGGAAAAAAGGAAATAAGCAGAAAAACAAAAATGATAATATACAAAACAGTATTCATACCTATTTTAACGTATGGCAGCGAAAGTTGGATATTGACAAACACACTGAAGAGTAAAATACAAGTTATAGACATGAAGTATCTCAAAAAAGTTAAAGGAATTACAAGAAGAGACAGGATAAGAAACGATACAGTACGGGAAGAACTAGAAATAGAGCCAATTATAAACGTAATAGAAAAACAACAGTTGAAATGGTTTGGACACATGTGCAGAATGGGAAAAGGTAGACAAGTAAAGAATATATGGGAAGCAGGCGTACAAAGAAGTAGGAAGAGAGGACGGCCAAAGAAAACCTGGAACGATGAAGTGGCAGAGATATGAAAAAGAAGAAACAAAACATGGACAGAAGCGAAACAAACAGCACTTAACAAGAAAGAATGGAGAAAATTTGTACATATGTAAAGGACCCAAAATTAAATTATAATACCTTACACCTTAGGGTAGAAAGGTCTAATGATTATATATATATATATATATATATATATATATATATATATATATAAGAACTTTGTCTGGCTTGGGTGTCGCGTTTCGAGGTCATCGTGAAAAAATGGATGAAGAAAATCCTGGTATATATTTGTCTATCATCAAGCTCATCTCCCGGCATAACTCAACCTACATGATCACATCGAATCCTCGAATCGGATAAAGTACTTGAGCAAAACGATTACATTCGAATTATTGAATATCTCGGCTGATCAAACGCGAAATTTTATTATTAATGAATGCAAAGAAGCAAAATTTTTCACACTGATCGCTGACTCAACAACTGATGTTGCTCACTTGGACCAAATGGCTATATTGGTGCGATACGTTACAATCCAAAAAAATGAGACAGGAGCCAAGATACTATGCGTCAAAGAACGTTTTTTATGTTTCATTCGAATCAAAAAAGGGGATGCTGTCTCGATTTCTCATGACATTATTGGGGTCTTGTTTGAAAAATATCTATTCGAAAAAATTCATCTATGTGGTCAAGCTTTCGATGGCGCTCCCGTTATGTCAGAAGAGCTGAATGGATTACAAGCACGTATCAGAAGATATGTTGGAGAGAAGGCCTTCGTTCCGTACATCCATTGTACAGCGCATCAACTCAACCTGGTTCTATCTCATGCAGCTGAAAAATTCGCCAGCCCTTCAATCAAACTCTTTTTCGCAACATTACAGCGAATTTTCAACTACTTCTCGCAGTCTCATCGGCGATGGGAAAACCTTTTGAAAGAAAGCAAAAATCTGTCTCAAAATAGAAAATCTTTCGGCATCCAACTTCTGGAAGAATTGAAACTAGAACTTTTTGAGACCAACTCCGACTGTCGAAGAGAGGCACAAGATGAACAGTGTGCTGTGCCATTGGAAGATATCGAAAGCGAAGCGCTGTCACAGAAACGAAGACTCCACATCAAAGGCTTGAGTGATACTCGTTGGTCTGCACGGCTGAAAGCAGTAGAAGCAATTATCCAAAATCTTGACTGTGTTGTCAACTGTTTAGAACGAGAAACATCGAGAGAAAAGGCTACTGGAGAAGATATAATGGACACAAATTCTCTACTTTCGGCGATCAATTGGCTATTTTTACTAAACCTGACATGGTGGCATTCAGTCCTATCATTCATTGACATTGCTGAAGTGCAATTACAGAAAAAAGAAGTTGATCTTTTGATGGCCCAAAATTGTCTCGAAAATGTAATGAAGAACTTGCAAAACTTGCGTGAGGAGAGCAAGTATGATTCTTTCGTTTCGAAAGCTAAATCTCAATGGGAGAAGATGGGATGGAAGAATCCGGATTTTCCGATCATTAGACAACGACGAACGAAAAAAATTCCAGGCGAGAAAGCAGAGGACAGTTCTCTGGATATGGCAACGAAACATCGCATTGGGTACTTTGAAGTTCTGGACAGAATGTGCAGTGAATTACAAGAAAGGGCCAAAGGTTTTGATGAGATAAACTCACTTTTCGGATTTCTCAAACCTGAATCCTTCAAAAACATGGAAGAGAAAGAATTAGAAAAAAATGTGTGCAATTTGATGGAGAAATATCCAACTTTTTTTACAACTGCCCTGAAGTATGAGTTAATCAGTTTTGCGGATATATATTTCTCACAAGAACAAGATTCTACAAAGCATAGTCCATTGCAATATTTGAACTTCATCGTTGAAAAAAATTTGATCAGCAGTTTCCCGGAGTGCTGCAGTTTATTGCGTTTATTCTTGGCCCTTCCCGTCAGCACTGCCAGCGCCGAACGAACAATGAGTTCATTGAAGAGAGTCAAAGATCGTCAACGTTCTACAATGAGTGCAGAAGCATTGGACGATTTCAGCGTACTTTTCATCGAACAGCAAGTCGCCAATCAAATTGATCTGGATGCAACCATCGAAGTGTTCGCGGAGAAGAAAGCGAGAAGAGGATTCAAAAATATGTGAATTTTCTCGATGTAAAAAAGAATACAACTTTTATAATGCTCGATGAATAAATGAAAACATTTTTATATTCATTAAATTCTTAAAACATATCTTTCACTTTCCATGGAACACCTGACACAACATAATTTTCTAGGGGGGGGGGGGGGGGGGGCTGAAGAAATTTTGCCCACTGGGCCTTTTTCCTTAAATCCGCCACTGCACTTTCTCTAGTTGTTCTTCTTCTTAAAGTGTCTTATGCTTTTTATTTACATTTTTACATTATTTTTACATACTATGTTATTATATTATATAGTATATAGCGCCAGTAAAGCCCTAAACCTCCATTGGTTTTTCTTGGTGCTACTACTCCAAATTGGAGCTGGAGCTGCTTATGTTTTACATTTAGCAAAGCGAATTGCAAATAAAAATTACCAATTATACTTCGATAATTACTTCTCGACATACAATTTATTCGAAATTCTCCTGGAAAGGAATATATATGCAGCTGGAACAGTTAGAGTAAACAGATTTCAGAATAATTCATCACTTATTTCTGTTAAGAAGCAAATAAGAAGCCTAGAGGATATTATGATGAAGTGGTCAGCCGAGATGGAAAGGTGATTATGTGCAAATGGGTCGATAACCGGAGTGTAGTATTAAGGTCTATTTACACATGTCAGTGCCATGTCAGTTCCGTATTAGCTCGGTGTCAGTGACATCCGTGACGTATCAGTGACGCCTATACACACATATCCGTACAGTTTGGTCAGTTTTCAGTCAGTGATTTTCCAAATGACAATTTGGACGGATAGAGAATTGGCAATGATTGCTATAATTTTGGATGAAGAGGAAGATGAATTGCATCATGCGAAGAAACGGATGTGGATACATGAGGTATGGAAGAAAAGAGAAAGTGAAGGAGAGTTTACTGGAATTAATTGATGATGGAACGATTTTTTTTAGTATTTTAGAATGTCAGAAAACTGTTTTAACATATTGCTTTCTATCTTGTTCCAAATATTGAGTTTCAACCTTGTGTCCATATATTTCGGATTAGACGCACAAACGGTTGACCAACTATACACCAAAACACGTCCGTGAAATTGCAAAAATATCGTCGGCGACGATATATAAAATCACGGTACGGAATCTGCACTGACACTGAGGGCTAAAATACGGCATGGTACCGGACATGTGTAGATGCGTCAGTTAAATTAAAAGAAATGATATTATTTTCACGGAACTGAGCGGGCACGGCACCGACACTGTACTGATATGTGTGAATAGACCTTTAGCCTCCAATTTTGTTGGTGGAGGAACTCCGGATGTAGTAAAGAGATGAGACAAGAAAGAAAAGAAGTATGTAGATATTGAAACGCCTGAAGTACTGCATTTTTATAACAACAATATGGGAGGGGTCGATAAAATGGACCAGCTGTTGGGACTTTATCGGATGTATTTATCAGATCTAGGAAATGGTCATTACGGATGTTTTCCCATGCCATTGATATGGCAGTCGTTAACAGTTGATTGGAGCATAAAGCAGATGCCGAAAAACAACAGATTGTCAGAAGAAGTTCTCGATCTACTTCACTTCAAGATGGGAGTAGCAGAAGTCTTGGTGGTGATCGGAAAACCTGTTAATGGAAGAAAACGAGGCCGCCCTAGGAGTTCTGGACCTGAGGAACCTCCAGCAAAGAAAAATAAAAGCAGAAAGGAATTTCGACCTCAATTAGAAATTAGGACAGATCTAACAGATCACATGCCTAATTTTGATGACGGGAAAGAAGCAACTAAGTGCAAAAATAAATCCTGTAATGGAAAAACCCACATTCTGTGTGAAAAGTGCAATATACACCTGTGTATAGTAAAAAATAAAAATCGTTTTAAGAATTTTTATTTTGGAAATGAGTAAAATAAATTTATAATTTATTGTTGTAAATGTCCATTCCTCCATTACGATGGACATGTAACCTCTTTCAAAAAAATTTTAAAAAATTTTTGCGAATGTGTATTATTTAGACCTCACAGACCCAGAAATTAACAAAAAACAATTTTACCTGACCCACATTTAATTCGGGGCTGAAAGGGTTAAATTTAGGTTAGGCCGTAAATACTCTGATTCTGTTTCTTTTTATTCAAGGCCGTTGTGGAAGACCAGCTTAGCTTTAGCTATAGTTGAACAACAACCTTGTGATTCCCACAACGTGCTGTTTGATTTATATTTTATATCTACAGGTATATACTTTTGCAAAGATGGAAATAATAGTTATTTGTTTCATGAGTATAAAAAATGGATGATTTCGGGACAAGTAAGACAGATCGCTGGACGACGCGCAGCAGTAACCCACTAGAATGTCCCGTCCAGCCAAACATAGATTTCCCAAAGACCAATGGAAGAAGGTTCACAGCTCGTTATTACGACATCCATGGATGGATAGAATACTCCACAACAGAAGACGCTGTGTATTGTTTCCCATGCCGACACTTCAACGCAAAGTCTTCTGTTCGTCCGGGTGAAGCAGCTGGCAGTCGCACTTTTATAGACAAGGGCTTCAGAAGGGCTCTTTTAAAGCAGCATAGACTTGGAGAAAGACACAAAGCGTCAATGACATCATGGGCTGAATGTAAAAATCGTAACTTCCAACAGAAGTCAGTATCATCTCTCCTGGACTCGCAACGATCAGGAAATATAGAGGAAAATCGAAAGCACATTCAAGTTCTACTGAAAGCGACTGGTTTTCTCGGCAGACAAGGCTTAGCTTTTAGAGGACACGACGAAATCAGAAAATTCTCAAAACAGAGGCAACTTTCTCGAGCTGTTAGACTCATAATTGATGATGATCCCGATACTAAACATAAATTAAACCGTCGATATAGCTATTACTGCTCACCGGAATATCAAAATGATTTAATCTATGTCTATTCTTCAAGACTGCTGAAAGACATCACCAAAGCTAATCAAGCCAAATACTTCGCTATAATGGCTGATGAAACCAAAGATAGGTACATCAAAATCGGCAACGAAGTGAAAGACTTTTTCTAGAGTTCAAATTCTCCATCAATTAATTTCCAACAGTGCTACTCGTCATGAGCTTTTCGTAAAAATACAACAGAGGATTAATAAACCAGTAGTGAATTTGGGACGGACGGTCCCTACAAGATGGTTGTACTGGTTTAACGTAGTTATGAAAGTTCGAAAGACATACCAGACCATTTTGGCTGTTCTAGATAAAGGGAAAAAGGGCAGAGAGTATAGGAATAAAAGCGCAAATAATGCAGGAAAAGTTCATATTTCTGCTTTGTGCTATGGAGAAGATATTATGCATTACTTATCGCAGCAGCTACAAGCTGAAGAACTTGATTTAGCAGCCGCCGTGCATCTAATCAAAAGTACGGAAGAACTTAAACAATCCAGAACTGACGACACATACCTAGAGGTAGAGGTGTTGTATGGGGCGAACAAAAAAGGTCGAAGACTGCTCCTCGTAGGATCACTGATAGCGTTATGTCGACAACAGGTAATAAAAATACTGAAACTAAGGCCATATACTTCGAAGTTGTCGACAGCATTCTCGTGGAATACAATCGCCGATTCTTCGAAAATGAAGGCCTGTTCTCAGCAACGAATGGCTTTAAGAAAGAAAATCCAGCCTTCATGGCGGAAGAGAAATTAAAGCCATTAATAGAAAACTACCTGGGTACCTGCAAAGTTCTACTGGTGATCAAAGATTGTCCCCACTTATGTTGATGGCCACTGAAAGAGAAGAAATGAAAAAAATACAACTAGACCTATTGGTGGATGATTTTGCGGCGAGGAGATCACGACGATACCCTTTGTTACACTAACATGACATTGAAATGCACCGTAGTTATTTTGTTTCATTAGTAGATATAAGGTTTATGTTCCTATTTTCACAAATAAACCATATGTAATAAAATTTGATGCATTATTTTCTTCCATACCCAACCTACCACAAAGTTCGCATTCTTTTAAAAATAACTTCCTACTGCTGTTTGGGTAGACTTATATTTGCTTATCCCTAGTTTATATGTTGATCAATACAACAGAATAGCAAGCGATCGGGGGCAACTGCCCCCCCCCCCCTCCCAATCAAATGACGCCCCTGGTTTGAAGAGACAATTTTTGCCCACTTTTATAACAGTTCTTGCATCAACTTGTAAAAGCAGTACATTTAAAAATGGGTTTAAAGCTTGTGTGCTTTTCCCGTTTAATCCAGATGCCATTACATATTTTAAAACTAAACAGATACAATGCAAATCTGTTAGCGAATAACACAGGAAACCAATTATTTTAGACACAAATCTGCAGTTTATTGAAAACTACTTTCCTAAGGAAAAACAGTAAATTACGCCTTCTTCTTTGTGAGACAAAGAGAAAGAATAATTTTTTGAAACAAAAATTAAAGTAGACTTTTACCAATGATCAAATTCAAACATTAACAACTACCAAAAATAAGTGTAGCAAATGTTCCAATAAAACCTTAGAAAGGTCATTAAAGCAGAAATTTTCATGTGGACAAACTGGGTATAATAATTTTAGGAAAATAGGACTTCTATTTCCATCTATTCGCACATTAAATTTCCATTTGCAGCATTTAAATTTTCAACCTGGCATTTTAACAGATGTCTTTATTAAAGATTAAAATTGCAAACTAAATATAAAACAATTTTCGAAAAAGGCTGCATGCTTACTTTAGAACTTTTTATGAAATGGAAATAAGAAAGAGTATGGACTTTCGTGTGGCCACGAATTCTTTTACGCAAGGTGTAACATTTTCAAATCAAGACAATCGTTTAGCGTCTAAAGCTTTAGTTTTCGTGTTTGGTATATAAAATATTAGAACCATTTTAGGTTTTTAATATTTACTGTTTTATTATTTGTAGGGGTATCACAACTAGATGGAAGCAAACGGTGGCTTACTACTTTACTTCAGAAAGCAGTAACAGCTCAATAGTCCCGGATATTTTAATTATAATTATGGAACATGCTACAAACATACGAGGTATGACAATTAAGTAATGAGACTGATTTTATTGCCGCGCTGGTGGTAAACCTGTGACCTTGAAATTCCCTTCCCCTTTCCCGACATCCTTCCCCTCTCCATTGATATATTTACCATCGCTCTAGCTTGTTTAGTTCGCCTGCTGTGTCGTGTTGAGTAGAGGTGTGTTGGTGGTGCTCGTCACGAAAATGGAGAAACGAAATCAAGAGCAACGCGTCGCGATAAAATTTTGTGCCATATTGGGCGAAACAGCTTCGGAAACGTACGCTAAAATTGTAAAAGTGCATGGTGATAGTGCTCTTAGTCGTGCCCAGGTGTTTCGATGGCATAAAGAGTTTAAGGAGGGGCGTGAAAGCATGGAAGCCGAGGCGCGGAGCGGGAGACCAGTCGAGGTGCGGACTGAAGCGAATGCGCAGCGTGTGCGCGCCCTAATCCGTGAAGATCGGCGTTTAACAGTTCGAATGTTGGCCTCGGAACTGGGTATGAACCGTGAAACAGTCAGACAAATTTTAACCGACGATTTTGGGATGAAAAAGTTGTGCGCGAAGATGGTTTCAAAGAACCTTTCTGAGGAGCAAAAGCAGCATCGAATGACCGTCGCAGAAGACTGTTTGGAACAAGTGAAAAACGATCCCACGCTGCTTAATCGAGTTATTACAGGCGATGAGAGCTGGTTTTTCCAATACAACCCGGAAACCAAACGCCAAAGCTCACAATGGTTGTCTCCGCACGCCCCCCGCCCGAAAAAAGCTCGCATGAGCAAGTCGAAGATGAAAACGATGATTATTGTCTTTTTTGATAGCCGTGGAATCGTCCACAAAGAATTTGTTCCATCGGGGCAAACCGTAAATCAAGTCTACTATCGCCAAGTACTCGAAAGATTGCGAAAACGAGTCAACAGGGTGCGCCCAGACATCGCTCGTAACTGGATCCTTCATCATGATAACGCGCCGTGCCACACCGCCCTCAGCGTGTCCCAGCATTTGGCCTCTAAAGGGATCGCCGTGTTGCAACAGCCGCCTTATTCGCCTGATTTATCACCTTGCGACTTTTTTTGTTCCCTAGAACAAAATCGGTGGTCAAAGGAACCCATTTTGTGTCGATTACGGACATCCAGGCGGCCGTGACGAGGGTACTCGCGGACATCCCAGTCGAAGTGTTCCAGAAATGTTACGAAGCATGGAAAACGCGTTGGAATCGTTGTATTGCTGCCCAAGTGGACTACTTTGAAGGGGATGGCAGAGTTGTAGAATAATTTTTAAATATACGGTTTTTATGGAATCAGTCTCATTATTTAATTGTTACACCTCGTATGTTTAAATATTGTTTCTGTAACATCAGACATGGGCGCTTGCAATCAAAGCATGTGGAGAAATTTAGGAATTATTGCCGAAAAATGCTGCAAAATAGTTAACTTCATTAACAATCCATTCGAAGAACAAAAAATATATTTTTTAGCAGATGCTCCACATGTTTGTCTCTATTCTCTATTATTTGCATTTTCTAATACGTACATAACACCTGTAGTTTCGTTAATTACTCATGTATAGTTATTTTTATCATTTCATTTATTATTGCTTTGAATTTTAGAACGTAAGTATCTCTTTAACGTATAAGTGGCATATTATAATTAATGTAAGTATTCCAACAAAAGTTGTAACTCTAGTTTAAATTTGAATAAATAATATAAAATGTCTAATATATTATTGTATATGACTTAAATTGTATAAATGTAATATCGGCTCGGCAACGGTGGGCAAAAAGTCACATGATCAGATCGACTATAATTTCTCACGTATACGAACAAAGTGGATTACAAAAATAGCAAGATATTTCTGGGTATCTGGAGCAACACAGATTATAACCAATTCTACCCATCTCCACAAATGTATTAAATGTGTCAATAAAAATATGAACCCATTTCAAACTTGGATGAGAAATTTCTGTTCAACATTGCCACACGAAGAGCTGCTTCAGATGTTATAACATAACTAACTTCCTTCTCCCCTCAGGGGCTAACATCTTGTCAGTACGGGCTTTGCAACCCCGAGATACCCAAGCAAATGGTCCTCCGAAAAGGGGGTTGGGCAAGGGGCCGACTACCCCTGGGGCTAATAACCCTTATCCCGTAAAAAAACAACCAGTCACCAAACCTATGCAGAAACCTCGGATGTACGGACGGACAAAATGGAAAGATAGAGACAGATGGGGAAGATGCATAAAGGAGGCCAAGGCTCGAATCGGGCTGTAGCGCCATGGATAGATGGAACTTCCTTCTCAGCCGAAGACAGATTTGAAAAACCTATTGAAAGGATTGTTATTTCAAATTTTTCTGCTGCTTCCAAGAAAAAAGTGATTAAAATTGGTAACAAAGTGCAGGAAGTGAAGATGCAGCGGGATTTGTTTGGCCGAATCCTTGGAGTTTCAATGGAAGAAAAAATAGATATAGCAAAGATTCTCTAACACCTATACCTGTCTCTGTGTCACCTCGATGGAACAATGTGCAAGACCGAAAAGTCAACTCTTATGAAGCATGGTCACAAGAGTGCGTCGCGAATTGATCTGGTTTTCGATCAACACTTCTCACCATACATTAAAGATAATGAACGTTCGCGAAGGGACGGATTTGAAGATCGTGCCTACGTTATTACCGGTTCAGATCAAGTCATACCTTCTGATTTTTGGAAGGAGCTTCAGAAGGCAACCTTTAAAACAGCTCTTGTAAGATTTTTAATCGCACACTGGGAGACTGATGAAGTAGCTCCATTTATTCGCAATAAAACAGTTTACTTGGATTTTAATAAATGTTCCTGTTACAAAGTCGTGAATGAACATGTGGAGAAATCAATTGACGAGCAATTATCGTGTGAACACCACGAAGAAGCTGATACGAAAATAATTTACCATATTTGCAACATTAACTTCGATGCCAACGTTGTTATCAAGTGCTCAGACACGGACATTCTTATAATAATGCTAGCACCACGTCAAGTCATTTCGTGTTAGTTTGAGTATGTTTTTGGAAAATTAATAGAGTCCCTACTTTAAATAAAGGCAACAGGTAAGTGTGAAAGCAAACCATTTTCAATTAGTTTAATTTTATAGTTACAATTATTCAGTTAATAAATTGATTTAGAGATAGGAATATTGCAATACGTGCCCTGTTTCCACATAAATTAAACACCTCCATGTTGAGCATATTTCTAAAATGCATAATTTAATTTTAAATTTCAGAACAGGAAAATAATGTCTATTAGTAGAGGAAAAAGAATGGTCTTAATTGCTCTTGCAGCAAACGGAGCTACCACTCCGATAATTACTGATGAGGCGATTATGCAGCATGTTGATGAAACTCTTAATTTATTAATGAAAACAACTGCAAATACCGCCAAAACTAATAATGAATTGAATGAGGAAATTAACGTTACATACCATGATGTTATGGAGTCTGATATTATATATTATGCAAACACGTTTCCCAGTGTCTTCAAATATTGAATTAGGAATGGATACTCAAATTGATCATGAATGGAATGCAGAAATTAATTATACCAATCACGATGTTAGGCAAATTGAGTTTAACATCGAAGAAACAACGCCGTTTTTTCAGAGACTGAATTAGAAATGCATAACGAAGTTGATAAGGATTGGAATCCTGATGAAGAATTCAGTAGCACAGATCATGAAGATAATGAAATCGAAGATGAAAGCAGTGAGATTGAACCAGCAGATAATGAGCCGTTGGAAAATAATTTGGAAAGTTAAAGAAGGAAAAGATCTAAAAATAGCAAAAATTGCTTAAATATCTGGGAACAGAAAATTAACTTCAAGCAGAGAGAGTAAGGTTTACGGTACAAAGGAAAGCGGAAGATGAAAGATGGTGAAACTAACTGGAATTACAATATTGAAAAACCAGGTCGATTTCTTTTGGAGCCTTGCAGCTGTGTCTGGGGAAACAAACAGTTCCAAGTAAAATGTAATACAATAGATGAAGGTACAAGACAGAAAATTTTTAAAAACTTTTGGTCCAAAATGTCCTGGGACGAGAAAAAGATGTACGTAGTGTTTAGTAAAAGTTGACAGTGTTCAGAGAAGAAGAGGTAAGTACTACACAAAATTCTCGCAGAAGTAACACCATGAAATATTTCCTTAAAAATGGAACGAAGGTTAGAGTTTGTAAAAAAATGTTTCTGGGAACATTAGGACTAAAAGGAAGAGCTGTATGTAATTGGGTAAAGACTGATAATTTAAATATTGATAACAGTAATGAAGCAGTTAACAGAAAAAGTCTTGTGAGAAAAGAAAAAAACAAGGAAAAGATATCTACCGTACAAGAATTTTTGGAAAACCTTCCCAAAATGGAAAGCCACTACTGCCGGGCTACCAGTTCAAAATTATATTTGGAGCCAGTATGGCGATCAAAGTCGCATTTATATAATTTCTATAAGGACATTTTTTGTGACGAAAGAAAAGTTCAACCTGTATCAAATGCGACATTTTATAACACATTCCAGAACATGACTTATCCCTTTTTAGACCTAAGAAGAACGAATGCGACATGTGCTTTGCTTATCGCACAAAAAACTTAAGTGAAGAATATTACCAGCTACATCAGGTTTTGAAAAAGGAAGCCAGGAAAGAAAAAGAACGCGACAAGTTGGCAGATGATGCAGTTGTGTTCACTGTTGACTTAGTCAGTTCTGTTAAGCCCGAAATCAAACGTATCGGCTATGTACTACAAAACGAAGCTAATCGTGCATAATTTTACTATTTACAACCTCCAAACAAAGGAAGGTTATTGTTACTTATGGAATGAAGCTGAGGGGGGCCTGACTGCCAATGAGTTCTCTTCTATAATTGTCTACTTCCTAGAAATGAAAGTGAAAGAAACTGGTAAAAGAATTATATGTTTTAGTGATGGGTGTACAGGGCAAAATCGAAATCAAACTTTAGCTAATGCCTCATTGCAAGTTTCATCAACACACAAAGTGATAATCTTCCAAAAATACCTACAGAAAGGGCACACACAGATGGAGGCAGATTCCATGCACTCTACTATTGAAAAGATTGTAAAACGCGCTAACTTCAATTTACCAGCAGATTACATCACCATATGCAAGAATGCCCGGAAGCAACCCTTCCCCTATAGAGTATTTGACCCATGACTTCTTTAAAAAATTTGACTTATTAGAATATTATAATTCTATTCGCCCAGGAAGAACTACGAGAGATGCAACTGTAACCGATATCAAATCTTTAAAGTATGAAAATGGAACCATTCAATACAAACTTAGACATACAGATCACTCTTGGAGTGATTTGCCAAGAAGATTAAAAAAAAATGTTTTAATTAACACATACTTCAAGGACATTCCAAATGTATTCAACAATAGAAGGAAGATAACAAAAGAGAAATATGAACATTTAATGATCCTCCTTCAAGGAGTGAATAGAGAATATCATGATTTTTATGTGAACCTGCCACACGACTAAAGTATTAATTTCAAACCTGGATAAAACCGATTTTTCTCTTTAAGTTTTAGATTAAGTAGATTTATAAGTTACCTTTTCTTATATTTTGTTAATTTCATATCTATTTGCATAATTATTAAGTCTTATTTTATTTTGCATCATTATTTAGTTTAGTTAATAATTATTACAAAATTATATTTGATAAAATATTGCTATTAACTGAGTATTGTTTCATTAAAAAATTATTTATAAAAGAAGGAAAATTGCCTATATCCATAAATTACGTGAGTTGGTAAATGTAAAAATGCGTAACTCCAATCAAAAATAGAACAGAGCGCATTTGCGTAAAAATTGATAGTATTTCCTACAGACCAAACATTTTGATCGTATTAAGTTACATCCTAAACGCATTTATGATCACAGCAATCATTTTAAAAAGTTTTTTGCTCTACTGTAAAATAGTGTCAAATGGAGTTAGGCACATTTCTTATTAAGTCGACGAAATGTAGTCGGTTTGTTTGCAAGCACCATGTGACTATAGTGAAAACAAAAATATGTACCTCATGTAACGAACAAGGGAATAACTTTTAGTAACTGATCTAAGTACTTATATGCTTGTTTCTTTTAGCAATTGCATTTGTTTGATACGCTATATTTTAAAAAAAATACATTGATATAGCATAGCACCGTTTTCTTATAAATCAGCCAATATTTACTTTAATTTACGGTTGTGTTGTGCATGTACTTTTAGATTAAGGTCGTTTTTGTTCTAATAAATAGTTTTTGAAACATTCCTCACGTTTTACTATGTGCAAGTACTCTAAAAACGCAAACATATAGGGTGACTTAGTCACTCCACCTGGTCTCTGGTGTTTTACATTTCCAGCTGGTCATCAGAAAGTTAATTAAAATATATAAAAAACTTAAGCTGAATTTAGTGTACAAACAATATAACTTCAAGGCCCCGTTACATTGGAAGAGCCATAAAACGAAAAATTTAAAGGTTACGTCAACCTTCCAGAAGTGAATTTCTATAGCGTTAGACCTTAAGGTCATGAAAACTAGTGCCAGTACCTTAGAATTTATTCCTAAATTCACACGCCTAAGAAAGTTATATTTCTCTTTAATAAAATAATTTTAAATTCTTTTTCAGTTGCTTCTCTGTATTTTTCATTAAGAATACTAAAATATTCTGTACCTACCTATTGTACTTTCCATTCGCCTTTATAGTTTGATGAGTTGCTAAATGAACTTCCCAGGGTCGATAGCCTACTGCAACAAATGACATAGCTATGAACATCAGCTCCTTGTATATATTCCTGTTAATTTTGAAAAAACACTATTTTACTAGCTGTAGTATTACTAATTTGCTAGTTTATTTCATCAAGAAAAAAAATGTGCCATGTAAACTCCCACGATGTACTGTTCTTTTAACAGCTCATTATTAGTACTAATCACAGTTATTTGTTTTGATCATTTACAATTTATATGACTGAGTTCGACTATCTCATTTTTATTTTCTCAAACTAACAGATCAGTTTAGAGGAAGAGAGATGGTCATAAGATGACAAATAGACTGCAACCTAGTAAAAACGGCACAATCAAATCAAGCAGAGACAGCTACGATAACATCAAACACCCAAAATTATACCACAAAGAAGATCTTCAACAACTAAAGCAAAGAGGTGCTGCTGCAATGACAACTAACAAAATTGATAATTAAACACATTGTGTATTTTTTCCATGAAAATCAAATTCTTTTGTATATTCATGCAAATGAAGAAAAATTCGAGACAATGGTAATATCTTTCTGAATAATGAGAATGTACCAAAAATAAACTCTTCCACCATTGATTTAATGGAATGAGAGAAAATTAAATAAATATTAACGACTTCTGTAGAAATTACACAACAAGTGTAACATATCCAGATAAATGGTTTACTGTTACAAGAATGTAACAAGTTCCACTACAAAATAACAATGATGAAAATGGCAAATAAGACCTTGCTACTGGAATTAATTCCAATACGGACATTTTTGCAATTGAAGACTATAATCATCGTCATGATTTAGTCAGATTAGTGACCATCAGACTTAAGCCCTTATAATGTTCAACTTCTAATTTTTTTGAGATTAGAATCCATTACGTAGAGAGGAGCATTTTAGTAATGGAAGAGTATAGTCATCCGTAGAACGTATAACTCATTCTGAATTCTGTGATGCCGCTGTGTTATTTCATCGTTTTCCATTTTATAGTATTGTTGAAAACGGAAGCCTCTGGACTAACGCCCAGTACGCCATTAACGGTGTGCCAGATTGACTGGGTTCCGAAAAGAGATATTTCGGTGACTCTGACTCGCTTTGTCTCAGGCCATGTTCCTACATGGAATAAAGTGCCCGAACTTTACTTCCTGATACGGTAGAATGCTAATCGACAAACTGGGACCTGTAACAAAAAAAAAATCCATTAATATGTTATACCCTAAACAATATAGCTTACACACAAATTTATGAAAATATATACAGTAGAACTCGCTTTTAACGATCACGGTTACAGCGAATTCACGTTTATAACGAATAATTTTGAAGGTATATTTGAATTACATTTGATTTAAAGCATGTATTTCATGTTTATTACGAATTCGTTTCACGGGAATAACGAACCAAAATTTAAGAATACATTCTCAGAACTGATCCTTTTCATCTCCTAATAAAATGTAACTGAAAGATATTAGGTATTTTGTTGTGGCAACATTATAATAAGGAAGGTTTTCTAGAAAAATAGTGGTCAGTTAAATTTCGTAGGCCACTTTCTCTAGCTCTCTCTAGCACTCTGTACAATAGCGCGAGATAGTGGGCATTGTAAGCAACTCCGTTTTTCTTAGAATCCAGCAGCTACCTGCAGGATCCAGTTCTTCGAAAAGCGATAATGGGTTTCGCCCGATGTTATGGCTCAGTTCTTTTATCGCATTCTGCAAAACGAAAGTGTTGCGTCATAGCCACGTCTTAGCTATTGCATTTAACAAAACCCTTTACAGGATTAAAAGTACAATAGCTATAAGACGTTGGCCTATAACGCAACAAAAAGAGTTACAAAAATCTTCAAGTCGATGTATATTGGTCGTTCCTTTACTGACATTCCGTATGTACCTACGCATTTTCTAGTTGTGGAAAAATGTCGGGAGTCAAACGGAAAATTTTAGCGGTTTCCGAAAAAGTAGAAATTATACGGAAGTTGGAAATTTGCTCAAATTATGACCTTCTTGGGTATAACGAATAACGGTTTTAGCACTTAAATATTACAACAAGTTACCCAAAAGCATTAGAGAATTGCCAGTAAAAAAATTAAAACAAACACTTACAAAATTTTTAATACAAAAAGCGTACTATATGTGTACTGATTTTTTAACATGTGATCAGATAGGAGCCTATAAATAGCATTAGGAATTAGTTGACTTTTAATGTGTTGTAATGTAATTGTACTAATTGTTTCTTACGTTTATGAATTATATATTACTCTTGACTTGTGTAAATGCTGTTTGTATGTATATAGCACCAATAAACTGATTTGATTTGATTTGATTTGATTTGATTTGGTTATTACGTACAAATATAGCGGTCCCGTGGAATTCGTTATAACCGAGTTCTACTGTATTTCCAATTATTTTTAAATTTATTTTTAAATAAGAAATAAATGGAAATTGTGCAACGTTACTTTTATATGTGTATATGCTCCCACCGAAAAATTACTAGAAACAGCCGAAGACGCATTCTACGGAAATTAACAAAGCCTTAACGCTAAGGTTGGCAGGAAGAAGCCTACAGCAAAGTAGCAGGTAATTTTTTGTTGCACGAAAATCGAGAACTAAAATTAAGGATAAGTAGCACATGTTTCAAGCACAAAAATATTCAGAAAGGTACATGGCAAATACTACGTATGCAAAATACTAAGCAAACTGAGCATGTTCTAATATCGCAAAGATGGGTGTCAGCTGTGGACGTCAGAACCTACAAGAATGCACACAGTGACTCAGACAATTTCCCTGCGAAAACAAGTCAAGCAAAGAATTGCCAAGATGGGAGAGTAAGAAAAGAAAATGAAACATAAGAAAGCTACCTATCAGCTTCTTCTTAGGAAGAAAAAAGAAAGACTCACCAATGTCGAATGGAGCAACCTAAAAGAAACAGTCATAAAAGCAGCCGAAGAAATAGTATAGCCGAAAAGAAAAAGCACCAAAGAGTGGTTAGACTAGGAATGCAGCAGAAAATCTTAATAAAAAATGTGCTGCAAATAAAATACCTGTCAAACCCAACAGAAGTGAATACAAAATGAAAGGAAAGAAGCTAAAAGAATGTGCAAGACAAATTAGAGCCAGTTAATTAGAAACTAAATCAAAACAATAAACAAATACGCAAGACAATAAATCAGAAAATTCTACAAAACTATAAAGAGATTGCACCAAGGGTCAACACATGCACTGTTTATACACAAACGGCTGAACTAGAGAGCGAGCCCCCAATTACAACAAAGTTATAGAAGTGATAAGAACTTTACGAAACAACTTCTTCAGAGTCGGGCAATTTTAACTTTGAAACAACGAATAAAATAAACTCACGACACTTTTTTTGGAATTTTTGGTAAATTTTATGCACTTATGGTACTACAATCGAAAATGTGGGAAACTAAAAAAAAAGTGCAAGATGGGAACAATCTATCCCCTGTACAAAAAAGGTGACAACACTTTATGTTTATGCAGTCATTAGCAAGGCGTAACTTTATTAATTGTCACAAAATTCTAGGAAGCCTAAAACTAAACAGAAAACTAGCAAAATACAAATACAAAATGGTTTCAGACCTAGTAGAAGAACAACGGACTGTATACATACATATAGTGCAACAAACATTGTATAAGTGCAAGGAATATCAAATACCGATTTATTGCTTTTTTGTGAACTTCACACAGGCTTTCGATACACAGACAGATCTTGTACAGAGACTTGGTAATGCTAGGAGTTTCAGAGAAACTAGTGAAGCTACTACGTATGACGGTTGTACAGTGCCTTCAAAAATGATCGAACGTTTTTGAATGGCCATGGTTACATAAAGTATGAATATGTTGGTGGCACTGTAAGTCTGTCAAATTCGAGGTTAACAGGTTAGGTTTTGCGTCAGTCTGTTGATAACCTCGAAATTGGGAACTGGGAGATAACTGAATCATGATGGAACAAAACAGAATAAGGTGGTTGAAGAGACCAAATCCCATGGATGAATGTAGCACCAGTGGACGTAAGAAGTACATTTACATAGTAAAACATTTCACAAATTTGTAGATTTTGATGTGCAGAAATTCTTTTAAGGCATTCATAAAGCATACTTCTTATACAGGGTGATTTATTAGCTCATTAACACTTTGTTAGATTAAAGCAGATCTAATTTTAAGGAAAAATGTTAATATAAACAATGTCTAAAAATCCGTTTCTTTTTATATACAGGGTGACACAGCGGACATGTAACAGACCATAACATTTTTATTTATTAGAATTACATTATGAAATTTGGGTGCTGCATTTATCATAAGGGCAGCCTTTTGATGATTAAATAAAACTAATTTTTCCCCTTCCGGTTTAACCGGAAGTAACCCTGAATTTTAAATTTTAAATGGCACCCTCTATATATTTTTAGCCTACCTGAACCGCTACAAAATTCTCTTTTCAACCGTGTATCACAACTTGACATTGGATTTCAAAATGGCTGCCAAAATCATTTTTTCTCCCAAACTCTTAGTTGGCCATGACATGACACTTGCAAATTATCAGTATGTAAAGGACGTTGAGATGTAAAACTTAAGGTGTGAAAATATTTGTTATTTTGATACTTTTTATCTAATTAATAAGAGTTACGAATAAAAGTTTATTTTTCAAATTTTAGAATTTTATTTGCTTAACGCTTAATTTCTCAAAATCCAAAATAGGAAACTCCAATTTTTATTTAATGTA
The DNA here is from genome assembly GCA_940337035.1 of Agriotes lineatus. Lineage (NCBI taxonomy): Eukaryota > Metazoa > Arthropoda > Insecta > Coleoptera > Elateridae > Agriotes > Agriotes lineatus. The sequence continues at coordinate 815,365 of CALNHX010000008.1, forward strand.
ACAGTAGAACAAATATTTTCTGTTTCATATAATTTATCAGAATTGGTATGAACAACTTTTTGTATTATTAAAAACGAAAAATGATACATATCTACATTGTTTCCAAAATACGTATATTATTAGTATCAATAACAAACCAAGTAGGCTGTGTAACATCCTAACATATTATTGATGTTAAAAACGATAAACAATTCTAGAGGCCTATGGATAGAATATGGCTGCAAAAGTTATATCATTTGTTTTGTTTTCTCTCATTTAGCGTTATTCTGCCAATTTATTTAAAGTATTTTGGCTTTTAAAGGAACATTCTTGATATTATTTATTGTTTTAAATTATGTATTCTAGAGATGAAAAAGTTGAGATGCTCCTAATTTACGGTGAGGTGAGAAAAAATGGTAGAGCGGCTGCTCGACTGTATGCGGAAAGATTTCCGGAAAGAAACCATCCTGCAAATAAGTTAATATAGTTTTCTATTCTGAATTTTGAGATATAAGCGTGAAATAAATGCATTTCTAAAGTTTGAAAAATGGTCTTTTATTCCCAACTCTTATTAATTAGATAAAAAGTATCAAAATCGCAAATATTTTTACACCTTAATTATTACATCTGAACGTCCTTTACATGCTGATAATTTGCAAGTGTCATATCATGGCCAACTAAGAGTTTGGGAGAAAAATTGATTTTGGCAGCCATTTTGAAATCAAATGTCCAGTTGTGACATACGGTTGGAAAGAGAATTTTGTAGCGGTTCAGGTAGGCTAAAAATATATACAGAGTGCTATTTAAAATTTAAAATACAGGGTTACTTCCGGTTAAACCGGAAGTGAAAAAATTTTTTTTATTTAGTCATCAAAAGGCTGCCCTTATGATAAATGCATCACCCAAATTTCAGAATGTAATTCTAATAAATAAAAATGTTATGGGCTGTTACATGTCCGCTGTGTCACCCTGTATATATATATATATATATAAACCGTAATTCCCCTTCGGCTGGATTAGTGCCTTTCTTTATTAATTTCTTTCATATGTTCTTGTTTGATTTAGTTTGTAATACAATTTTTTTCCATTCTTTTCGGTTGGTGGTCCTTTTCTTCCAGTCCGTAACATTCATCCTTCTCAGGTCTTTTAAAACTTCGTCTTTCCATCTATGTCTAGGTTTCCCTTGTGGTCTGGTCAGATCTGGTTTCCATTCCATTATTGTCCTAATCATTCTGTTTTCCTGTGTTCTTTCCAAGTGTCCTAACCATCGTATTCGTTGTGCCTTCATTTCTCTGATTATGTCTTCTCCTTTTTTTTCGTCTTCTATTTCTTTGTTTGTTTTTATTCTGTATTCATTCTCTCCCAATTTCAGTGGCACTAGGATCTTCCTTAAAATCTTTCTTTCAAATATGCGCAGTTGTTCCTCTTCTTTTTTGGTTACCCGCATTGTTTCCGCTGCGTATATTACTGTAGGTCTTATTAATGTTTTGTAGATTCTTATTTTTGTTACTTTTGTGATTTTTCGATCTTTTAGTAGTGGCTTGTATATATTAAACAGTTTAAACCATCGGTGAATCCTCCCTTTTATGTCTTGCTCTTTGTTATTTTTGTTGTTTATTTCCGTTCCCAAGTATGTAAATATTTGTACTTTTTCAAATTCATGTTGTCCCACCTTGTATTGTTTTGGATCAGTGTCTTTCCCTCTTTTGCAGTGCATATATTTTGTTTTTTCGGTATTTATTGTGAGTCCTCTTATTTTTGATTCTGTTTCAATGATGTTAAGTGTTTCTTGTAATTTTGTTTTGCTTCGCGATATTACGACTAAGTCGTCTGCATATGCCAAGAGTTGCATTTCCTTATTTCTTATTGTGCTTACATGATCAGTTTTCCTCACAATGTTTTCCAGTACAATGTTGAATAAAACCGGTGAGAGAGCATCTCCCTGTCTAACCCCCATGTTTATTTCAAAATATTCTGTCTCCCCCTCATCCAATTTTACTGTGGTTTCTGATTTTTCCATTGTCATTTGGGTTAGTCGTATTAATTTCTGTGGTATTTGTAGTTATTTCATATCTTGTATTAATTGTGATCTTTTGATTTGATCGAATGCCTTTCGGAAATCTATAAATAAGAGGTTCAATTCAATGTCATATTCGTGCGCTTTTTCAATTATTAGGTTGATTACGTGTATGGCATCCACCGTCGACCTGCCTGGTCTAAACCCACATTGGTAGTCCCCTAGCTTCTTTTCAGTGTGCACACGTAGCCGTTGTTGTAGTATATATGTAAAAACCTTATATGCTACGTTCAGGAGAGTGATGCCTCTATAGTTGTTACATATTTCTGGATCTCCTTTCTTAAATATCGGGATTATCATTCCTTTTCTCCAGTCGCTTGGCATTTTCTCTTCGTTCCAAATTGCTTTTATTATTCTGTGTATCCTGATGTATATTTTTCCTCTCCGTATTTTATCATTTCTCCATTTATTTCATCTATACCTGGGGTTTTACCATTTTTTATTTTTTTAATAGTTCTCACAACTTCGGTGTAACTTGGCTCTTCATCTGCATGTTCGTCTCTTGTGCTCTCCATTTCTACTTGTTCTTTCGTTTCATCTACTCTGAACAGCAGGTTTTGATAGTGTTCCATATTTCTTTTATTTTTCTGGTATCATACTGTGATTGTCCTTGGTAGTCTTTCATTCCTCTTCTCTTAATTACGTTACTTCTTCTAGTTTTTTTATGTTCTTATACATTTCTTTCGTGTTGTTTAGCTTTCTACTAGCTTCTATTTCTTCCATTTCTTGGTCTAACCATTCTGTTTTCTTTCTTTTGAATACTTTATCTGCTTCCTTCTTTATTTTTCTATACTTCCCTTGGTCTTCCTCTTTTCCAGATTTTAGCCATTTCAGTCTACCTTCTCTTTTCTTACTTATTTCTTCCTCACATTCTTCGTCGAACCATATTTTGCTCTTTTTATATTTTTTTATAGCCTAAGGTTTTTTCTGCTGCTCCTTTTAAACTTGTTTTGATGTTTTCCCATTCTATATTGATGTCACTTGCTGGTCTGTATGTGCTTAAATTTAGTTCTTGTTCTACTGCTCTGCTTCTATGTATTTTTTCCTGTTTTCTTCATTGTTTAATTTTCCCACTGCCCATTTCCTTTGTGAGTTACTATTTTCTCCTCCTTTTATTATTTTGTTTCAATTTCGCTATTACCAGCATGTGGTCTGTGTCTGCATTGGCACCTCTATACGTTCTAACATCTTGTATGAATGTTGCTTTGTTTCTTGTGATTAGAACGTGGTCTATTTGGTTACCTCTATTTCTTCCTGGGATAATCCATGTCTCTTTATGTTCCCTTCTGTGTGGGAATCTGGTGCTGCTTATTATTAGATTTGTTGCTGCAGCATAATTGCATAGTCTTAATCCATTGTTATTTGTTTTATCATGGACTGTGTGTTTACCTGTCACTTCTGTAAGCCAATCCTCTTTCCCCACCATGGCATTAAAGTCCCCTAGTACCACCAGGGTATCATGTTTTTTAATTTGATCTGTTGCTTTTTCCAATTCTTCATAGAATTTCTGTTTCTCCTCTTCGTCCACTTCTTCTGTTCTTCTTTGTTAGATTAAAGCAGATCTAATTTTAAGGAAAAATGTTAATATAAACAATGTCTAAAAATTCGTTTCTTTTTATATGGGGTGCTCAAAGTTTTCTAACAGATATCGTCTTTTTATTATAATTTCCTTTATTAGTGAATCTAGTTACTCCAAATTTAATAATACCTAATAATTTATTGTGCCAATTACAGAACAGTAATTCAATTTACAATTGACACATAATAAACTCACTGAAATGTAATGAAAAATAAACATGCCTAATTATACAAAAACAATGTATGACAGGAATAGAAAATAGAAAAATTAAACAACTAAATATAAGTCTACCAATTATAAATCTACATTCACATTAGAAAGGACTGCGAACGTACATAGACATATAATATACAAAATAAATAATTTCGAGTTCTCTATATGCCACCGATTTAATCGTATTAAGTTTCATATGAAAAATATCAATATGGGATGATAATCTGTTTGCCACAGAGCACATTCTATACAAAGGAGAACTGATAGATCTATTAGATGCAGAAGTAGGTAAATAAAATACTTCATATTACGTCTGTTAACAGTTGGAATACGGAGGGGAATTCTTGCCAACATAGTAGGATTGATTTCAAGTCATTAAGTATTTTTTCTATGACCCTCTATGAAAAGACAGTTTTCGTCGTCACATACTCCAGCGAAAGCTTGATTTTCGTCCTTAGTGAGAGAAAATCCCATAACGTTAACTTTCGTCACTAGAGCCGAAAATTACCTACTAGTTTTCATCAATATGTAGTTGCCTGCTGTCACTGTATCGCTGTCATTATTAAATCACCTCAGTTTGTGTTTGTCGTGATTTCGCTACGAATTCTGATTCAGAAAGTGACTTGAATGTTCCAAATACTCCACCAGAGATAAGAAATCAAGCAGAGCAAACCTCTGCGGACTTATTACCCGAAAAATCACAGAAGAGGTATGAAGAAATGTTTGGTAAATTCATGAATAGAGGGCTGATAACCAAGTACATTCATTTTCGGAAACTGTGCTGCTTGCATATTTTGCAAAATTGTCGGAAACTTGAAGGCATCGACTCTATGGTCTATATATTCGATGTTAAGAACAACATTATCAATAAACAATGATATTGATATCAGTAAATATCCCAAGTTACGTTCTCTCCTGAAACGAAAATCCAGCGGTTTTAAAAGTAAGAAGTCTAGAACTCTTTCTGCCCAAGAAATAAATACGTTCTTAACAAATGCAGCGATTCAAAATATTTACTGACTAAAGTAAGGTAATCATGTATTGTTTCAAGAAATACTTAATGGTACACATTTTTTTAGGTTGCTTTAGTTTTTGGAATTTCTGGCGCTTGCCGCTGTCACGAATTGAAATATTTGACAGTAAATAATGTCAGAGATTCTGGAAATACCTTCTCATTGAAATACCTAACACAAAGACAAAGGTATCACGTTCGTTTCATATTTCTGAAAATTTTTATGAAATTTCGAAAAAATACATGAACCTTCGTCCACTAAATATGGATCAAATTAATTCAAGATTCTTTATTAACTATCAGAATGGAAAGTGTAGTAGGCAAGTTGTCAGAATTAACAAATTTAGTAAATTTCCTATGGAAATAGCTCAGTATTTAAATCTGCCTTTTTCAAAAGAATATACCGGACATAGCGTTCACAGAACTTCCGCTACGCTACTAGTGGATGCAGGAGGTGACCTTCTTCAACTAAAACGCCATGGAGGTTGGAAGTCCAGTAACGTTGCGGAAGGATATGTTGACGAATCAAGTAGCAATAAAAATAAACTCAGACCAAATTTTGCGGTCTGTACAAAATGCAACAGCTACGTCAGGGTCCAATTACGGCCCATCTCCATCTGGAATGACATTTGTTCGCAGAACCGATGTGGTATCCTCTACTTCACATAAACAATTTGACTGTGAAACCCCCATAGTGTTAAATAATTGTCATAATATTGTAATAAATCAATATTTACATCAAAAATAATTTTAAAAATAAATATAAATTTTAGTTTTGTATTAATTCAATAAAGAATTTTTTGCATTATTTTTTAAGTTTGTATTGGGGTCATAGAAAAAGTATAGTGTTGAACTCGTCGAAAGCATTTTTTTAAGCTCGCGAACATTACCAAACTCGGCTTCGCCTCGTTTGGTAAACTGTTCTCTTGCTTAAAAAATTATACTTTCGTCACTCGTTGAACAATATACTATTATATATTTGAAATAATTAAGCTACCTGTCAACGTTTATAAAGTGACTGCTTTTTATATACAGTACAACCTCGTTAAGTTGGACCAGCCAGGACCGCGACCGATCCGGCATATCGAAAATCTGGGTTAGCCGGAAAGAGAGCAGAAAAAAATAAAAAATGAAAATATACTTTCAATAATTTCCTTTATTATGGAGAAAAACACTTTTAAAATATTGACACATCACAATATAACAAAAAATTACAACTGTTGATTGTATAGGTATGTATGTATGTCTAATTTTTGCGGAAAAAGCTTGTTAATTCCTGTGTACGTTTTTCCTAAACCGGTCCGGGTTACCCGGAGATCCGACTTAAAGGGGGCCGACTTAACGAGGTTGTGCTGTAACTTTAAAAGATTAATATATGGTTCAAATTTAGGATATACGCCGGTTGCTCTGAAATGAATGTACCGCATAAAACGTTTTTGTATTTTTTCAATCATGTTATTGAATTAGAGTAAAAAGGACTCCACACTACAGAGGCATACTACAATACAGGAAGTAAAAATACCGAGTATAATCGCCATAGCACTGCAACAATTTTAAAATCTTTAGGATTTCTTACAAGGAAACCGTACACTCGATATGCCTTTTGAACCATTTACTCAATATGTTCATGAAATGTTAGTTTGCAATCAAATAAAACTCTCAAGTCACGCTTTTGATCAACTTGACCAATTTCTTGACCGTTAATTTTATACTGATGTACTATTGGTGATTTCCTTCGAGTAAAAGTAAGAAAGGGGTTCTATCCAAGTGTACTGTGTAACAAATTTGTTTCAAATAGCTGCACTAATAAGGGAATTATAAGAAAAAGTGATATTTTTTAGAAAACTTTAACACACCATATACTGAAAACAAAAATTTTTGGACACTTGTTATATGAACTTTTTTTTCTTAAAATTACATCAGATTTCATCTGACAAAGTTTCTTAATAAGCTAGTAAATCAGCCTCTATATTATATGCAATCCAATATACAGAGTACCCATTTCCTATTCGATTATATTGGTACCTTTCTTATTATAAATATAGAGGATTGTTACATTAACAAAGTTGAGCAGACTTTCAAAGAGCATCTAATGCCAAGCTTCAATTTGGCCTAAGCTTCTACCTTTTTGAAATATCCTGAAACGACTGAAAATGGACAAATTGTTTAATGCAAAATAATTCCATAAATGCTGGAACAAATAGCTACTTGTAGATCCTTTTTCGTATAATTCAATAAAACTTTGAGCAAAAAACAAACTTGTTTTGCTAAATGGAAATCATAGTTAGCTATACAGGGTGTTTCATTAATAATTGGAAATATTTTAACTGTAGAATCCTGGGCTCAAAATATTAATATTTAACCCAAATTACTTAGATAAAATGTGGCTCCTTACCGAGATATAGGGTGTTTTATTTAAAAATTAAAAAAAAATATTTCCCCTTTACTTTTAAACTATTTGACGTATCCGTATCATATTTGGCAGGAAGTGTAGCCACTGTAAACCATGTTAAATTATGTTAAATAAAGTAAATAATAACATACTCTTCCTTCGTAACGATAAAGATATTATTTTTCGAGATATTTAAAGTTAAACATACAGCTGAACAGTTATTTTGATTTTAATATGTATTAATTATGTCGGTGTTTTTTGTCACAAGATTGCATTTATTACAAGAATTAAAGTTTAATCCGTATTAACAAAAAAACATAACGTTATTTATTAAAATTGTTCTTTTATTTAGATTATAACAAAATGGTTCTTTTCAGAACCACAATTTGTTTTTATGTTGAATGCATCTATGTATTCGTTTCAATAAATTTCATTAAATAACATTATGTTTTTTTGTTAATACGGATTAAAGTTTCTTTTGCGTAATAAATGTAATCTTATGACAAAAAACAACGACATAATTAACACTAGTCGATTTACTAAAGAAAAAAAGTTCTAACTCCGTTGACTCAAAACAGATTTTGAAATTATTTTTTTTATTATTTTGGTAAAAGTGTATAGAAAAGTTCCCCATAGGTGAGAAAGTGTGCTTTTTATTTTTTCAATTGTTATTAACAAATAAGTGCTTTTTAATATACTCTTAATTACAAAATTTATAACTCTTTTATTTATTTAAACAATTGCCTGAAATTTCATAACATAATGTTTTTGGGGTCGCAAATTACGAATCTGGCCTCAAAATTGATCTTAAACAAAATGGCGGCTACAAAATGGCGTCGAAAGTTATTTTTTTAATTTTATTTTTGTTATTTTTATTAGATTTCTGAGGGTTTTTGGGGTCGCTGATTACGAATTTGACATTAAAACTCAACTAAATCCAAAAATGGCGGATCCAAAATGGCGGAAAAGCGTAATTTTTTTATTCGGATTTTATGTCGTATGGGTCGCTGATCTCAAATGTTATGTTAAAACTTATCAAAAATAGAAAATAACGTCTTTAATGTGGCAAAATAGGTTCAGTTTTGAATTTCGCAAGTTGCCTCATATCTAGAGGCTTTCGACATAGCATTAGCAGGTTAATTTTTATTCTGTATGATTATTATTATTATTTAATAAACATATATAAATAAAATTCTACAATTGTTAAATTAACTCAAATTTAAATATATTAAATACATTTAAATATAACACATAAATTACTGATGGGCTTATTCGAATGAAAAATAACCGGTTATCCGGTTATTGAAATAACCTCTGTAACTCGATTTTCGTTCCAAGTATTCGAATGAAAAATAACCTCTTCCTGATACGTACTAAGTGCCGTATCTCAGCGACCTGCGAGTGATCGAAATTCTGTAAATAATACGTCATTCATAACCATAAGCAAGGCAGATTGTACTGATTGACCCAAGTGAGGCTCGCGGCTGCTTGTTGTTATTAACAAATTTGAGACTCCCAGTCGACCAGTTAAATTTATGGGGCCGTTCCTATTACAGGGCTCCCAGCGACTTGCCACCTCAAAAAAAAGGGAAAAAAGGGACTTAGCAATCCAAAAAAGGGACCAAAAAGGGACCAAAAGTAACCACAAAAATGGCCATATACACGTATTTTTGAATTTTTGGGATTATGGGCGTGAATTTGACAGAAAAAACAAAATCACGTTAAATACGCTTTATTAACAGCAACGCATACATAATACATAACATAAAAATGAAAGGCTTGTCAAGTATAAACAAAAAATAAAATTGTCTCTTCAAAAAAAAAAAACAGAACCATCTAAGATAATTCAAATCTTAATCTTAACTAAAAATTAAATCTATGAAACCCAAGAATGGGTTAATTTTAATCACTCCCATACACTAGATATAGATATTACTGTTTCTTGGGCTTTTTGTTTGAGAGATCACTGATTATCTTACTCTTCCTCTTTTCTATGGATTGCTGCAGCCTTTCTACACTGTTGTTCTTGTCATTGGTTTCTGTTGCGATTGTATTTACCCCTTCAAACATTAACTGTGCCATGGAAATCTCTGTCATATTTTTGGACTCGGTGGCTTTCTTGAGCCTTCCAGTGGCCTCTTTAAACAATTTGTTGTGGAGTTTCCGCTTCGCTTTTTCTTCTTTTCTCAAGATCTGTAGCTTGGCCTCGTCTTCTTTTAGCATCCGCTTGTCGGTCTCCATTTGGCGAAGCTTTTCCTCTGCCACCTTCCGGCTATTTTCTTCTTCTTCTTTTTTCCTGGCCTCTTCCTCTTTCTTCTTTTTCTGCTTTTCCAGATGAGCGTCGTACACACTGTAGGCACACCGTGCTAAAGTACGAAGCTGAGGCGTGATCGGAACCATGTGTGGGCGGTTCTCGTAGAGCCGCAGCGCACATTTCACCGTCATTGCCGCATTCAACGTTCGCTCAGACATGGAAGCGCGAGCGTCAGTTAATGTGCGGGAGGACTGTGAAAAGTCCCGCTCTACATAGGCATTTCCATGGAAAAGAGCAAGAGCTGCTTTCACCACGACGGTCACATTAGGGTACTTGGAATCACCAGAATCCGTTTTAATCTCAAAAAACTGCGCCCAGTACTTGTCCACAGGCACACCCTCACCGCTTATGACGTCCTTCTCAGTCTGCAGAACCATCCATTCATCTCGCAGGTCATCGATATGGATGTCAACGGGCAGACCTTTAGCCAGGGACACGATCTAAGAATCGGAGCCTTTCGACATCCGTTTCCCCGGGTGCAGACAGCGCAAGTCCTTAAGGATGGGTTTGTTCTTCAGACTTAACGTTTTCAGAATATGTTTAGCTGCTGCAACATAGTGATCCTTCACACGCGTCAGGAACAGCAACCTTTCCTTCTCTGGCAACTGCAAAGTCAAGAAATGATGTGATGAGACAACTGACCAATGAGTAATTAAGGCAATAATCATTTAAAAAATATATCTTTGTCATGCTTACCTTCTGCAATTCAGCGTCCACTTCGTCTCCACATTTCACATCTGCTGCAGCGCGCAAGTTTCCAGACTCTAGCGTGGCTGCACATACGCCAAGCTCCTTTACTTTATTCGATTTACAGATTCTGCCCATAATTTTACTTGTGAGGTCATTCAGGTGGTAGTACAGAACATGAACCAACAGCTCATCACGTTGAAAGAACCCAGTGAAGTGTATGAAAAGTTGAGCACTGGATACTACAAAGTTTAACTCTGCTTTCAAGGCTGGGTTCTTCAGGTAGTCCACAATTTTTCTGGTTGCGGCTTTCTTTGCAAGGTCGGGTTTTTTCCTCGGTAAAAAAACAAGAAAATACTCGGCCATTGCCACCATATTATGTAAGATTCTCTGTGCAGCCGGCTCCAGTGTAAGCCACCTTGACGATACATGTTTCAGAAAGTGGAGGCTTGGCAAACCTTTCTCGGCGAGAATTTGTTCAAAATCCTCCCATCTAGACGGCCAACCATCGAAAAAGTGGTGCACTGCATAAACAAAATCGCCAAACTCATTCAGGCCTTTTAGAAACGCATTATGCACTATGTGTATATTGCACGTACCTAGATCTACGAGACTTTTATTTCTAATGGCTAGAAGATCATTGTCAACTAGCTTAAATACAGCCTTGTTGACGTTCGGTCCATCGGATCCCAGCATTAACATCTTCTCTTTAGGAATCCCCGATTCACTGAGTGTTGCAATCAGTTTATCCGTAAGGTCCACCGCTGTTGCTCCACCAATGAAATAGGTCTGCAGGTGTTGAGTCATGATCTTTGACTGGCTATTTGACCAGTAGCAAACAGCAATATCCAGCTCCTTGGAATTAGCGCTGTTTGTGGTTTCATCGTACAGCAGTGAATAATAAGAGCCACTAACGTCCTTCACTACTTGTTCTTTAAAGTATGACGCGAGCGCCTCAGTCAGCAAGTAGGTAGCCTTTGTAGCTCCCAAACTAAAAAGCACGGGAACTGCATCTGGTAAGGGAAACATGCACTTAAATGTATCTGCCAAGCCATCACAAGAATTAAATGAAAAATTTGACTGGATAAGTTTCATAACCCAAACCAATTCCGCCACTGTTGCACTATCCCGGACACTGTACACTTTTATTGTACCCGGCACTGAATCATCAGTAGGCGCCGGCAGTTCAGCTGCCACGGGTCGTGCAACGCCCAATCGTAGTTGACTCTTATTCAATTTAATACGGCACTCGTCGATGTGTCGTTTGTAAGAAGCATGTTGCAACACTGCACAAAAGCCCTTCACAATAGAAAATTTCTTGATACAACAGTGCAGAACATCTCACTGTCTGATTCCTTTCTGCCCCATTCCCGCACATTGTAACCATTCCGATCCTTCTTGTCAAGCCACGAAGCATTGAAATGACAAGGCATGTTGACTCATCTACAATTAATGAAAATACGCAGCTAGTATAAAACATAACCTCAACTTGAAAAGTCGGTTCAGTTCGTTCCAATAACTCGATCTAGAAAGTGGAAGTACATTACTTACCTACCTATACTTCAATGTTAGATCTCATTCACGAGGCAACACAACGCAGACGTGATGAGATAATATGCACACAGAGAGATTCAAACTGTTTTACCGCGAAAAGCGCACGCGGTTGCTCGGCTGTGTTATTCAGATTCTCGGCGGCAGCACCAATTGGCCGGAGCAGGGGGAGAGGGACGCAACGCCCGGGCAGTTTTCGAACCGGAACGCAGCCCTACAGTCGATTTAGCCCGTGTTACACGGAAAGTTTGAAAAGCAGTCGTTCTTTTCTTAATAACTTTCGTATGGTTTTGCAGATTGTTGCGAAAAAAGGGAATAAAGGGACATTTTACCAAAAAAAGGAAATAAAAGGGACAGAGCTTTAAAAAAAGGACTAAACCCTTAAAAAGGGACCGACTGGGAGCGCTGCTATTAAAGATAACGCTCTGCTGAGTATGAGATTTGCCGAAGGTTGGTATTAATTTATAACGGCCTAAATTTTTGCTTCGAAACGCGGTTGATTATGCCTAATAAGGGATAAACAGAAAGCGAAATAAGATTTTCCAATATCGTAACAGATTTATATTTAATTTTTAATAACGGAGCAGTCGATGCCCATCCGTCGTCATATGACATAAACGTGGGACAAGAAGTGGATTTCGATGTTTAAAATTTTAAGTGTGCGTCCTTAGAACCGCGGAAGGCTGAACGTAGATAAATGATGGATTCTAAAATATACCGGTATGATGTGCAAGCGAAAAGGGAAGGGTGGCTACTAGAGAATTTTAGGAACTAAAAATAGATTCAATAGATAGTTTGTATTTGCATATTTATAATTTCTTTATGATTAGTATTGATATAGCTATTCTCAATGGTTAAAACTCCTTAGAAATCAAATAAAAATCATTTATACAATTATTATAATTAACGATTAACTGAGTTGCTCTGCTATCTGCAAGTTACGATGCCGATGCAGATGACGGTGAACCGCCAACCGGCAAACCACCAACCGGCAAACCGGCGAAATTGAAACGAATCGAGAGCCAAAATTTATTCGAATGATTATTCAAATAATCATTCGGTTATTAATATCATTCGAATGCAAATAATTCGATTATGAAAATTGTCCGGTTATGCCCATCACTAATAGATAGATAGATAGCTAGATACTTTATTAGTGCCATATATACAGAGTACTTACACAAGTCAAACTGGTTTGCAACCTAAATAATTTCATGCTAAATATTAAAAATAATAGAAGATACAAGATTATTTCAGATATTATTTCTAGATATTATGAATTTTAGATGTACGATTTATCGCATTCTATAAATTCTCTATAGTCATAGAAAGCTTTGCTGATACAAAATAACTTAATTCTAGTTTTAAATTCTTTTAAGTTTAAATTTTTAATAGTGCTTGGGAGGCTATTAAAAAATTTTATGCTGAAAAAATCAGTCCCATTTTGACATCTTTTTAATCTGCAATAGTTGTTTACTAGGTTTTCTTTCCTTCTTGTGGGGTATTCATGCAGTTCGCTATAAGTTTGGTAGTTTTTTTGGTTGGTTTTAACGTAAATTAGGTTTTCCAAAATATATATTGAGGGAAAAGTTAGAATTCGCAAATATTTAAAAGCATCCCTGCAATCATCTCTGTAACCTAAGCTCATTATTATTCTTATAGCCTTCCTTTGGAGTGCAAAGATTTTTGATGCCTGTGCTGCATGTCCCCAGGCCAAAATTCCATAAGACATGACCGATTGACCAAGAGAATAGTATGCAAGTTTAAGGATTTCAACCGAGACACAGTTTTTAAGATTTCGTAGGATAAATATGAAACTACTCATTTTATTACACACATAATCAACATGCTTATGCCATCTCAATCCCGGGTCAAGCACTACACCCAAGAATTTAATTTCGTCCTGTTCGTTGTTAATGCTATTCTTCTTCTTTAGGTGCCTATTCGTTCCGAATGTTGGCAATCATCATGGCTATTCGTATTTTGTTGGTAGCTATCCTGAAGAGTTCGGCTGATGATTTATGGAACCACTGTCTTAGATTCGCCAACCACGAGATTCTTCTTCGTCCAGGTCCTCTTTTACTGTTGATCTTGCCCTGTAATATTTGTTGAAGGAGATCGTATCTATCTGCATTCCTCATAATATGCCCGAGATATTGCAGTTTGCGGCTTTTAACAGTATTCATGATTTCCGTCTGTTTTCCCATTCGCTCTAATACCTCTATATTGGTAACTTTTTGGGTCCACGATATTTTTAGCATTCTTCTGTACAGCCAGAGTTCGCAAGCTTCAAGTTTCCTGGTAGTTTCTGAGTTAAGAGTCCAGGTTTCTACGCCGTACAGAAGAACAGAGAAGACATAACATCTTAGGAGTCTAAGCTTTGTTTGGAGTGTGAGGTCGTGGGTTTTAAATACCGCCCTCATTTTGTTGAAAACAGAGCGTGCTTTCTCAATCCGGCATTTGATTTCCTGTGAGTTGTCCCATCTCTCGTTGATAATTGTCCCTAAGTAATTGTATTGGGATACTCGTTCAATTCTGTTTTGATTGATGTATAGGTTGACCCCACGTATGACTTCTTTACTGATGACTATGAATTTGGTTTTGTTGGTGTTTATTTCCAGCCCGAATTCGGAACTCATTTGAGCTATTCTATCCATCAATTTCTGTAGTCCTTCCAGTGAGTCCGCAAACATGATTGTATCGTCTGCATATCGTATATTAATGCTATAAGTGTGTTTTAATGTAAATATCATATTGTATGTTTTACTCATATTTAAACAAAGTTTGTTTCTGTTTAACCATTTTTTAGTTTCTCTTAGAGCATTTTCTGAGTTTGCTAGAGCTACTTCTAATAAATTATCTCTAACTGATATAGTAGTGTCATCTGCAAAAAGTGTATATTTGACATTTTCTTTATTGATGGGTAGATCATTAATATAAATTAAGAATAATAATGGCCCAAGAACAGACCCCTGTGGGATGCCTACTGTTAATTCTTTTTTTGATGACAGTAGGTCCTCTACTTTTACTTGTTGATATCTGTTTGATAAGTATGAATTTATTAGTTTGATGCTATCGCTATCAAAGTTGTACCACTCTAATTTTTTGACAAGTTTTTGATGAGAGACACAATCAAAAGCTTTTGTGAGATCACAGAACGTTACTGAATCATATTCATTATTTTGAAATGCATCTGAAATGTCATTAATAAGATTCATTATTCCCTGGACTTGGTTTTTATTTTTTCGGAATCCGAACTGACAATCTGTGAATATTTTGTTTATTTCAAAGAATGTTGAGATTCTGTTAGCCATAGCAGTTTCAAAAATTTTTGATATGATAGGCAAAAGAGATATAGGCCTATAATTACCGGTTTCCCTCTTATTCCCTTTTTTATAAATGGGTATGACAATTGAGACTTTCAAAGCCAAAGGAAAGTATTTTAATTTTAGACATTGATTTATTAGTTTTGTTATTGGCATTATGATAAAAATTTTTATGCATTTTAGCAGAATTACGTTAAAACCATAAACGTCCCTACTATTTTTACTTTTTAAGCTGTCGATGATATCACGAATCTCAATATATGTCACTTCTTCAAAGATGAATTTATATGTTAAGGCTTGGGACTCAATATGTAAATCGTCCCCAGTTTCTGTCTGGTGATTTTTCAACAATCTTTCAGTTATGTTTACAAAGTATTCATTAAATTCGTCAGGTAGGATGTCATTTTTACTTACCTTGTGAACAGGTACATTTCTCTGTTCATTTATGATTTGCCATATAGATTTAATTGGATTGTTTGCATTTTTTATTAATTTATCATTTGCTGATATTTTAGCATTTTTTATTGCATGTTTGTATTGCGTTCTGAATCTCTTTTTTTCTTCAAGTATTTGCTCTGATGGATATAGCTTGTACATATTATCTAATAACAACAGGTGTTCCCTCATTTGTTTTAATGTATTATTGAACCAACTTATGGTTTTAGCTTTATTTTTGCTGATATACCTTTTCACAGGGAAACATTGAAGGTATGCATTCTGTAAAGTTGTGATTAATTTATCAAATTTTTGATCAATACTGAGGGCATCCTCAGTGATGAAGTTCCACGTCACATTTTCAATTTTATTATAAAAGTTAAGTTTACCCATTGTTGTAATTGGTCTTACGACATTTTCATTATATGGAAATTTAAAATTGATTTCAGTTTTAAATTGTAGTGTTTGTGCCTTATGATCAGAGAAATGTACTTATATAAAATGTTCCCACAGTATAATACTCAGTGTAAAAGTTTATAAAAATGTTGTCTATACAGTTATTCCTTCGGGTGTTTTCATATATTGTTTGTTTGAAACCGAAACTTTCTAAGAAATTGCACAATGATGTGCAATTATTTTGACTTGTTCCGAATGCTACATTAAAATCACCGGCTAGGATTATTCTTTTTCTTACACCTATTTCATTTATACTTTCATCAAGAATTTCTAAGAAGATATCAAAGTTTCCCAATGGTGGTCTATATACTGTTATGATGAAAGTATCAATATTTTTTATATATGTACAACATATTTCAATACATTTTTCAACACTTAGATTTGAGATGCTATTTACAGGTAAGAACTCCATGCCACATTTAATTAATATTACAGAGCCACCACCTATGCAGTTTTGCCTAGCATAATGACTAGTCATTTGGAAATTGTTGATACGCAATAAATTTATTTCGTTGTTGTTCAACCAATGTTCAGTTAAACAAATTATGTGAAAGTTTTTATCAACTAATAGAGTGTCTAGTTCTTGAATTTTGTTTCGAACAGATTGAATATTTACGTGAAGTAAAGTAAATGTGGGAAGTACCCTTACTTGTGAGGCATTAGTTATTGAGTCCTTTTTATTTTCATTTGTATTTTTATTTTTATGCCCTGTGGTTATTTGATCCCTCTCCGGGCAAGACGCAATAAAAAACGGTCCACACGGGTTCCAACAGGCCAAATTTTCGGGTTCTTGAGGGCTTCTTCTTGATCTTCTGTAACCGTAATTTTGAAGGATGAATACTCCTCAGGGTGCTTTGATTGTATCTTCGCACACTGAGGATTTGTAATGTTCTTTTCCATAAGGAAAGCTTTCAAATTTTCTTCTGTGGTTTCTTGATGTAGTCTGTAGACATGTAGGTGACTCATTATTGGTGCAGCTTTTAAAGTGGTGGATTCACTATCTGCTCCTTTAATTACTTTCTTGTTGTTGTTTCTTATTCTTCTATGTCTTACTTCCGTGAAATTTTCTACAGAATTTTTTCCTGTGCTATGTGTTGTGGGCTCCACATATTTCTTATCATCTGAGGACAAATTGATTATACTGGACATAACTTCTCGTTGTTTCTCTTCGTAAACAGATTCCTTTTCAAAATTCTGCATATTTACCCTTTTTTCTAAAAGCAAACTGTTTCGTTGGCTTGAGTTTGACTTCGCTATTTGGTTATAGGTGGCGCCAGTATTTCTCTGTTTGTTGCAAGTTCCTGCTGTTTGATTATGGGTGGCGCTACTACCAACCATGTCATCTGTTTGTTTATTGTTTTTCTTCTTATTTAAGGTAATTATTTCTTCTGATAATCGACCGTTCTCTTTAAGAATGTTGTTATTTTCCTGAAGGATACGGTTTTTGTCTTCCAATTCCGCTATTAACTTCTTCAAATACACGTTTTCAGTACGTAGTACCATAATTTCTACGTTATCATCCATTTTGGGTTTTTCTTCCATTTCTTGGGCGACGTGTTTACATGTGTTTTTCCTTTCTGCGTTTTGGATTAAACATTTTGGGTGAAATTCTTCTTTGCAGTGTAAACATTTCACAGCATTTTTTACTGGTTTAGCACAATTTTTACACATAATTACACCGATTACTACACTTTGTTCGCGATCGCTAACTGGCGGTACATCTTCGTCGGCGGCCATTTTACACTTATAAATACATATAAATTCGAAAGCCTAAAAATGTGTTTTCTACGACCTCTTTGTACAATTACCAAAAGATATTACTGGATTAAACGATTTGCTATTTGTGACCGACGGAGGAATGTTATTACATAAAAACAAATGGCAACTTGATTAACAGTATGGTGTATATTTAGATAGCTATATTAATTGTATTGTACGTTTTTGGCGATTATCAGATACATGGAATAAAATCTGCTGAAAGAGACCGATGTCTAAAACCGAAAACTGCACCAGATGATTGATTTGAAAAAGACAGGTTTTTAAAGTTTCTTCAAAAATAATTTCTGGCAAATGTCTTTCATAAAAGTCGTTTTATTGGTTTTTTAAAAGAAACTTTAGCTATAAACAATATCCCTGCTCTTAAGCTGAAAGTGATGCTGATCGGTTAATAGTTGCGACAGCCCTCAATGCATCAAATGAAAACATAGTTGTAGTATTAAAGAATACAGACGTTTTAGGTATATTAACAGCTTTAGCGTCTCCTGGTAAAGATATATATTTTTTAAAACCTGCCAAAAATAAAGAAAATAAAAAAATATCTTCATCTAAAAGCCTGCAATTTGCATATCCCAATTGTAGTGAGCATGTTCTCTCTGTACATGCTTTAACTGGATATGACACAACTTCAGCATGTTTTAACAGAAGAAAAAATAAATTTGCCAAAATATTTGAAAATAGCAGTGATTTACAAGAGGCTGCAAAAATTTATATAAAAAAAATCTTGTATAAAATTTGCCAAATGGAACCTGAAGTTGTTGTTCCAGAAGATCAAATCTAAGAGAAATGATCCGTCCGTAGTTCGAGAAAAAGACGTAAAACCAAATATAAATGTATCAAGTGCAGAAAATTTTTATTTCTACTATCCATTCACAAAACTCGTGAACTGTCAAAACGCTCTCACGTTGGTACCTTGTTTAAATTTTGGTTTGGAACTTCTGCTTACTGATTTTGGCAGCACTAAAATTTTTGAAATTTAAAAACTTGAGATGTCACACTTTCGTCTAATCTCCAAAATTCTTTAATTTTTGTGCATACTGCATATACTTCAATTGCAATGGAACAGAAGCAGGTTCTATTATTGGAAAGGGAAAAAATGCTACAGTTAATTATTACAAGGAAAAACTTTCCTTAACTTTTGACACATATAACATAACCTAACTGTAATATTACTAGAAATCACTAGATTCAAAGTACATTCCCAAAAAAACTGTAATTTCCAGGTACAGTCAGCAAATATTTAAAAAATTTGACATTGACAGTTCATGAGTTTTGTGAATGGATAATAGAACATATAATATCAATGTGCAGAGAGTGCATCGAATATCACAATGATGACAATACCGAATAGAACTTTTTATACTTAGTTAACTTTTGATTTTGGTTATGTTTCTACCACTAGTTTTTGGTTTTATTATGCTTATCGCCGCCAGCGGACATAACATTTTGTAAGTTTAGTATTATATTTTTTATTATAAGTAACAGTAACAATGTATTATCGTTGTATTTTCTATATTAGCAGAACACAAATTTGATAATAATTTTTAATAAAAAAAAATGTTCACAAAAATATTAGTAAAAAATTAATCATAGCTATCTTTGGTCTCACAGACCGATGTTTGTATTTATGTTTCCAAAATCATGTTACTACTGAAAGGGTAACAAGCTTGTGATGCTGTCAAGCCATTTTATATTTCCTAGTAATTCAATTAACTGCATAAACCTTTAAAACAGTTCTGGTACATAATTGGCGAGTTCGCCTGTATTTCGAGTCCATTTTAGTCATAGTCCATCGCATATTACTGCAGCATTTGGCATCAAGCATAATTCGCAACCTTTGTACACCCCTTGCATCGTTGTTTCATGCAGCAGCATGTCCCTTCAGACGTAAGAGCGTTGATTTTCAAGTTATTTAAAATTTAGCCCGTGAGTGCAAGTAGGATAGCCTCGGTTTCCTTCGCTGACGAGTGATCACGCGTTTAGCGACTCTGACGCGCCTTGCGCTGTGATTGGCCGCATCTGTGGAGTCGCAAACAGTCGTTGGCGCGTAAACTGCAGGTGGCCGAGGAGACGAGAGTTGAGCGTTGGTTTTTGAGGGAGTCGCTTCTTGACAGGCGTCGCTTGTGGGTTGTTGGTATTTTTCGACGTGTTGGTGATGTCCAGTGTGCCGGCACAAGCCACTTAATAATTTCGGAGCCCTGTGGCCTGTTTTAATCCGTCTCTTCGAGCGGGATTCTCACGAGTGTGCTAATTAACAGCCGTACCGATGTTTCAACTTGCCAAAGAAGCAGAGCGAATCCTTGTCCCACGATTAAGCTGGGGATATTTCCTGGACGCCGTTGCCTTCACCTGCACCATCTCATTAGTAGCAAAGCGACAATCGACGCCCGCCAACTTACGCCGCCGCGCCTGGAGGCTGACCCATCATTAAGGTAGTGTTCACCTTGTTGTAATTGACATTCGTATTGCATTAAAACTTGCTTAATTGCCGTTCGATGCTTCATTCAGGCTTCGGACATTCAACGGCAATATTAACATTTGTGTAACAAACCTGTTTGCCGCAAGCTGATATTTGTATTGCAAAAAAACTTGCTTAATTGCCGTTCTATGCTTCATTCAGGTTTCGTACATTCAACCGCAATATTAACATTTGTGTAATAGACCTGTTGCCGCGAGATGGCTTTGTATCGCATTAACACTTGCCTATTTGCCGTCCGACATTTCATTGAAGCCTAGTACAGTCAAGTACAGATTTAACATTTATGCAATAAACGTGCTTGTCGCCTATCGACCTTTCAATTTAATCAAAGTTTACTTATTGTCCGCCCGCCGTTTAGCCGAGGCGAGGTACACTCACTGGTAGAAGGTAAACTTTGTTGTACGCATGGTACTTTGTTGTTTATGAGTTAAGGCGCTTCCGCAGCTGGGTTTATTTCGTTAAGTATTGATTCCGTTTATTGTGTCAAATTGATGTACATACCGACCACGTCGGTACCGCTGTAACCTTCTAGGTCATGTGAAGTGGCCCAATAGACGTATTATCTGTTAATGACTTATGATTTTTCCCTTGTGCTGTGCATGTTTGTTCATAGGGCGACTCAGTCACTGCGTCCAGATCGATGTAAAGTGATGCCCGGACGTGGTAAATAAGCGTTGCAGGTAGGTCGGCGCGTTTGTCGCTGCGCTGCTGTTTCCAGAGCACTTTTGGCCCCGTTTAGCTTTCAAGATTCGGCTTAGCGTGGGTCTTTTCCCTATTTGGATCTTGTGGCGCCCTCTCACTTTTTATTTGGTAAACACCCTATACAGGGTGCCCGAGTTTCGTAGGGACAACATGGGTAACTTTTGTATTTGAAGAGATAGAGAGATGGTTAAATTAGCAAAAAGGTGCAGGTTTGAGAGCTCATTAAGAATCCATCTTCGAATTTTACTTGTCATGGCCCACTCGTCTAAAATAAAAAAAAACAAAATCTCCTAATTTCTCTTATACAGGCTGTTTCCTAAAAAACGCCGCAACCCATAACTCCTTTGTTTTAAATTTTAGACCCAACAAACTATATACATTCATAAATGGCAAGACAAAAGCCACCTTTTGACATCGCCCGTTCGTAAATATCTTTCAACTGTTTTGAGCAACGATGTTCAACTTTTTTATTTTAAATGGAACACCCTGTATATTTTTACATATTTAGATTCAGGATGAAATTCTGCATGCAGTAGTATGCTTCATTTGTTTTTTGGACACTTAGAAATGTTTAAAATAATTTTTTAATATTGCATGTAGACAGTACCATAAAATTTTCAAGTGTGGCATGGAAAACAATCAGAATGTTGAAATATTTTATTGGAAACAAATTTAAACAAAATTACAAAACGTATATACAAGTATTGCTCAAACTGACCGCCACCTTGTTGAACACACAACTGACATCTTCTAGTTACTCCATTGGTCGCATTCAATATCAAATTGGGAGGTATTTCGCGACAAGCATTGATAATCCTCTGCCTCACAATTTCTTCGTTTTCTGGACGAGGCCATTCTGATTGTTTTCCACGGCACACTGTCGTGGAAAGCAATCAGAATGTTGAAATATTTTATAGGAAACAAATTTACACAAAACTACAAAACGTATCTACACGTATTGCTCAAACTGACCGCCACCTTGTTGAACACACAACTGACATCTTCTAGTTACTCCATTGGTCGCATTCAATATCAAATTGGGAGGTATTTCGCGACAAGCATTGATAATCCTCTGCCTCAGAATTTCTTAGTTTCCTGAACGAGGCCATTCTGATTGTTTTCCACGGCACACTGTCGTGGAAAGCAATCAGAATGTTGAAATATTTTATTGGAAACAAATTTACACAAAACTACAAAACGTATCTACACGTATTGCTCAAACTGACCGCCACCTTGTTGAACACACAACTGACATCTTCTAGTTACTCCATTGGTCGCATTCCTTATCAAATTGGGAGGTATTTCGCGACAAGCATTGATAATCCTCTGCCTCACAATTTCTTCGTTTTCTGGACGTGTTAGATAAAATATTTCAACATCCTGATTGTTTTCCACTGCACACTTGAAAATGTTATGGTACTGTACGACTGTCTACGTGCAATATTAAAAAATTATTTTAAACATTTCTAAGTGTCCAAAAAACAAATGAAGCATACTACTGCATGCAGAATTTCATCCTGAATCTAAATATGTAAAAATATACAGGATGTTCCATTTAAAATAAAAAAGTTGAACATCGTTGCTCAAAACAGTTGAAAGATATTTACGAACGGGCGATGTCAAAAGGTAGCTCTTGTCTTGCCATTTAAGAATATATATAGTTTGTCGGGTCTAAAATTTTAAACAACAGAGTTATGAGTTGCGGCGTTTTTTAGGAAACAGCCTGTATGCCGTAACTTTTTTGTTACTTAAGATATTGAGATGCGATATGAACTAATTTGCATGGTAATTTAAATTCATTTATTGGCACTTAATAAAATCAATTTTATTAGTGCAAATTTTTAGTAATCTAACCTAACCTCAAAATTTTAAATTGGTACCGTGCAATTTTTTGGCCATTTTAAGAGAGGATTTTTTTAATGCAATGATGTATACATGATATGGAAACTTCTTCAAAATTTTGAAAAACTGAGCTTATTCTTTTTACAGGCAGAAATCACTAGTGCCATAATCACAATAATTTTGTTTTTTATTTATTACGTTATCTGTGAAATTATGTTTTGAAACAAAAAGCACGCTTATCATCATACGTGTCTTCCAGTAGTGTCAGTGTGTTCCGTATATTTGACGTGTAAGTTCTACGTTCTTGTAGTACTTGATATACGCACAAAATACATCATATTTTCAAAATTTTCCATTATAAGTTGAAGTAATAACACTCACACTACTGACAGGCACGTATGATGATAAGCCTGCTTTTTGTTTTGAAACATAATTTCACAGATAACGTGATAAACAAAAAACAAAGTTATTGTGATCATAGCACTAGTGATTTCTGCCTGTAAAAAGAATAAGCTCAGTTTTAAAAAATTTTGAAAAAGTTTCCATATCATGTAATACATTATTGCATTCAGAAAAAAATTCTCTCTTAAAAGGGCCAAAAAAATTGAACGGTACCAATTTAAAATTTTGAGGTTAGGTTAGATTACTAAAAATGTACAGAAATAAAATTGGTTTTATTGAGTGCCTATAGAAGTATTTAAATTACCATGCAAATTAGTTCAAATGGCATCTCAATATCTTAAGTAACAAAAAAGTTACGGCATATAAAAGGAATTATGAGATTCTGTTTTTTTTTAAATTTTAGACAAGTGGGCCATGACAAGTAAAATTTAAAGATGGATTCTTAATGAGCTCTCAAACCTGCACCTTTTTGCTAATTCAACCATCTCTCTATCTCTTCAAATACAAAAGTTACCCATGTTGTCCCTACGAAATCTGGGCAGCCTGTATATATATATATACCTCGACACGCTTGCCCTGTGGCGTACCGTTTTGAACCACACCCATCTCCCTGAGCGTATTTGAGCCGAGGCCTTTAGCCTGTTTTTTACGATTTTCAGGGTGAGCGTGCACGTTTTCCGAACTTGTCTAGTTATATGGCACTCACCCACCCGTGAGTGTCCTAAGATCAATTTGATACCGTAACAATACCCAAAATTCAAAAAGAAAAGTTTTGCAAAAATTGCAAGAGAAAAGAAAAATTGGCTTAATAACACTAAGTGCAACGAGGACACACCAGATAGTTTGTAATGCAAGTTTTATCACATTATTGCTGTAAAGCTAGCATGGAAGGGGGGGGGGACGTACTGTTTAACTGACTATTTTCATATAGAAAAAGGTAATGATGGGTCACCTACTGATAGAATTGAGTACAATTCAGTTTTTAACAAAACATGCCGAGGCAGGGCCAATAATTATGTAAGTAGTTGGCTTGCTAAAAATAAGTGTCCAGTCCGACTATTCCATAAATTAATGTTGCACAGGAATACCTTAATAAACAAGAACAGACTATTTTTAAAGCCAAATAGTTTCTGGAAAAGTGAAACTGACAACTGATATTACAATTCTCCACTGGGCAAAAACACCATATTAAAATGGACCAAATCAGCCGCAGAACAAATTGGAGTAGATACAGCTTCCAAGAAGATTACAAATCACTCTAACAGATCAACTGCTGTAACTAGTTTTGTTAAAAATTATGAGGAAGAACAATTATTAAAAATTACACAATATAAATGCACAAATTTTATAAAACCATACTTAAACACCGATCTACAACAAAAGAGCGATGCTCGCCGAGTCCTGAGAGCCAAAGAGATCTAACCCATTCCTTTCAGAATCCAGACCAGAACCTGAGCCTCAGCTCAGCCCAGCTCCACCAGTCACCGCCAGTCCAGATACCTGTCCGTTGAAACCAGAATCCTGTCCCAACTACCTGTCTTTTCCAGTTCATGCAAGTTCGATTCCCAGCTCCTAACTGAGAAGTTGAACTGCCTAAGTCACCCTTACCTGACCAGAAACCTCCCTTGCCTAGGTTAGTAAACCTGCCGAAGCAATCCTGTTCATAACACACCCTGTCCTGTTAATCTTGGAGCGCATTGGAACAACATCGTGCTGCTCAGATGTGTCTATCTTACCGGTCCAGTAGCCCGTGAAACCACCCTGATAATAAACAATTCCTCCCGACCGATCACCGCCATGACCCACCAGCCCGAGGTCCACGAGCGGCCAAAATCCAGATCAAATCCCCTAATATTTGAATTGCAAATCAAACGCGCACCAGAGCCGCATATTTTGCCGGCAAGTCTTAACGAAACGCCGAATGTGAAGGTCGTGGCTGGGCTTGAGAATGTTCAAATTCCTTTAGCTAGCGTAACCACTCCCGAGCTACAGTATACATTACCACCTAATTGAGTTTTCCCCGCGCTACCATTAAGCAAATCCCGAGAATTAAATTATATAATAGTAAGTAGGTACACCAAAGTTGAAATCGATATTTTTACATTTGTGGAAATTAACATTAAAAGAAAAAAATTTAAATGTAACTCTGCCCTATAATTTCTTGCTGGGGGAACTTTGTACTAAGGTATATTAGGCCACTTGTTATGGAGGTCGCAAAGCATGCTCTCAAAAGTGTTTTTAGCTTCAAACAAAGTGCTGAAATTTATAAGTAATGTACGATTTCAACCTGGCCGTTGCAAGAAACTCTAATATGGATCCTAAAGAATACGAACCCCTTATAGATGCGTTACACAGAGTAGACGAAGTTAAACTTCGATATCAAGTCAATCACTATCTCAAGAAGTACTCACTATCTCAAGAAGTACGGCCAAGCTGCACGTTATTTGGTGACATGTTACGATGACACTGACAACCTTATCAAATACGTTGAAGACTATGGGGTTTATAACGACGCCTATAAAGCTACAGAATTGCAACCGGTAGTACACGTGGAAATGGTGAAAATATATGCAAGATATTTAGTTGAACGATCGTTGTATCAAGAAGCGGCTTTGTTGCTGTTACAGGTTTCAGTTTTCTTCGGCTTTAGGGAATTTTAAAAAAGCAAATGAATGAAACGAAGCCATTGATCTAATGAAACAGCTGAATTTCTCTCAAGAAGAAAGTGATCAACATTTTCGCGACTTAGTAAATGGTTTAATAAATTCCGATAGAATAGTGTAAGCAAGCCAGATCTACAGTAAATATCTCTCAGACCATGAGAGTGCAATTCATATGTTAATCGAACACAAATTATTCTACCAAGCCTCACGTTTAGGCCGAAAATATGATCGTGTTGATATTTTTGGTAAGTGTATTCAATGATTTTTGCACCATTGTAATATGTTAGAAAGTTAAAATGAATGATTACTCTAAAATAATGCACATATAAAATTTGGCATGCAAAAGTATTCTTAATTAAAAAATAATTTTTTTTTAATCGTTAATTAAAATAATATCTAACTAGCAACCCAGTGAGACAAATGTCTCATTTAAAAAAACAAAAAAGACCGTTTTGCAAATAGAACGGGTATTCACCACACGTACGTATAAAGCACCTCTATAATACGAGCATGCTTGTCAGCCATATTCAATCACATAACAAAAGCGGCAAATTCAAAAAATTAGTTACTTTTCAGAAAATGAAGATACGTTAATGTCTCTACGTTTAATAGTACTAATTCGAGGCTGAACAACCTGTCATGCTCGAAGATTTTGAAATCTGAAAAAAGGCCGTAAATAGTTCATTCAAAAATTAATATAACCCACAACGAGTAAACTGTTTGACGTTGTAGGGTTATGTTTTTTGATTGCATTATGACCACCAACATGTAAACGCGAAAGTACTGTGATGCAAAGTGTTATGCAACTTGTGCGACATGCGTCTGCTTGTATTATAAAGGGCTCTACGTACGTATATGACGTCATTGTTGGTAGCAAACTACCAGTCGCATTCGCCTTGATAAAATTTGCCTAGAATCTAACCTAAAAAGTTAGGATTAGGATAATTAAGATAATAATTACTGTTAGAGACTGAAATTCGGTTCCTGACCTGACATGACCATTCCAAACATATAACTTTAATAACTTTTTTCTCTATCTCTTACGGTTTGGCTGCTGAAACAGCGTCCCAGACAGACACGTCTATTAGATAAAGGATGTAGCATTCTTGAAATATTTTGCCAGTTGCATGAAATAAGTCTCGCAATACTTCACCATTGCATTTTCTATTACATATATTTATTGATTATATAATAAAGCGTGTATTTATTTACATAATTAAAGAGGTTTCAAGTGAGCTTAACAAATTACATCTAATTACAAAAAAAAAACAGTTTCTTCAACCATTTTCAAAATTAGTATTTAGCTGTTTACCAATCTCTAGTGTGACAACCATTTTCAAAATTAGTATTTAGCTGTTTACCAATCTCTAGTGTGAGTCTTTGATTATGTTTAATTCGTTGATACGTTTTTCAAGAATACTCACATTTCAGAATCTGACATACGTGCTGCTCTAATAGACTACTCTGCCACTTTAACAGACAAATTTACCAAAATGCAAAAAACATTTATCTATATACAGGGTGATTTTTTGAAAACGATTCGCCTGAGATATTTCAGAAACCAAAAGAAAACTAAAAATTTCCGAAAACAGGTCCACTTATCAACTGATGTGACAGTTTGTTAGACAAAACGTCAACGGCTTGCTTTCTTTTTTTTCCACGTCTATCTGATTAAAATTAGGTTTCGATAGCACTTACCGTTCTCCTAAAGTGGCAATGATAAACTTTCTCATAAAATGTATGTGAAAATAAAAAACGTGGGCAAGTGACACATCACCATAATCCTTATAAGATACGCTTTCATTTGAGATACCACGCGATGGGTCATTCCATTTAAAATTTTTGGGGAGGTAATCGTGGGGACGCAGGGGTAAACGTCAAAAGTGTGAATCATAGGTCAAACCGTTTCCCCCTTGACATATAAGTGGACCTGTTTTCGGAAATTTTTAATTACCTTTTAGTTTCTGAAATCTCAGGCGGATCGTTTTTAAAAAATCACCCTGTATATATAAAAGAAAGTCACAACCCTGACTAATCAACGCAGAGCTGAAACCACTGGTACTAGAAACTTAAAATTTGGGTGGAAGCTTCAATTTGTTACGTAAGGTAGTGCTAAGAAAGGATTTTTTGAAATTCGACTCCTAAGGGGGTGAAAAGGGGTAAAATGTGTTTTCACGAATTCCTCAATATCTCTTACACCCGATAAGATATCAATTTGGTCTTTGCTTTCAAAGATTATCAATGCCAATACCTAGAAACGTATTTTAGGATTTTGCCCTAATCAACCCCTAAAGGTGTAAATCTGGATTGAGGGTCAATTAAAAAACCCTACGTATCTCCTATGTTTATTGAATTAGAACATTCTTTTTTTGGCATATGGATGTATTTTTAAAATATTTTGAAAGGGGTGTATGGGAATTTGAAAATCTTAACCCTAAAGGGGTAAAAGGAGGAAAAACTGAAAAGAGGTAGGGAGGTTAAAATTATTAATTTTTTTCGCTGTGAGTTCTACTTCACAATAAAATGGGTTAAAAGGGATTTTTGAAATTCCACCCCTACGAGGGTGAAAAGGGGTAAAATGTGTTTTCACGAGTTCTTCAATACCTCTTAGACCCAATGAGATAGCGACTTGGTGTTTACTTCCAAAGATTGTGAATGCAAATACCTAGAAACGTATTTCAGGATTTTGCCCTAATCAACCCCTAAAGGTGCAAATCTGGATTCGGGTGAATTAAAAAACCATTCGTATCTCCTATCTTTATTGAGTGAGAACATTCTTTTTTGGCATATAGATGTAGTTTTAAAATCTTTTCAAATGCGTCTAAAGGTTTTTTTTAAATATTACCCCTAAAGAGGTAAAAAAGAGGCAAAACGGAAAAGGGGTAGCGAGGGGGTAAAATAATTGAATTTTTTTCTTATGGGTGCATTTTAGACTAAAATGATGTAGAAAATGTTTCTAGAAATTTCACCCACAAGGGGATGAAACGGGTATTCCGCTATAATCTATATGTATAAAAGATAAAGCGCCAACTCAACAACGTGGATCCGTAGTAATCCTTGGTACCAGGAACTTGAAATTTGGCAAGAAGGGTCCTTTAGTTACATAGCGAAGTGCTAAGAAAGGCGTTTTCGAAATTCCACCCCTAAAGGGAAGGAAAGAGGTAAAATGTCTTTCACAAATTTCTCAATATCTCTTAAGGCCCTATAATATATCGATTTGGTTTTTACTTAGAAAAGTTACCTATAAAACTTCCTAAAAACGTAATTCAGGATTGTGCACAGATCAACTCAACAAAGGTGCAAAATTTGGATTCAGGGGTAAATTGTAGAACCTTTCGTATTTCTGTGGTTCCTGATGACCATGGTTTTTTGACATATGTGTTTTTTTAAGCATTAAAAAGTGATTTAAAGTTTTTATTCTAAAGTTGATTGTGAAAGGAGTAAAAATGGGGTAAAAGTAAAAAGAATTTAAAAAAGAGCTTCAAGTTATTGATTTTCTTCTGTGTGTTCAGTTTAGAATAAAATAGAAGGATTCCGAAATTCCACCTCCAAGTAGTGGAAACCGTATGTTGCTACAATTTATGAATATAACATTTCATAGGTACATTTATTATTATTCTTATACTAAACCTATAGTTTTATCAATCTATACAAGCAGAACGACAATTACATATACATATACAATAATCTGGATACAAATATCTTTGCAGACAACTTTAATAATTATTTTGTAACAATAGCCAGCAACCTTACTGCTTCCTTACCAAAATCGGATCGTTAGCGCTATTAATTTGGTTGAAGCTGTATCCACTCCCTGCATGCTCATTTAATGTTGAAATGGTAACACCTGAAGAGGTTTTTATCGTAATCAAATCTTTAAAGAACTCTAATTGTTTTGATTACTATGATCTGAACACTAAAATTGTCAAAGAGGTTGCGGATTTAATTTCATTTCCTTTATCAGTGCTTTTCAATCCATGTATTTTATCAGGAATTTTTCCCGACACTTTCAAGGTAACGAAAGTTCTCCCCCCTTCATAAAAAGGACACGCTTCTGACACTGACAATTATCGTCCTATTTCAATAATTCCAACATTTGCCAAGGTATTTGAAATTATTTTAAAGTCGAGACTAATTCAATATTTTGAAAGCAATTCCCTTTTTAATTCGTGCCAGTTTGGCTTTCGTGGCAGTAGAAGCACAACCCAGGCTGTTTTGAGGTGGTTAGTGACGTAGGCGGGGGTCTTGAAGAGGGCAAACACACAGCTATCACGCTGTGTGACCTCTCTAAGGCATTCGACTGCGTATTTCATGATAATTTTATGGCATAAAAATTCTTCACTAGGTCTATTTCAATCTTACCTTGAAAATAGAAACTAATGTGTAAATATCAACAATATTAATTCTGAGCTTAAATCTGTGGTTTGTGGGGTACCTCAGGGCTCCGTATTAGGTCCCATTCTATTTATTATCTACTCGTATATTAATGATTTATACATCATATGACCGCCAGGAACTGATAATTTTTTGCTGGTGACACTACTCTCTTGTTGTCCACAAAAAACTTAAATACTTTGCATCAACTCTATTGAGAGTGAGAATCATGCAAAAAATGGTTTTGTACAAATCAACTCAAGCTCAATCAAGACAAAATCCAGAAACTTATCTTCTCCCCCACAAATACCATCGAAGGAGATTCGGTTAAATTGCTAGGAGTAGTGTTAGATGACTCTTTAAACTGGTCTTACCATGTTGAACATCTTAGTGCAAAACTATCGAGTGTTATATTTTTGCTGTGCGATTTAAAACAGTTAGTTACACCAAAATTGCGTATGTTTCTCTATTTCACTCAAATATTTCGTATGCTTTGATTTTATGGGGGAATTCTTCTCACGCTTTACGTATCTTTCGTCAACAGAAACAAGCTGTTAGAATTTTAGCTAACGTTGGTAGTAGGGACCATTGTCATCCACTGTTCATTAACCTGGGTATCATGTCTCTACCGTGTTTATTTATATATGTCACTCTGTGTGCAATACAAAAAACATAGATACGTTCTCCACTAATAGTGATTATCACAATTATTTCACGAGAACTAATAATGCTTTAAGCAATCCACGATTTAGGCTGACCAAATCTATTAAAAATTCTTACAATTTGAACCTGTACAATCACATTCCACAGCGTGTAAAATCTATGGCATTAAGTAGTTTTAAGACTAATGTGAAGCGACATCTATTAAATTTAGGTTTTTACCTCATTTGAAAGGCCTTTGTATTACCTACATTTTGACGTTTTACTTTTTAAAATCGGTTGATTGGTTTTTGAGATACTAAGGAAAAAGTGTTTAAGTTTATTAAAACAAAAGGGAGCTTTTAAAACGCATAGCAGGCTGTTGTCATAATGCATTACTGGATGTTTTTATTGTCAGTACTTGTCAAAGTGTTTGGCAATAATAATTGTTGGTGTGCGTTTAAATTAAAATCCATAGATTTGTTTTTGAGAAATTTAAAGAAATATAAAAATTAGACAAAATAGCAGGCTGTGCAGAAACAATTAAATGATGTTTTGACTTTTGTGCAAATTTAATATTACAGTGATTACAGAGTTTGTGTGTGTTTTACTTTGCGGTTGGAGATTTTTGTGACATTTAAAAAATGGTTAGCTGAAAGAATTGAAATTATTTTTATTTACGGTGCCGAAAATCAGTGTGCCCGAAGAACCGCTGCTACTTTCAACGAAAATCATCCGGACAAGCATGTTTCACACAAGTATGTTTTGGAGTTGGTTGGAAAATTTAGAGAAAGTGGATCTGTTACGAATAAAAAAAAGAGATCAGCTTAGAGTTCTACATGAAGCAGCGCAAATCGAAGTTTTAGGACATTTTGCAATAAATCCAAATAATTCCCTTCGCCGGGTTTCTGCCATAACTGGAATTTTATATGGTGCAGTTCAGAAAGTTATGAAACTTAACAAATTTCATCCGTATAAGATGCAGATTTATCATAAATTAGCCAAAGAAGACTTTGATAGACGAATTGAATTTTGCGAAACAATGACAGCTATGATAAACATCAATCCAAATGTATTAAAAAACATTTGCTTTAGTGATGAATGAGTATTAGCGCGACGCAGATTACGCTTTCGTGTGTCCTCCATCCTGTATAGAAAAGCACTTATACATTTTTTTCGATATTTGGTGTGATTCACGAGATATACAGTGTGGATCGTTTTCAAATGATCACCCTGTATATAAAATGTTATCACTTACATGATTCAATACACCTATGTTTTCAACATGCATTCTTCTG
Source organism: Agriotes lineatus (assembly GCA_940337035.1). Taxonomy (NCBI): domain Eukaryota; kingdom Metazoa; phylum Arthropoda; class Insecta; order Coleoptera; family Elateridae; genus Agriotes; species Agriotes lineatus. Next base: position 847,561 of record CALNHX010000008.1, read on the forward strand.
GAACGTAACCCCCCGAACGGCGAGGTCTGCCTGTATTACTAAAGACGGGTAAATACCAAGTGGCCATAAATATCTGAGATCCCGGTAGCCATGGAATTAGCTACTTATAAATGTTGGTTAGTATTATATTGCAATTACAATAAGTATTGGTACCTATGTAATGTAATAAAATGCAATAAGAGGAGGGGAATATGTCCCGGATTCTGCAGTTTAGCCTACGACTCGATTATAAAAATCTCCTGTTCTAACTCCATTACTTATTGCAATCTGAAATAATTTTGACAGATAGGAATTTCAATTATGATGACATTAATGACATTTAGTTTAGTTGGATTCATCACTTTAATAAAACGGTGTTGATTCCAAAGGTATTTATGGCCACCCGGTATAATGCAAAAAAATTGCGTTTCTATAAAATCTTTTATCTACGACCACTACTAAAAGTAGGCTTTTTAACACTCGCTTGTTTCACTAAAAGTGACGTTTTATAGTTTACCGTGTTTAAAGAAATCAGCTGTTTACTTTTAGCACATGTGCTAAAAGTGACGCGAGGTTCAAAACTACAATTTCGAACTGCAAGTGAAGTCGTAAAGCTATTCTAGTTGCTTCTTGCGTTACAGGTAAAGCGTTTTTGAAATAATTAAAGCGTTATGTAATGAATACAGTCATATGTGGAGTATAAATAATTAAATTTCGTACCTGTCCTTGACAGCACGGGCGTGGCCAAAACAATCGCCAGCCGCGTAGGCTACTATTCATTATGATGCAGCGTCGCAGATGCGAACCTTTCTTAAATCGATATTTATGGATTAATAACGGTAAAATTAAGGTCGTAGATAAAATATTGTATGCAACGCGTGCTAAAAGTCGTTTATGCGCGAGACATGTTATGAAACTCAGCCTTCGGCTTCGTTTCATAATTTTCATGTCTCGCGCATAAAAGTCGACTTTTAGCACTTGTTGCATAAATAGCTATTATATTTTGATTATTATTATTTCATTCTATCATGATCATGGTCTGAAGTTTTAGACACTAAAAACTTTAGAAATAGGCAAGAAAATGCTCAACAAAAATTAGGGATGTCGGTGGGTATCAGGGTCGATCCTAGTAATAGTCAACGCGGGTATATTTTCAAGACCCGGGTACCCGACTAGTAAATTATGTAATGTCCAAAAAGTCGCCCTTTTTCAGAGATGATAAAAACTTCAAAACAATAGGAATAAGTTCTAGAAAAACATAGCCATGCAGTAATAACAAGAATCACCCCATCCCATACCACATAATGTTGATTCTCTTGTTTCATATACCGGGTGACTATAAATGATTGAGATTTTTTTTCTTAGGTCGGCACTGTTTATGTTGGTGGCACTGTAAGTCTATGTCAAATTCAATGTTCGCAGGTTAGGTTTTGCGTGATTCTGTGTCAACACTGACGCAAAACCTAATCTGCTAACCTCGAATTTGACAAAGACTCTCAGTGTCACAAACATAAACAGTGCCAACCTAAGAAAAAAAAATCTCAATCATTTATAGTCATCCGGTATAAACCGTTCAATAGATATTTTCCCAGTAGGTAGACATGGAATTTTGTTTTTACGTTTAATAAAATTAAAACTCCCTAGAATCTCTTTCTGACACTTTGTCAGAATCAGCTGTTATGTACAGGAGGCTCACGAAAGTGTCTAATTTGACATTTTGAGATTAAACGTGCAATGTTGCCAGTCCTTTCATACTTTGTTTGCCACTAGGCATAATATTTATGGACATCGGCGTAATGGATACCTATATGTCAACAAATTGTAATACTAAAGCTAATATGCCAAAAGTCATTAAAGGTGACACAAATAAAAAATTACAAAGGCCCACAGGCATTATAAAGCCGACAGGCCAGACCTCAGTGAAACTGAAATCTTTCCCCGGCTTAGTGACATTTGGGACGTAAGTATTTATGCATAAAACTTAACTGTTGGTTTAATTTTACGCTTTGTACTGTTTTGGGTATCTGAAAAAACTATTAGAAATATTATTGGGCGGGACAATTTTGAAATTAAACCTTTTGGCCCACGACCTGAAAATGATACATACTATAAAAGTTTTGCATTTCAGGAAGATTTGCAACGACAGATTTGGAATTATCACTTGAAAAATGAGCACTTTACTTTGGGTAGACTATTAAAGGACGCGCCTGAAAATTTCAAATTCGATAAGGGGAAAACGACTATATTAATATTCTAAAATCAATTGGTTATAAATACAAACATGTAAATGGATGTAAAATTCTATGTGAACAGAAACATGTTGTTGCATCCAAAATTACTTATTTGAGGGAATTCTTGCATAACCAAAATTCTAGTGACAATTTAACTGTTGTCATTGTTAACCAATGGCATTCTTCAATTTAAAAATAAACTACCAATCGAAAGATTATTTTAGTGACAATAATTCGATGAGCTTATTTCAGCGACAATAATTCGAGAAGCTTTATTTCAGCGACAATTTTTTCTGTAACAATTATAGTAGTGACAATATTTCGAGGAGCTTTATTTCAGCGACAATTTTTTCTGTAATTATTTTTTAATGAAGAGTTAAATTGTCAAGACGAATAGGACTCTAGGTCGAAATATTGCAGACAATTTTTGCTCTTCAGATTGTCTCGTTTCTGTTGCTTTAGAAAATAACGACTCGTGCAAGCACTCGTCGTTATTTTCGTCGCCGCAGAAACTCGTATCTGAATCGCAAAAATTATTGTTGGCAGGAACTAAATTTGGGTTTTTGGAAGGGGTGCAAGCTATTCTTAACTTCAACTAATAACAATAGGGATTATCACGCCATGAAGGGAAGATTTTTCAAAATTGGGTGGTTAATCAGTTTACTTCCTGCTCTGAATAAAATTCCTGGTAAATGTGTGGTAATCTTGGACAATGCACCGTACCATTCGGTGCAGTTGGAAAAGTTACCCTCACTTAATTAGAAGAAGGATCAGATGCAGGATTGGTTGATTAAACACAATGTCAAAATTGAGAGCAAATTTACAAAAAAAAACATCTTTGGAGTTTAATTCAACCTTTTAGGAAGGACAATAACAAACATTACGTGACTGACGAATTTTTGAAAGAGAATGTTCATGATTACCCCGCCGTACCATTGTCAATACAATCCTATTGAAATGGCATAGGGGTTCTGTAAAACTTACTACAACAAGCATATAAATTCTCAGCTTTCATCCAAGGATAAGATTAAACATTTATGGCTTGAAGCTCTTTCAAAGTGTACCCTCCGACATGTGGCAAAATTATTGTGATCATTGTGAAAAAACTATTTCGGAAGACTGGGCGAAACATATGGGAAATATTTTATTTGAAAACATTCCACCTTTCATTATTTCATTGGAGGAATCTGAGTCAGAATCGGGTATAGATAATGATTCAGATACTACCAGTGAAACAATGGAAGTGGAATAGGGGGTTTTTTGGCATCAAAAATTCTTGTTTATGACATGGAAAATACATCACGCAACTCCCAAAGCTGATCCGGCCCCAGGGAAAACCAAGCTCAAGACCTTTCTCATATGAAAATCTAAAGCCGCTCGAAGTTTAGACCAGCATACCGGCATTCGCAGTCTCGTATTTCTTACACTTCCATTTATTTAAATGTGGAAGTGTTAGTTTATAAAGATTTACACCACCGTCAGCAATCTAGTATTCTTCTTCTTTGCCTTTATGTCATCCAATTTTGGACATAGGCCTCCTTCAAACTTCTCCATGAGTCTCTGTTCTGCGCCTGCCTTTTCCAGTGTAAGCCTCCCACTTCTTTTTAGGTCATCTTCCCATCTCATCTATGGGCGGCCTCTTGACCTTTTTCCCAACCATGGCTTCCACTGCTGTATTACTGTGTTCCATCGTTGGTCTGATTGTCTGGCATTATGTCCTGCAAAGTCCCACTTCAGTCTTGCTACCCGTTCTCTGGCATCTTGCACCTCCGTTATTCGTCTGATCCAGATATTCGTTTTCTTATCTGATAGTTTTACACCTATCATTATTCTTTCCATGGATCTCTGTGTTTTTGCTATCTTATCCATGTTTGCTCTAGTTAGTGTCCAAGTTTGTGAGCCATAAGTCAGAATCGGAAGAACACATTGGTCGAATACTCTTGTTCTAAGATATTGAGGTATTTTTCTGTTTGTTAGCACTCCTTTTAATTTTCCAAAACCAGCCCAAGCTAGTCTAACTCTTCTTATGATTTCGGCCGTTTGGTTTTCTTTATTTACTTTGAGTATTTGTCCAAGATATATATATTCATTTACTGTCTCTAAGTTAACATTGTTGAGGCTTATTTTTCTTGTATCATCTGTGTTAGTCATTATCTTAGTTTTAGACATGTTGATTTTAAGGCCTATTTTCTCTGAAGCTTCCGACAGCTGTGTTACCATGTCCTGTAATTCTTCAAAGTCTGTTGTAATGAGTACGATGTCATCTGCATATCTGAGATGGTTTAGCTTTTTTCCATTTATATTTATGCCTTTTTGTGACCAGTTTAGCTGTTTGTACATGTCTTCCATTGCAAGTGTAAAAAGCTTTGGGGAGATGACATCGCCTTGCCGAACCCCTCTTTTTAATGATATTGGTCTGGTGGTGTCTCTATCTAATTGCACAGTCATAGTCGCTTTTTCATATATGTTATGAATGAGTATTCTGTAGCGAGAATCAATTCGGCAATTGTTCATGGCTCTTTCACGGCCCACAGTTCCACGCTATCGAAAGCCTTTTCATAATCTATAAAGGCAAGATATAGATTCAGATGATATTCATTTGCCTTTTCAATTAATGTTCTCATTGTTAGTAGATGGTCGGATGTACTATAACCCTTTCGGAATCCCAGCTTGTTCTATAGCCTGGTAAGCGTCCACTTTGGGTGTTAATCGGTTGCTTATTATTCTCATGAAAAGTTTATAAATCTGTGATAACAGGGAGATAGGTCGATAATTTTGTAAGTTGTCTCTGTTTCCTTTCTTGAAAAGCAGTATAACTATGCTCTCGTTCCAGTTGTTGGGAATTTCGCTTTTATGAAGGCAATGGTTGAATAGCACTTTCAATTTTTCCATTATTATATTCTTCCCTTCCTTTAGCATTTCCGGCCAATATCCTGTCCGGTCCGGGGGCTTTATTGTTTTTTAATTGCGATAGGGCAGCTTCAATCTCATAGATTTCAATATCTGGCAATTCTTCCGAGTTCACGTTCATTATTTTTTGTTGTATGCTTTTCTCTTCGTCGGCGTCAGGTTTTATTTTTGTGGCATATAGGTTGTTATAGAATATTTCCACTGTTGTTGTTATTTCATCTATATTTCTTTGTTCTTTTCCGTTTTGATCTTTTATGGAAACTACCTTTGGTTTACCTAAGGATGGCCTTAGGCACTTTAATTCACAATTCTGTTCTATTATTTTCTCTATTTTGTTTTCATTGTACTTTATTAAATCTTCTTTTATCTTCCTTTTTATTGTTTTGTTTGATATATAGGCCTTTCACTCCTATTCGGAGTATAAGCCGCTCGGGGTTGAGCTCTTCTAATCCGGTTTCCGCGGTGGATTGGTCCGCATGTTCTAGTTTCATTCTTTCACCATTTATAGGTTATTGTTTGTTTTTGCTGTATTTGATATTTTATTCCATTCCTTCCGGTCCTTAGTCTTTCTTCTCCAGTCCACTATTTTCATCTTGTGTATGTCTTTTATAACTTGGTCTTCCCATCTAAGTTTAGGTCTTCCTCTGTGTCTGGTGGCTTCGGGTTTCCAATTAGTTATCTTCTTTATGACTGAGTTCTCACTTCTACGTTGAATGTGGCCAAACATCTTATTCTCTGGGCTTTTATAAATCGGACTATGTCTTCGTTCTTGTTTAAGTGATTTATTTCGTGGTTCATAAGTGGTCTGAGTTCTCCTTCCGGGGTCTTTTTTGGTCCTAAGATTTTCCTCATTATCTTCCTTTCTATTACTCTTAGTCGCTCTTCGTCTTGGTTCGTCAGGCACATTGTTTCCGCTCCGTAACTTATTACTGGTCGGATTGCCGCTTTGTATATCCTTATTTTGGTGTCCTTACTAAGGTTTCTGTCTTTTAGCAGTCTTTGATACTTCCAGTATGCTCTGTTTCCCATCTTGATCCTTTCATTTATTTCTATTCTTCTTTGGTTTTTCCCGTCTATCATCACGCCTAGGTATTTAAAATATTCCACTCTCTGAAATGTGTATGTCCCCATTTTTATCTCTGTTGGTTTGATTGTTTTCCTTGAACTAAGCAGGTATTTTGTTTTTTCTTGATTAATTCTGAGTCCTTTGGGTTCTGCTTCTCTTACTAGGGCTAGTAATGTCTGTTCTAAGCTGCGTTTGTCTCTCGCGATTAGTGCTAAATCGTCAGCATAACCTATAATTTGTGTTGAGCTGTGCGTGATTACCTTTTCAGGTCCGATTTTCTTGATGGTCCCATCTAGAGTTATATTAAATAATGCCGTCGATAGTCCGTCTCCTTGTCTCACTCCCCTTTCAATTTTAATCTCTTCTGAGTCTCCGTCTTTTGTTGTTATCGTTGCTGTTGATTCGTTCATTGTCATTTTTGTCAATCTTATTAGTTTTGCTGGGATCTTCATATTTTCCATTTCCTCTATTAATTGTGCCCTGGTTATCGAGTCAAATGCTTGTTGGAAGTCCACTAATAGTATGTGTAAATCTATATTGAATTCATATGCCTTTTCTATAATCTGTGTTAGTGTGTGAACCGCGTCAATGGTTGACCGTCCCTTCCTGAATCCTTGTTGGTATTGTCCAAGTTTGTCTTCTGTGTAGATTGTTATTCTATTTCTTATTAGTGTTGTTAGTAGTTTGTATGCCGTATTTAACAGCATTATTGGTCTGTAGTTACTGCATTCTACTGTGTTTCCCTTTTTGTGGATCGGTATTATTTGCCCTTTCCTCCACTCCATCGGCATGTTTTCCTCATTCCATATCATTACAACTAAGTTGTACAGTCTCTTGAATAGGTCTTCCCCTCCTTGTTGTATCAATTCATTATTTATTTCATCGGGTCCTGCTGTTTTCTTTTTCTTCAGTTGTTTAACTATTTCTGTAACTTCTTCATATGTAGGTGCTTGTACTTCTTGGTCTCTATCGTCGGTTTTCACTTCTTGGGTTTCTTTTTCTTCTGCATTTCTTTTGTATATTTTTGTGAAGTATTTTTCCCATTGTTTTTTTTCTATTGTAGGTATTGTTTTGTGGGATTTTATTTGTTGTTTAATGTGTTCGTAGAGTTTCGAGTTGTTCCTATTTGATGTTTCTAGTGCTTGCATTTCTTCTGTAATCCAATTTGTTTTCTTTTTCTTATAGAGTTTTGTGGCTTCTTTTCTTATTTGATTATATTCGTCAAGTTCTTGTTCTCCTTTTGACCCTATCCACTTTTTCCTTGCTTCTTTTTTCTTCTCACTAATAATTTGGCATTCCTGGTCGAACCATCCTTTACTTCTTTGGCTTCTACTCTTTCCGACTAGTTTTTCTGCAGCTGTTAGTATGCTGTTTTTTATATTTGTCCATTCTGTATTAATATCGTCTTCTTTTTTGTGAGTTTCTAGTCCACTAGTTATGACCTGGGCGTATTCTTTTTTTGTTTCTTCCCTTTCGAGATCCTTTATGTTCCATTTTCTCTTCATTGTTTTGTTTTTTGTGGTTTTTATTATTTTTAGTTTAATTTTCATCATCACTAGAAGGTGGTCCGTGTCGGCGTTGGCTCCTCGGTAGGATCTTATGTCATGTACAATCCTTGTCCATTTTTTTGAGATCATGACGTGATCAATTTGGTTCCCGTCTGTCCTGCCTGGTATCATCCACGTTATTTTGTGTTCCCGTCTATGTTTAAATTTTGTGCTGATGATGTATGTGTTGGTCATTGTGGCTAGGTTGCATATTCTTCTCCCGTTATTGTTTGTGTGTTGGTGGATGGTTTCTTGTCCTGCTATTTCTTGATTATATTCTTCCTTACCAACTTTTGCGTTAAAGTCACCCACTATCAACAGGATATCGTTTGTCGGTACTTCTCCACATGTCTCTTCTAGCGTTTCGTAAAATATCTGCTTATCTTCCTCTTCTGCTTCTTCCGTGGGGGCGTAGCAATTTATTACTGTTATGTTTGCCTGCTTGTTGTTTATTCTTATCTTTGATATTCTTCCATTAATTGTTTTGAAATCCATTACTCGGTCTTTGAGCTTTTTGTTTACCATGAAAGCCGTTCCATTTCTGCCTTGTTTCTCCTCTCCGGCGTAGTAGAGTATAAAGTGCTCGTTATCTATCCTCCCTTCTCCTTTCCATCTTATTTCCTGCAATGCCAGTATTTCCATTTGATATCTTTTCATTTCTCTTGCTATTTCGTGCATTTTCCCTGCTACTAACATTGATCTGATGTTCCAGGTCCCTATTCTCCAATTTTTTGCTTTTTTCTTCTTGCTGTATTTTTTTTCTTTTGCATGTCCTCTATCATTGCTTTCCGTCATCTTTGGTTCAGTCCAGGCTTTTATTTCTGTTAGTAGTTTTTTGGAGTTTGTTGGTGTCTGCCAGTCCTCGTGAAGTTCCTAAGTGTTATGTTTAAATCTTCCTCTTCTGGGACTTTACTCTCTTTATTGAAGGGCACTAGGATGGTTTGTGCCCAGTTTTTCTTTTTAGGTATTGCTCCCCTGGAGGGACTTGGTTCTTCTTCATCTGTGGACCTGCTTCTTTTCTTTGGATCCTCCGTTTCCTTGTTCGGTATGGATTCCTTTGTTTTCTTAGCTTCTTTTTCAATGTCTTCTAAGGTCCATTCTTCTTCATTTATCAGTAGCTTGTTCTTCCTAATCACTGCTCGTAGTCCCTTTCTCCTAGCATCCATCATGTATGGGATTAGTTGTTTCTTCCTTTCTCTTGTCTTCTTGTCGAGGTCATCGCTTATTCCTATTTTTGTTCCTGCCAATTTCTTTGTATTTTGCATAATCTCCCACTTTCTTAGAATTGTTGTAATCCCCATCTTTACTGGTCTGTTTACGTTTTCTTTTCTTTCACCAATTCTATTGATAAAATCTATCTCATTTTCTCCCATCTGTACCTCCATATCCTTCCTTATTACTTCCATAACTTTCTCCTTCAGGGTTGCTAGGTCCTCTTTTGTGTCCTCCGCGATTCCGAAGATTATTAAATTCTTTTTTCTTAATTCATTTTCTAATTTTTCGATTTTCATTTCCTGGTAATTTATAGTCTCCTCTAACTTCTTTATTTTCTCTGTTTGTTGGTTCATGTTTTTATTGGTCTCGTCTATTTTCCCTTCTACCTGTATTAATTTGTTCATGATATCGCCTAGCGTAATTTCCTTGTTTTCTGGCATGTTGCTTTCTTCTTCTTCTTGCATTGTTTTGTTTAGTTCTGTATATTCTATTGTGTTCCTTTTTCCCTCATGTAGGGCCGTTCGTCTTTTGTCCATTAGTTTTTTTGTTTGCTGGCTTATTTTGTTTTCTTTTGTTTTGTTCTTCTTAGCTACTTTCATAGCTGCGGTTAATAGTTTTTTTATTTGTTGTTATTGATTTTGTTGAGGTCTGTCTCTTCTTGTGATGTTTCTGATTCTCTTAGTAGTTTTCTGAATTCTTCTCCTTTTTCTCTTATTTTATTATGCTCTATTATGGCTAGGTTTTTGTACTGTTGTGTTCTTTCTAATTTATAATTCAATTATTGTATTCTAGCTCTCAACATTCGGTGGTCGCTGCCGGTGGTAAATCTGTTTAGTGCTGTGACATCTTCAAAAATCTGTCTGTTTTTGCAGAGAAAGTAGTCAATTTCGTTCTTTGCTTTTCCATTCGGTGATATCCACGTCCACTTTCTATTATCTTTTTTGTTGAAAAATGTGTTTATTGCATATAGGTCTTGTTGTAGATAGTTTATGAGTTTCTCACCGCGTGGGTTTCTTGTACCGTATCCGTAATTGCCTACTTTGTTGTCTATCTCATCGTGCTTCTTTCCGATTTTTGCATTAAAGTCACCCATGATGATAGTTAATTTTATAGGTATATCCTCTATTGCTGTTGTAATTTCTTCATAAAATGTGTTAGTTTCGTTGTCATCGTGGTCTGAAGTGGGGACATAGACTTAAATAAGTTTTATTTTTAACTTTTTATTTAGTTCTATTATTATATAGCCTACTCTGTTGGAAATGGGTTTGAAAGTTTTTACATTTTGTTTTATGCTCTTTTTTACTATGAATCCTATGCCTCCATATGTTTCGTCTTCAGGACCTTTGTAGTATAATTGGTTTCCTGTCTGAAGTTCTATACTTTGTTCGCCTCTTCGTTTCACCTCGGATAATCCTACTACGTCCCATTTAATTTTTGTTAATTCCTCTTCGAGTTCATATATCTTTTCATCTTTGCCATGGATCTGATGTTGTAGGTTGCTAAGTATAATTTGTTTTGTTTTCTTTTCTGTTTCTCATGTTTACATGTCGCTCTTTTCTAGTATTTTTTTTTTCTAGTATTACTATGCATTTATTAGATAATTATAAATAGGTTATTATATAACTGCATACTGAAAAAATATATAAATTGTAATATTTAAATATTTTTTCGACTAGCATTGAAAGAGCTACTTTGCCGTACAATTTATTAATCAGAAAGTTGCACTTTGCGGTATTCGTACGGCAAAGTAGTATTTTGCGGTATTCGTACGGCAAGTAGCACTTTTGCCGTACGTTTCCTTAGTTACAACACATATAAAACGTTACCTACATAATAATATTACTCTACTTATTTGCTATATACGAGGATAAATTTAGTATTCCGTTTTGTATGCTAGTGTACGAAAAAATATTGTACGAAACTCGTATGAAAGTGGCTTTTCCATACTCATCTCGAAATTCCGGACTCGGCCTAACGGCCTCTTCCGGAAACATCTCACTCGTACTGAAAAGCTCCACTTTCTATACTTGTTACGTAAATTACTATTTATATACAATTTATAATTACATTAAAAAACTACTTTTATTATACCATTATGCCTACTCAATAAAGTATGAAACGCATCAAGCAAGTTTCTTTCAGTCTTTCATGAAATTTATCTTAACCATCAAGTATAAAAGTGGCACAAATCCAAAACCAAATCTGGCAACCACGTTTGTACATTAACATAAAATTATCACTTTGTATGAAATGGGCATAACCTAACTTTTGTTAATGACTGACCAGCATATTTACAGGGCGAAATTCATCACCCTACAGGGCCTCGTATCGGGAAAATAACTATTCAACGGTTTATAAGGCAATAAATGCGTTTCACGGAAATATTTCAACCTGTCAATAGGACTAGTCAGTATGGGATGAAGTAACATAAACATCCTCTGTGTGATGTTGATGCTGCTACCAATTTTGAGTAAAAAGTCACGTACTTAAATTTGATAGCACTTGGAAGTGTGAAAATATTTATAAATAACAAACGACTTGCAGCTTCACTTGTGAGTAGGTACTATTTCAATTTAGTTCAGTTTAAAACTCGCTGCGTAAAATGCGTAGAGTATAGAGCTTGAACATTGTATAAAACTACAGAAGTACAAACAAAAAAGAAAACAATGCCATCAAAAAAATCTACTGCATGGAAATATTTTCATTTGCCAGAAAATAATAAGGCAAAATTTAAAATTTGTCGGGTACTGAGAGTACCCGGGAACTGTTTTCGGGTACCCGGCTTTGATTTTAGACTGGGTACGACGTCCCTAACAAAAATTACACAACTAGGCAGTGAATATGCAACAGGAAAATGTATAGTATAGATATGAAACAATAAAATTTAAAAAAAAAGAAAGAATAGGTTTAATAAACATTTTAGTTTAAAAGTGAAAACATAAAAGTTGAACAATCCTGCAATTTATGAGCCTTAATCAATACAAATATGCCATTTAGACACAATCGTTTAAAGTGACTGTCTAAACTTGGAATTTTTGGCAAAATAAAAAAATTGCTTAAACTAATCGCAAACATGCGACATGAATTTTAGTGCCAATATGAAAATTTAGAACTTTTTTCGATTTAAGTAAATGTATTTACTATAAAAATTAATATGACTCAAAATTACAGAAAATCTTGTATGCAACACGTTGCAAAATTAGTATTTTTCGCTAGCACTCGTAGTACAAACTTCACGTCTAGTGTAAAAAATACTTTAATTTTGCAAGTTGATACTTAAATAGCTATTTTGTATACTGGTCTGGTAGCAACTATCTACCAGCTTAGCAACAAGTCCGGTAGGTACGTTTTTATGACCTAGACCGGTGGCACTTAGCAACGCCTACAATTCGTGTTATACGTTTGGCAGTACTGGAGTATATTGTTGCTGGCACTGTCAGTCGATGTCAAATTCAAGGTTACCTTTTTCATCAGTCTAACACAAACTGATGCAACCCTTAACCTCAAATTTGACATAGACAGCGTCACCAACAATACACTTCAATACTGCCAAACAAGAATCACAGCATTTTTTAAGCAAATAGTTTGAGATAATAATTTAATAAAATTAAAATGGTTCTTGCCGTTGTTCAGTATACAAAAAATTTTTATATGACACACGACCGGTATTGCTAGTTCACGTGTCTCGCCCTGGCAGGTGATGTACTAGCTCGGCCATGATTGCTTAGCTACCGGCCTAATGTCGTAAATAGCTATTACAAGCCTGTTTTCCACCAAAGTACGCATATGCCTAGAAATCCAAGCCCTAGTCATGACTAGATAATTCTCTATAATACTTGTGTAAGTAATAGCTCCGTAATGTTTCTTATGATTTTATTTAAGCTATACCATCGTTACACTTGCCCGGGGCACAGAAACCTTCTGATTCCACCAATCGAATACCGAGAATGGAAAAACGATAAGCCAAAGCTTTGGTACGAGAAACGTTAGAAGCCACGTCAGAAACAATCCATAGCAAAAAAGATCCAGTAAGCAAATGCAATGAAAAGTTTGTGCAAACAGAAGAATGTCATTTTGAAGATAAATATTGTTAAGTTGGTTAATGCTCTATCATCAGTACAAAGATGGGCATCTAAGGGCAATCCCTGACAATGCATACTATTGGATGTATTAACAATAATGAATATCGCTGGAGAATTTATGACTGACTTTGAAAGAGTAACTGTTTTGCAGTTTGACAAAATAAAAATATGTTCATTATATCAATACGACAAGCTAAATGATGAAATTATTGGTCCACACAAACAAATGCAAAAATATAACAGCCGAAACAGAGGAAGACGGCCTCGTGTAAATTTATATTAAATGTACAAAAAAATATGATCTTGTATTTTTTAATTTTTTAATATGAGTAATTATAAGTCTTGCAATGGGAATTTACATTTCGTATACAATATGTATTGTAAATTTATTTGATGTCCGTAAATGATTCATGCTCCTACAATTCTATATATCTTTCCATCCTGTTTCTCATTAAAAAATAATAAAGTACAAGGAGTTGTCACTGATACGTACTTCAGTTTGGTTTACAAAACAATTTATTAGCAGTACGTGATTTTAAAAAAATGAGGTCATGATTCATAATGGCCGCCGGCCGTTATTTAATAAATAGTTCTTAAAATGTATAGATTTTCATTAATGACGTTAGTAACTAGGTATCTATCAAGTTACTCTAAAAAGATAATCATCTAGACATGATTTGGACATTTACCATTGTTCAATTGTTCAGCGTAGCCTACAGCTCACACCACGCGATATAACTGAAATACGGAGATGTTACACTAGCACCACATTAACGCGATTGTTTCACAATTCTGTACTTAATTGAACTGACAGCACAAAATTGAGACATGCTAACAACGTACAAATAATTTGTAGAGCATTTATAAAACCATCAAATTCGAAAATATTACGAAGTAAAATTGATTAATTTGCAACAAAGACTGGTAAAACACAAGCTCCATTAATGTTTGTCACTTGTCAGTTACCACTATTTGAAACATTTCTACCACTTTTCAGTTTAAATAACACAGATTTTCAGCTAACGCAACAAGAAGATTAACATATTTGATGGAATAAATCAACCATTTTAATGAAAACCAGCTTCTAATATTTATAATGAACTAACTCACCTTGTACAAAGCATTTTCCTCATCCTTGATACAAAGAATGGCAGTTCAAAAGCTTAGTGGTAGTTTTTGTTACGCAATTTCAGATACAACAGAGGCTTCTAGGGTTGCCGTTGAATTGGCAATCGATCGGTGATAAAATGGAAAAAGGTGGACTTTTCAGGAAGGTAGCTAAAAATTTTGAAAAATCTTAGAAATAAATTACGACGTAATATAATTCTTACATATACTGGGCGGTTGCTTGGAAGTGCATTCTGCACTGCAGTGTTTTCGTGACGTTTTGCACTGGAATTATGGCGCTTCAATTTCACAGCAGAATACTCAAGTGTTGAACAATTTGAAATACGATAAGAGGGTTGTAGTTACCGTCGACATTAGCAATCAGTTGATGTTGAAATCTAAAAATTCAATATAATCTTAATAAAACCAAATTATGACACACATACACCATACCTGTGGTAATGGGCGATTGCTTGGAGTTGCATGCTGCAGTTTCCATGACTACTTTTACACTAGAATTTATGTTGCTTCAATTTCACAACAGAATGCTCAAGGATTTACTCGTCTGACTACAATATACGCAACTGTGTTCATATATTTACTGTAGAACTTCTTTTTGGATGTAAATCTTATGGGAATTAATCGGTAACACAAATTTAATAAATTGAATGGAACACAAAACTTAGGTTAACCTTTAAAACTCTCCTACATGAATAAACAAAAACAAGAGAAGAAATAAGAACTGCGAAGCGAACACTGTTGTCAATTCTTGAACAGCGTTGTCTGGCAGCGTTGCCAGGTCGTTTTATCGCGCAGAATTAGAATGACATAAAAACGCAGTAAATCGCAATGAATAGCAGTAGATTTTTTATATATTTATTGAACTAAAGCTTAAAAAGAAGCTATATAACTAAAACTAAATTAAACTGTAAACTACATATACTGTAAGTGTAAATAATAAACGTATTAATAATAATTTATTCGGTATCTGATCTTGAGGATTCTAATAAATTACTTGAGTTTTTATTTTTATACATATCATTATTACGTAATTCTAAAATACCTATTACAATTTATAGAATAGCATAACTAGTTCCTTCATTTTAAGTAGGTTTTTGAATGTAAGAGCCCAACGGTGCTAGAAATTGATAAGCGGTTTCTTTGATTAGTTTTTAATAAATTTGCATGAGCAAATATCCTTTATCTACGACCACCACTAAAAGTAAGCCTTTTAGCGCTAGCTTGTTTCACTAAAAGTGACGTTTTATAGTTTACCGTGGTTAAAGAACTCAGCTGTTTACTTTTAGCCCATGTGCTAAAAGTGAAGTGAGGTTATAAAACTACAATTTCAAACTGGAAGTAAAGTTGTAAAGTTATTCTAGTTGCTTCTTGCGTTACAGGTAAAGTGTTTTTGAACTAATTAAAGCGTTATGTAATGAATACAGTCAGATGTGGAGTATTAATAATTACATTTCGAAACTGACCTTGACTACTGTCATTCACAAACATTCGCCCGCGCGGCATGGCCTACTGTTTATTATGACATAAATTAGAAGTGTCGTTCAAAGTCAGTCATAAAATTTCCAGCGATGTTCATTAATGTTAATACATCCAATAGTATGCATTGTCGGGGATTGCCTTTAGATGCCCATCTTTGTAGTGATGATAGAGCATTAACCAACTTAACAATATTTATCTACGACCACCACTAAAAGTAGGCCTTTTAGCGCTAGCTTTTTTCACTAAAAGTGACGTTTTATAGTTTACCGTGTTTAAAGAAATCAGCTGTTTACTTTTAGCGCGAGTGTGAGATAAAGTGAAGTGAGGTTATAAACTACAATTTCGAACTGGAAGTGAAGTTGTAAAATTATTCTAGTTACTTCTTGCGTTAGAGGTAAAGTGTTTTTGAAATAATTAAAGCGTTATGTAATGAATACAGTCAAATGTGGAGTATTAATAATTACCTTTGATAACTGACTTTGACAGTGTTGGTTTCCCAAACATTCGCCTACGCGGAAAGGCCCTCTCTTTATTATGACATAAATTCTAACTGTCACAGATGCAAACCTTTGTTAAATCGGTATTTATGGATTAATAACAGTAAAATTAAGGTCGTAGATAAAATATTGTATGCAACGCGTGCTAAAAGTCGTTTATGCACGAGACATGTCATGAAACTCAGCCACTTGTTACATAAATAGCTATTTTAACCTCGCGACATGTAAACAATATATTCATACACACTTGACGTCCACCGCAACTAGTATTTTACAGTTTTTCAGTGTCTTTACGCATCCCAGTGCGGTAAAATTACTAGAAAATGTTTAGCTCTCAAAGACCTTTAAACAAAAAAGTTGCTTTGTAGTACTAAAGGGCATTTGCAGAAACGTTAGTTACGTAGTTTCTCGTTGAGGTAAGTTTTGGAGAAATTAAGAAAATTTATATTTACGGCTTTGATTTTTGACGTTTCCAAAGGCAGCTTACTAGACGGGAACAGTGATTTTGATAGTCGAAAGCAAAATCTCGAATTTATAGAAAATGTTAAAAAAAGTATGTCGGCCAAAAATTTTAATACAATACTCGGTGCGTTACGCATTTTACAGCGCTGGTTATATTAAAACACTCCGCTTCGCGTCGTGCTTCAAAAATTAAAACCCCGCGCTGTAAAATGCAACCTACCGCACGCGTGATGTAAATAACTATTGAGTATTGATTTTGAATCACCATTTTTGGAACCAACGGTTACTGCGTCTATATTTTGCTGTAGATTACTAAGGCTGTGAGAGGGTCGGTATGGGTGGAGAGAAGTGCTGTGTTATCAGCATAGATTGCAATCAAAGTATTTGCGTTCGTAGGAAGATCAGCTGTGTATAAAACATACAGGACTGGACGCAGGACACTTCCTTGTGGAACACCTGATGTGATAGGGTAGAAAGTTGATACAGCTTCTCCGAATTTCACTTGAAAGTGTCTTTCTTCCAGGTATGATTTTATGATTAGGTAGTAAGGGTATGTTAAAATCATCTTAAGCTTTAAGAGGATACCTTCATGCCAGACCTTATCGAAGGCATGGCTGATGTCTAGAAAGACGGCCGCACAGTAGTTTTTGTTTTCGAATGCATAGTTAATATGTTCTACTACCCTATGTAGTACCTGTTGTATGGTGGAATGGTGAATCCTGAAGCCAAACTGGTGATCAGGTATTAGGTTTTTATCTTCAAGAATAGGGATAATCTTAAGAGTAATCTTTCAAATAATTTTGAGAGCAGCGGTGGCAGTCTAATAGGTCTGTATGATGTGGGCTCATTAATAGGCTTTTCGGGCTTGGGAATAAGTATAATTTGAGCAATTTTCAATTGTATTGGGAAATATCCTGTACGTAAAGTGCTGTTGAAAATAAGCGTGAGTATACAGATGGCTTTAAGAGGCAGTTCCTTCAATATACGTCGAGTGATTAAGTCGCATCCGGGGGATTTTTTGCAGTTGGTCTTTCTATCAATCACTGCTTGATCTTCAGCCCTAGTGAAAGGTTTGATGGGAAACGTAAGTTGATATGGAGCCTGAAGGAAGTTGTCCACTTCTGCGTCAGTGTGTGGGTCATTAGTAGGTAGAGGTTAAAACACTTCTTGAAGGTGGGCTGCAAAAGTATCTGCTTTATTTTTGTCAGTACAGGCCCATATTCCGTCTGAGTATTACGAATTGGAGGTATATGATATTTAAGTCTATTAAGTCTGCCTATGGCCTTCCAAAGGGAGTAATCAGTATCATCTGTTGCAGTTAATCCTTCTAGGTATGCATTGAAGTATTCGTTTTTTGCTTGCTTAATAAGTTCTTTGAGATTTCGAGCTGCTGTGTTAAATCTGCGTTTGTCCTCTGGAGATCTACTATTGCCAAATCCTTCGGGGTCGCCGTTTTTCGGCAATCTTTTTTTAAATATCGATCGAGCAATTTTGTTGTGTGGTATGGGATGATAATTGCGGTGTAGCTCTTGTGGCGGCCAAATGAATTACTTGGGTTGGTGTTTCTATCGCTTCTTCAATGTCTTCTTCTGTTTTCAGTGGGATAGCAGTTCTTATTTTTTCCTGTAGTATGTCTCTGAAGTAGTGCCAATCTGTTTTTTATTTGTTAAGGTTGGGGATCTAGTCTTACTTATTAGTGTTGTACTAATTTGCGCTATTATAGGGCTATAGTCCGACGATAGGTCGAGGCACAACGAGATTTCTAGATAACCTTGAGGTATGCCTTTGACCACAAAAAAGTCAAGCAGGTCTGGGATCTTTGTTAAATCAGACGGCCAGTAGGTGGGCTGATATGTTGAAAGATACTGTGGTTGCCTAGATACATTCAGAACAGTATTTTGGTGTTTCATGATGTTTTATATGGTGTTTTATTAGTATTGCTAAACCACCTCTAGCTGTATTATTAGGATAATTGGTGTTGAAGGTGTTATAACCTCGTATTTTAAAATAGGAGAGTTCTGTGAAGTGCGTTTTAGAGATCAATAGTACCTACGTCAATGTTGTGGTGTAATAAGAAAGCTTCTATTTTCATGGTGGTGATTGACCAGGCCATTGGCGTTCCAATGGGCTATTTTAAGTGTTTGAGCCATTATGGATTCTTCGGGTTCACTAATTGCGTCACTAGATTTTTTAAATCTCGTATTTCTTCCATGAGCTCGTTGATCATGTTTCGCTGGGAGTCTATAGTCTGTTGCATGAAGGATACTATGGTGTTTGAGTATTGCGGTGGATTTTGTAGATCATGATGGTTCCCTTGAATCTTTAGTCCAGGCGCCGGAGACAAAATATCGACAAAAGATGTCATTAACCCAATGCTGCCCGAGTAATTTTTTTAGATTTTCTAGGTTTTTTTAGCCAATCTATCTTTAGTTAGGACATCTGATGCCATTTTTGACAAAATAGCTAAAAAAATTATTACACTACACAGTTTTTTGACGTATGATGTTTAATACGCTGGACAGATTAAAGTATGTTTTTGCACTTCCGGGACTAAAATTGATACTTTAGTCCCCGTAAACAGGGACTAAAGTAGCTCATTTAATCCCTAGGGACTAAAGTAAAAATGATATCGTAACTATGGTAAATTTATGTACACACGAGGTTAGTAGGTTAGGTTTTGTTTGTCATTTGACTCACACTGTCGCAAAACTTAATAGTCGGGGAGGCAGTGAACTTTTTTCGGTACTTATTTTCCCAGTCAGTATTTTGGGTTATTTTGATATAGTTAATGGTGCTTTTTAAAGATTTGCAGGTCTGGCTATTGATTTCCGATGGAATCGATAAGTTAGGTTAGTGACCTAATGGTACTTATTTTCCCAGTCATGAAACTCGTTGTACTAACTGTCGTTAGTATGACAGTCAGTAAAAAATTGGTCTGGCTGATCTGAGCCTATGGAAAGTAAGTCTGGCATGGCATTAAAAAAGAAAAAATAAGTACCCGAATTGGACTTATTTTCCCAGTCCTGAAAATTTATAAGCTGAAAATATGTATTTAAAAATAATTTTTAAAAACAGTCTGGCTGATCTGCGGTTATGGAAAGTTAAGTCTGGCATGGCATTAAAAAAGAAAAAATAAGTACCCTAATTGGACTTATTTTCCCAGTCCTGAAAATTTATAAGGTGAAAATATGTATTTCAAAATAATTTTAAAAAATAGTCTGGCTGATCTGCGCCTATGGAAAGTAAGTCTGGCATAGCATTAAAAAAATAAGTACCCTAATTGGACTTATTTTCTCAGTCCTGAAAATTTATCAGGTGATAATATGCATTACGATATAATACATCAAAATAGTCTGGCTATCATTGTCGATCACGAAAACCATGCCAGACTCATATAAAGGAGCGTAACTTGATAATGTATAAGTGCCCGCACCAGTGCATTTGGCGTCTGGGCTCAGACAGGGAAGACAGTTTGCATTTCGTAGTACTAACAATTTGACAGAGTATACGATCACAATATTAAATATAAAAAATCTGGTGTGATACACTCACACAACTTCCTTTTACAGTGATCTTATAATTAGCCAAAAATTTGATTTTAAATTTTAAAAATTTGTCAAAAATTTTCAAAAATTACAAATTCTACAAAAACGGTACAAAATAGAGCGTTCGTTAAAGAGACAAATTTTCTCTAGAATTTTAAGGTGAATTCGAAAATGTAATAATATACCGGGTGTTTTATTTAAAATAGGAGTTAATAAAAAAAATTGAAAAAAAACAAAAGAAACCCACTTTAGAAGTATTTAACTGGAAAATCACTTATCTCACATCAATACACATTAAAAATGTAATAATAATGTAAAGTTTAAGAAAAATCGTTAGAGCCGTTTTTGAAAAAATCGAAAAAAACTGAAAAATCACAAGAGTAAACATCTACTTCCGCTTATGCGATTTTCTTCAAAAGCTTTCTGTCTCATCTACATAGTACACAAAACTTATATATTGTTCTGACCGAAACATGGTTACAAAATAATATTATGAATTCCGATTTATTTACTGAAAATTACATAGTTTTTCGTAATGATAGGGATTTAGCTATAACGGGAAAATCTACTGGTGGTGGCGTTCTTTTAGCAATAAAACATCAGTTCATCGTGGAGAAATTGCCGATCGAGTCAACTATTTGTGATATTTTGTGTGTCAAAATTATGTTAAAAGGTAATCATTTTTTATATATCGTTGTTGTTTACATTACAAGTGCGACGTAAGTATTATACGATTGCTTAGGACGATTACCATTTGTTTTTTCGAAGTATTGCATAATATTGGGAGATTTTAATTGCAGCGATTTTTATAAATATCACCTGCTTAAGATAAATAGAAATTTAACTAGGCCTTCAATTGGATTAATAAATCTAATGTCATTCTTAGATTTCAATCAGGCAAACAATATAACTAATGCAAATGGTCGAATACTCGATATTATATTAACAAATGTACCCATGACAGTCAGTAAAGAAATTCACAGTTTGGTACCTGAGGACTCGCATCATCCCTCTCTATCATGTGAAATAGACAAGCTTCAGCCAAGGATTAAAAACTGTAGCATTAACAAAAACAACTATTTTTATAATTTTAAAAAGGCAGACTTTAATTTACTTTATTCTCTTATGAGAGATTGTAATTGGTCTGTCCTCGATAATGTTCTTCCTGTAAATGCAAAAATTGACAAATTTTATGAAATTATATATTCTATATTGGATCAATGTGTGCCTAAAACTTTAATGAAAAAATATAAATACCCAATCTGGTTTAATAAAGACATTATAAACAAAATTAAATTGAAAAATAAATACAGAAAACTATTTAAACATACTGGACTACCTACTTATCTTACTAAATTCAGGCAACTTAGAACCGAAACTAAAAACCGCATGGCCAAGGCTTACAGCGATTACATTCATTCTATAGAAAATAATATTATTTCTGAACCTAAAGTTTTTTGGTCTTTTATGAATTCCAAGCGCAAGTCCTCAGGTATCCCAACGCCAATGACCGATATGCGCGGTTCTTTGGTGACAGATGGTGCAGGCATTGCGCAAGCATTTGCCGATTATTTTGGTAATATATACATTAAAAGTACTGATTGCAGTAGGCACACCCCTCTCACTGATTATTCTGAATTTTTCGAAAGCATCGGTGTTCCCGTTTTCACAGAAGAGGAAGTGCTTCGTGCCATTCGCCACCTAAGGAACACGCGGTCATGTGGTCCGGATGATATTCCTATTTACATTTTAAAAGGATGCGCCGATTTTTTAAGTTCTCCTTTAACTGAAATATTTAATCAATGTTTACAAACATCAACATTTCCCATACAGTGGAAACGCACAAAAGTTATTCCTGTTCACAAAAATGGCAAAACGTCGGATGTTCGCAACTACAGACCAATAGCCTTAATCAGCGTTTTTGCCAAACTATTTGAATCCTGTATCAATAACTGCCTTCAATTTTGCGTAAATAAAATACTGTCAACTGATCAACACGGTTTCACTAAAAAAAGGTCAACAGTAACGAATCTTTGTACATTTACACAATTTGTCTCGCAAGCTTTAGATAATCGTTTCCAAGTGGATGTAATTTACACAGATTTTTCAAAAGCATTCGATACTGTTGATCATTCAATTTTATTATTTAAACTTGATCAAATCGGCTTTACTACAAATTTCGTCAAATTGTTTCAGTCATATCTCACCGATAGAATTTTGTATGTGTCGTGCAATGGATATAATTCCAGAGAGTTTGTTGCGTACTCTGGTGTTCCCCAAGGAAGTATCCTCGGGCCGCTACTTTTCCTAATTTTTATCAATGACATTGTTAAAACAATAAAATTTGCAGATAAATTAATTTTTGCCGACGATATAAAGATATATAAATGTATTCAATCTTTCACAGACTGTATTGATCTTCAAAATGATTTAGATAACATGTATAAATGGTCGATACGCAATAAACTACTCTTTAATATTAGCAAATGCCAATGTATGACATATACGCGAAAAACTAATAATCTCAATTTTAATTATAGTATGAACTCACAATCTCTAAATCGTGTTGATACTTGCAAAGATCTGGGAGTGATTTATGATTCAAATTTAAAATTTAACTATCATTATGAGTATTTAATAAAATCGGCTTCGAAACAACTTGGAATTATAATTAGACATACAGACTATTTTACTAATGTTAACAGTTTAATCATCTTATTTGGTAGTTTAGTTCGCTCTAAATTAGAATATTGCTCTGTAGTGTGGAATCCGCCGTTTATAAAATACAGCCTTCAACTTGAAAAAGTTCAAAAAAAATTTCTCAAATATTGTAATTTTAAATTTGGTTTTCCAGTTGCTGATCCCCATTACATTTCTTTACTAAACTATTTTAATTTAAATTCTTTATCTGATAGAAGGCACCAACAAAATTTACTGTTTTTGTATAAAATATTAAATAACTTTCTGGATATTCCCTTACTTCTAAATCAAATTAACATTAAAATACCAGACACCCGTACACGCACATGTGGTATGTCTCTAACGTACACATGTCCCAATACGGTCAGTCATCTGCACTCTCCAATATATTAGTGCCATTTACACGCTCGCTTTTTCGTACAGCTTTGGAGCGGACGCGCCAAACCCGAGTGCAAAGAGCGCGCATGTAAATGCACCAAAACTGTACAGGCAAAGAATGTGTTGTAACAGGCACGCCAATACCGCACTCCAGGCTCTTGCAATATAAAAATTCTTTCTGCAAAATGGTAAGGCTTGGAGTGCGCACTTGATTGGTGTTAATATAATAATACTACCGGGTGACCATAAATGGTTGTGATTTTTTTTCTTAGGTTGACACTGTTAATGTTGGTTACCCTGCTGTCAATTTTAAATCTGTGTCAAATTCGAGGTTAGCAGGTTAGGTTTTCCGTCAGTTTTGACACAAAATGACACACTTAAACTTAAAATTGACAACAGGGTAACCAACATTAACAGTGTCAATCTAAGAAAAACCGTCACAACCATTTATGGTCACCCGGTACTTATCTTCTATACATATATAAAGGAAAGTCACAACCCTGACTAATCAACGCAGAGCCGAAACCACTGGCACTAAAAACTTGAAATTTGGGTGGGAGGTTCAATTTGTTATGTAAGGTAGTGCTAAGAAGGGATTTTTTAGAATTCCACCCCTAAGGGGGTGAAAAGAGGTAAAATGTGTTTTCACGAATTCTTCAATATCTCTTACACCCGATAAGATATCAATTTGGTGTTTGCTTGTAAAGATTATCAATGCAAATACCTAGAAACATATTTTAGGATTTTGCCCTAATCAACCCTTAAAGGTGCAAATTTGGATTGGGGGTGAATTAAAGAACCCTTCGTATCTCCTATGTTTATTGAGTTAGAACATTCATTTTTGGCGTATAGATGTATTTTTAAAATATTTAGAAAGAGGTTTAAGGAAATTTGAAAATTTTAACCCTAAGGGGGTGAAAAGGGGTAAACTGTGTTTTCACGAATTCCTGAATATCTCTTACACCCGATAAGATAGCGACTTGGTGTTTGCTTGCATAAGTGTCCAATAGAAGTATCTAAAAACACATTTCAGGATTTTTCCCTAATCGACCCCTAAAGATGCAAATCTGGATTTGGGGTGAATTAAAGAACCCTTTGTAACTCCTAGGTTTATTGAGCTAGAACATTCCTTTTTTTGGCATATAGATATATTCTTAAAATGTTTAGAAAGTAGTTTAAGAGATTTTACAATTTTACCCCTAAGGGGGTGAAAAGGGGTAAACTGTATTTTCACGAATTCCTCAATATCTCTTGGACCCGATAAGATCGGTAGACACGAATTCC
This sequence comes from Agriotes lineatus, assembly GCA_940337035.1. Lineage (NCBI taxonomy): Eukaryota > Metazoa > Arthropoda > Insecta > Coleoptera > Elateridae > Agriotes > Agriotes lineatus. The sequence goes on from CALNHX010000008.1 coordinate 872,064, forward strand.
CACACGGTTAATCCTCTGGATGTCATCGATTTTAAAATGTTTAATCCCCTACTCGAATTCCCCACCGGCCGCCGCTAATGACTCTGGAGATGCTTATCTTAAGAATGCGTACCTGAAGTAACTACCCTTTACCTACCCCCACTGTTTTGCACATTTTATCTATTAACAAATTAGTGCATAGCTGCATACAGTATTCTTTTAAAATTGATACCGAGTGGTTAATTCAACGAAGTGCTCTTTTAAAGTTAATATAGTTATGGAGTTTACTAAAATGTTGAGTGAACGCGGTAGAGAGTTAGTGGTCTGCGAGAGGTATAAATATTATAAACATCGCGAAATTAAATGTAGTAGTAAAGTTTGTTGGCGATGTACCCAAAAAGGATGTAAATCGATGCTTTTTATAATTGGAGGAGAATTAATCTCAAGAAAAACTGGTAATCATGAACACAGCAGCTCCAGTAAAGCTGTACTCTGTAGGCAGCAAATATCAAATAGCCTAAAAAGAAAAGCAGTTGACGATATATCGGCAACACCATCGAAATTACTACACAGAGAACTCCGCCTGGAACATCAAGCTGCAGAATCCCTAACATGTAAATATGTAGAGTATATTCGCAACAATATTGGTGCTGCTAAACGTAAGAATCTGCCAAGATTACCTCGGTCGACTCTTGAAGTACATGATTTCCTCAATTCCATTGTAATTGAAACATCTCAAGGAGAACAATTCTTGCAAGTAAATGATGCATCTAACAATGTAGTTATATTTTCATGTATAACTAATTTACAGTTTTTGTGTAACAGTGAAACTTTGTACATGGATGGAACTTTTAGTTATTGTACCAAATATTTTTTACAATTATTTACAATCCACGTTTATTGTAATGACATTTACGTACCTGTTGCTTTTTGTTTGGTATCAAATAAACAGAAGCAAACATATCAGTTACTACTTCAATTGTTGCGTGAAAAGTGTGCTCAAATTGGAAGTATTTTGCAACCCAAAAATATTGTAATCGATTTTGAAGTCTCCATTCACGAAGCTGTAAAAATAGCATTTCCCGGTGCAAGTATTATAGGATGCAGATTCCACTTGACACAGTCATGGTAAGTTACAATTTTGAATTTTATTTATTAATATAACTAACAGTTAATAATCTTTGCAGGTTTCGAAAAATTCAGGAGCTTGGCCTGGTTCGCGAGTATAAAGACAAAAATTGTAGCATTGGACAATGGCTTCGTCACCTATTTGGTCTCATGTTTTTAAATTCATTTGAAGTTGGAGATGCTTTTGCATTGGACTTTGCCAGCGAACAACCCAATGATCCCAGAATTGTAGAATTCGCGTATTATTTAATTGACACATACATTGGCGAAGATTCACTGTTTCCACCACACATTTGGGCTGCTAATACGGCTAGTTTAGCTCGTACTACCAATACGTGTGAAAGTTTTCACTCCAAATTTAATAATTATTGTAACACTATGCAACCCAATATTTGTGTTTTTATAGAAGCATTAAAAAATATGCAAATTGATACAGTCATTAAAATAAACTAGTGGACCCGTTGCAAAATATTTTGCAAGTTAGAACACTTCTCTGTAACCTATGGCAAGATCCATTAGGTAAAATTTAAATGTTTAAGTTTATAAAACTACTCAAACGCGATATTGATACGTATACTTGACCATGGCTAAATACTGGTTGTGGCAAATACGATATATTCCCACTTTATCCATAGTTCGTTTTTGTGATTTATTAATTGTTATCGCAAATGATAGGCGTACAGGACAATTTCTTTTCCGAAGGCAAAAAGGTAGTGCAATATTATGTGTTAATCTATACACAGTAACAATACTCTTCTGCCTGGCTTGTGGCTTGTCCATTTATGACGAAATCTAAGCAGTTATAAATAAATTGCGTACCATTAATTTTATCTCATCTATTAACCAGTAAACACATTTAAACTCTTCAAAGGAATATCTATTGATCTTATGTTTAGTGTTTAGCAGTGTGGATATATTCCACTGCAATTTACGAATATATTAATTCCATAGAAGATTATAAAATGTTGTCATTGTGTGATACAATTATATTTAGACTCAAATATTGCTTTTCATATTTAGGCAAGAGAGATGTAATTTTGTTGCTCTTCACGCGAGAGCGGACAAAACTCCAAATTAACTCGCCCCAAAAATATGGGCCATGTGCACGAATTTTTTTAGGAGCTTTTATTGCAACTAAGACCTCCAATCGGCGCGGACTTAAATGTCCAAATATTCGCTTGTAGACCAGAACTCCGCCAAACGGCATGGGGCACACAAAGAATCAAAAGCAGACTAACTCCCCATCGGATTATAGAATCCGAAAAACCGTGCAAGCTGCTAGCTTCGCTGTAAAAATGAGACGAAGGCCGAAGTGCCATGAGTTTGCAAAATCCGAGAATCACAAAAAAAATCGCCAACCTAACAAATTTCGATAGGCGCGAACCAAATATCGGCACTAAAGGTTTGTTTACACAGTATCAACCGCTAAGAGATCATTTACACCGTAGCACCCTTTGAGGGTGAATTTCAAAAATTTCTGGAAATGATTTGGTCTATTTATAAGACGATCTAATATGCAAAATTTCTACTTCCTATCTGTAGTAGTTCGTTCGTTAAGGTAATCTTTAAAAAACAGATCTATCTCATTTAACTCTTTTGAGGAGAGGCATTCTGCAAAACCCTGAAAATGGTTTTACATGATTTGTAAAACGAACTAATATGCCGAATTTCGACTTCCTACCTGTATCTATGTCGTGACGATCTTTCGAAGAACACATTTACCCCATTTAATCCCTGTGAGAGGATACATTTCGAAAAACCCTGACTTGAATCGATGTGTAAAACGAACTGGCTTGACTCGATGTGTAAAACGAACTACTGTGCTAAATCAACTTTCTACTTGCAGCAGTTACCATATTATGGCGATCTTTAGAAAAACACATCTATCCCACTTCTTTCGGGAGTTAATTTCGAAAAGCCTGAAATTGATTTGACCTAATTTGTAAAACGATTTAATATACCAAATTTCAATTTCCTGTCTGTAATAATTACTTTGTGGCTATTTTTCGAATAACACTTCTGGTCTATTTAACCAGTTTGAGCGGATGTATTTCGAAAAACTAAAAATTATTTCCGATTAGTAAAGCGATCTAAAATGCCGAGTTTCAACTTACTGCCTGTGGTAGTTTTTCCGTGGCGATATTTTGACAAACAGATTTGTTTCATTTAACCCCTTTCGGTAATGAATTCTCCCAAACCCTAAAACCGATTTGACCCGATTTGAAAAATGTTCTAATATGCTCAATTTTAACTTCCTGCAGTTGTAGTAGTTTCCTTGGAGCGATATTTAGAAAAACATGTTTGTCCTATTTAACCCCTTTCGGGGATGAATTCTACAAAACCTTGACATTTACTTGATCTGATTTGTAAAACGAACTAATATGTCGAATTTCAGCTTCCCACCTGTAGTAGTTTCCTCGTTGTAGATCTTTACTGAAACAGGTAGCCACATTTAGCTTTTGGAGAAATGAATTTCGAATAGCCCTGAAAATGGTTTGACCCTACTTGTAAAAAGCACTAATATGCGAATTACAATTTCTTACCTTCCCCTAGATTCTATTATGTAACGATCTGTGAAGTAGAAGTCAATCCCTTCGAATAGAGGGTAAACGCACTTCTTTGTAGACAATATTGGAGGTTTTCCCTTCTGGTTTGATCACTACTAAGTTGTTTGGAGAACTGACCCCTAAACAGTCTAGATAAAATTGATCGATAAAAAAACAGTTTTCCCTCAAGTCGACCCCAGCCTGATTCAGCGACTGTCCCTGCACCTTATTGATCGTCATGGCAAAGCAAGTTTTTACGGGAAATTGCAGTCTCTTAAATTGAAAAGAATAGACTGAAAGAATAAGGGTTATTCTCCAAAATCCATGAAAATTTTGGCCTCAGTGACGTTACGATGCGAAGCTTTCACCTGCAGTCTTCACGTTTCTCAGTAGTATAAGTGCTCTAACGTTCAAACGCAGGCGATTTGGAAGAAGTGCCCTGGTAGAGAGTGTGGAGAAACTCAATGTGGTAGTGCACTGTGTCATCTGCCTCCACCACAGTGTTAATTGATTGATAGATCTTTTCCTCCGAATGAAAGGCCTTGGAATATACTCTTAGGTGAACCCTTATGTAAATTAAAGACAATATGTCCTTATTGTAGGGATACTGCATTTTTTAAAATCACTATTATAACACGTATTTGTCTTGAGAACAACTGCCATTTAAATATCATCGTCGAGCTGATAAAACCAGAGTAAATAAAAAACCACTAATTTAACCCGTTGAAAAATATTTTGCAATTTACAAAACTCCTTTGTAGACAATGTTTAACGCATCCATCAAGTAAAATTTCAATTTTTAAGTTTTTAAAACTACTCTCACGTGACATTGCTACATACACTTGACCATAGCTAAATACTGGTTGTGAGGAATAATATATATTCATACTTTATCAGGAGTTTGTCTTTGTGGTTTATTAAATGTCATCGTACATGCTAGGGGCACAGCGAAAATGGGAAGGGTACCAGAAAGAAGAGCTAGGAGAAAGCCGAATAGAATTTTGAAATAATAGATTACATAAGCGATGACTGAATGCAACTTAAACGAAAGAAACTGTGAGGATGGAAGAATATGAAAAACAGGTGTCGGATAACGTCGAAATACGTTTTAAAAATATGCTACGTTTTAAAAATATACGTATGCTTGTACCAACAGGGAAACCAATGAACCAGTGTGTAAATAAGCACATCCACATAATCATAATAAGCAGAAAAACATCTTACAGCGTATGAGCAATACCGATTTTCGTTAACTGTCATTTTACATGTATTTTGACGTTTGTCTCACTAATCAGCAGACCGTTGATTTCAAATAAACATTTAGTAGTTGCAGTAGTCCACTGCAAAAAATCAGCAGAACGCTGCAGGCTGACTTCGAGAATACACTTGATTTACTGTTACTGCATGGCCGGCTGCAGCCACTTGAAAATTACAATATGTTGGTTTTACTCTTAAAATTATCCATTTATTTTCAATTTAGGACTTTTGTGCACATCTACACGGTAACGGCTTTCATTAAAAAAAATAATTATCGAAATCGGCCTGGTGGAAGTCTCAAGATAGATGTCGAAAGAAAACGCTTCACGTTTTAAATATATAGATTCCGCGAACGCCAATCAATCTAGGCGGTATAAAAACAAGAATGCTGTGAATCGTCGCAATTTCGCTGAAATGAAAATTATACAATACAACTTACAACAAATTACTAGAGCACAGTTTGTAAAATGCATGTCCTATAAGTTTGGTTCATTAAACATGTAAATTGATTAAGATTTAAGAATATGTTTAGTTAGATTTAAGTACAGTTTATTAGTTTTGTAATTAGTTATGTTTACCAAAAATGTTTTTAGTAAATAAAACTTCAATTTCATAAAACTTGTATTTTATTTGGATACTATATTACAGAAAAATATATTTACTCCTAATTACTATAGTAACCTTTGTGGGGAATTCGAGGGTTGGCTTATAGGATTAAATATCAACTGTGCGGAGTTCGAGGGTCGGATTATAAAAATTATATACCGTGTGCGGAGTTCGTGTCCGCCCGATAAGATATCGACTTGGTGTTTGCTTGCATAGGTGTCCAATACAAGTGTCTAAAAACGAATTTCAGGATTTTGCCATAATCAGCCCCTAAAAGTGTAAATCTTAATTCGGGGCGAATTAAAGAACCCTTCATATCTCTTATGTTTATTGAGCTAGAGCATTCTTTTTTGGCATATAAATGTCTTCTTAAAACATTTAGAAAGTGGTTTAAGGGATTTTAAAATGTTACCCCTAAGGGGTGAAAAGCGGTGAACTGTGTTTTCACGATTTCTTCAACATCTCTTAACCCCATAAGATATCGACTTGGTTTTTTGCATGCATAGGTATCTAATACAAATGTCTAAAAACACTTTTCAGGATTTTCCCAAATCAACCCCTAAAGGTGCAAATCTGGATTCGGGGTGAATTAAAGAACCCGTTGTATCTCCTATGTTTATTGAGTTAGAACATTGTTTTCTTGGCATACCGATGTATTCTTAAAATATTTAGAAAGGGGTTTAAGGGATTTTGATGTTACCCCTAAAGCGGTAAAAAGGAAAAACTGAAAAGGGGTAAGGTGTTAAGTTTATCTTGCTGTAATTTATGAATACAATATTTAGTTTGTACATATATATTTTAATGTTATCTCATTGTTATACTAAAACTATAGTTTTATCAATATATACAAGGAGAACGACAATTACATACACATTTCCAAGGGGTACGTGAGGCATAAAAAAGAGTTGTGGAGGAATTTTTTCGGAAGAATTTTGTTTCTTTTTTCCAACAATATTGTTTTGCGGCGTTTGTTAGTTTAGCATATTGAGTGAGGAGGTGGGAGCGCCCTAGAATTCATTTGAAATTTAGAAGAAAAAACATTTGCTGCCCGTACGAAGAACGGGCATCTTGCTAGTATTTAATAAAATCCTTTCAAAATGACCATGTCCGACTCACGCTATTAAGCAAATAGCTATTTTTGTATTAAGGGCGTGAAGGAGGCGATTTTGGCCCGCGGCGGAATTATAAGCCAGAGGCCCGAAGGGCCGAAGGATTATAAAACGCCAAAGGGCCAAAATCGCCGTTCACGCCCGAAATGCAAACAAGATTTTTTGTAAAATCCACCATAAAGCTTTGAAAAATAAATAGCACGATTCGTTCTCAAAAATCAAATTGTTGTTGGTTGCCAATGTGATGCTGGTTTTTTAGGCCTTAGGGCGCAAAAGGCATTATTTACGCCCGCAAATTATTTTTAGGCCTTAGGGCGCAAAAGGCACTATTTACGCCCGCAAATTAATGCATAAATGACCTTATTTTAATATGATTTTACAAAAAGATACATTCGAAAAGTTTATAGAAATGTATAAATCTTTCCCATGTCTATAATCATACGGATCATTTTCAAGCAACTCTCGTATAGGGCATTCAGGAAACACAAAAACATTTTATTTGAAATCGGCAGTGAAGTACGCCGAAATCGTCATTAAAATACGAGAAATCGGCAGTGAAGTAATCCATTGTTTTACGACTTTTTTGTAGGTGGCGAGGCGACAGATAAACGTCAATCGACCGAACATAACCTACAAAAGTTGGTTAAAATGTTGTAATTTCACGATTCCTCGATTTCAAATAAAACATAGTGTACACCTCGGCACTGAAGTTCCTTTTTATCCCTCATGTGGTTTATTTGCCTTGGCCCTACGGGCCTCGGCAACTAAATCCACATTCGTGATAAAAAGTTATACTTCAGTGCCTTGGTATACAAACTACTATAATTTTTTTTGACGTTGGCATGTGCATATAATTTTTCTGCTAGGGATTCTGTATTTTGTTTTACAAAGGTTTGCACGCCTGCATACTGGCAGATTTGAATTTAAAAATGTCATTTAATATTTCTCACTGTCAGTGTCAAAGCAGATATTTTTCTAGAAATTCTAACCTGAAGTTTCATAAAATGTAATAAGGATACCCATTAGTAAACGCTACGTCAATAGTATCCAACACAGTAGTTGTATAATATCCTTAAAAGTAGTTAATTACAACATTTATGACAGATGGGTAGTAATTGTCACACCCTTAACCTAATGGTTTTAGGAACTTTTTGTAAATACATTCCTAGACAAAGGCGAATTTTGCATGTACACTGATGAAATTTTGGATATCAAAGGCCACTTTGTGTTTTTATGTTTAGTGAACAGACTATACATACAAGTGTCATATGTCATATTCCCATATAAATTTTGTGTTTTCCTTCCATTTCTTTACCTATACTGATCGCGGTGCTTTCTATTTTAGTGTTTCCAAATAAATATATAAACCTGTGCATGCAACTGCACACACTTTATCTTTTTTTCTTTGACATCTTTATTATTCTGCAACTGATCAACCAAAACTTTTAGAATTTCTAAAATTCCACACGCCACATCAATACTTGACGAAATCGCATTTACACTAAAAGTTTTGGATTGTACGCTCTAAAACTGCAGTCCAGTGTGCACGCCTGGAGTGTTACGATTTAGGTAACAACGCGATTGGCGCGTGCATTATTGGCCCGCGCTCCGGCGCGCACGTGAGGAGTTCGCTCCAAACCTTCGCGATGGGAGTGTACGTGTAAATGGCACTAATGTTAGCATTATTTCGAGCATTTAACAAAATTCTTAGCGATATTGACCTATTTTCTATGAATCTAAAGCAATTTCGATCGGCAATTCTTCACTAATTTAATTTAATTCTTCTTCTCTAATCTAATTTGATTTTACTAATTTAGAAATGTAATTATATTTTATTGTTTACTAGTTTAGAAAATGTCTTATTATTTTAGGTATATTTTTCGTTTATCGTTTTAGACATATTACCTCATTTTGTCGTCTTGGATCTATTTTGTTTACATTAATTATAACTGTTTTTCACTTGTAATTGGGCTAATGCCTGTAAGTGAAATAAAGATTATTATATATGAAGTTTCAACGCCATACCTCTTTTCGTTTTTGAGATATTCTGTTCACAGACAGACAGACAGACACACACACAGACACACAGACAGACCAATGAAAAAAAATATGTTTTTTGGGATCAGGGGACTCTGAAACGTGAAGATTTGTTGAAAACTCAATTTCGAATTTTTGGGGTGAATCCAATACTTCCTTTATTGTAAAAGGAAGTAAAAACAGTCTGGCAACCATTCGGAATCACCGAAGCTCCACCAGGCCAGTGAAAGATGTTAATTTTGTAAATTACTTACTTCATTACCTTAATTATATTAGCGAAGAGACACAATGACATAAATGTTTCACGACAGTGCAAAAATGTAACAAAAACAGTATAAATAGTACTTACATTTAATTAAAAAACGTTTTTATTATTTTTGATATATACAAGAAGGAAATCAAAATTATTGCATCTGTCTTTGTGTGTCATGTTCCTCAAGGAGGTCATCGCAATAATTTTCGTCGTCAGTTGATACTGATGCATTTTCATCATCGTCACCATGAAACTGATTTTCGTCATACGAAGAGCTGTCATAATCATAATCATCACCTACATGGAAATATGGATTTGTTAGTCAAACAATATCAAACATTTTTGTATGATTTTTGTAGGAAAATGATTTTCACCATTGCAAACCTTATATATTTGATGATTGTACTTCTTTCAATTACTTGTTGAAGTGACAAAATTGTATTTTTTTACACTTCAGGGCCAGCGGTTATTAAGGACTGTCAAAATATTTTATGTCGTTTCATATTCTTGTCATTAATGTTGCTATACGAAGACCACGGAAAAAAACTCCGTTTTTTTGCATTTTTAAAAAGATTGAAATTTGTATGCGATTACAACAATTGAGATATTTACGTTGTACACAAAGGTAATAGAAGACAAGACAAAATTTATATTTTTTCTTACTAACAAAGGCGGGCTTTTCCACGTGGTCTTCATACACCGGTCGCTTCTGCATCGCCTAGTCGCGCTTCTTTACATGAGTCTGGCAAGGGTTTGGTGATGCACAATGGCAGCCAGACTTTTATTATTTATTATGTTATAATGAATATTATCACCTGACAAAATTTCAAAACTGAGAAAATAAGTACCCTGAAATCACTTATTTTTTCTCATTTATGCCCTGCCAGACTTATTTTCCATATTCGGAGATCAGCCAGACTAATTTTATACTGACTTTCATGGTAATGTTTATTTGTACACAAAGTTTCATTACTGGGAAAATAAGTCCAACTAATATACTTATTTTATAATTATTTAAACATTTACCGTGACTCGACCCATCGGAAATCAATAGCCAGACTTGCAAATCTTCAAAAAGCATCATTAACTAAATCCAAATAACCCAAAATACTGACTGGGAAAATAAGTACCGAAAAAGTTCACTGCCTCCCCGACTATAACATGCAAACCTCGAATTTGACATATACTGACAACTGACAATACACTTCATTACTACCAACTGATTCAGGCTATCCAGGACCTGCTGCAATTGTAATTGTCAGTTTCCAAATTGACAGATTCCAAATTTTGGAAATATTTTATGATAATGTTCCCAAAAGTGCAAAAACTAGCGTATATACCTCGGGACTAAAGTGCCTAAATCCCTTGAGTGGTGCCCTCGAGGCAACAAACTCCACTCGCGGGATTAAATGGTGCACTTTAGTCCCTCATGATATAATATACTATTATTCAAAAAGTAACTACAGAATAGGTTTAAAAATAAAATAAAAAATAAACTATTTTTAACGACATACATTAATTATGAATGTGGAGGTGTATGGTAGTTTCTAAAACATGCGGCAGGATGAAGCCCTACATTACATTTGACACAATGAAACTTGGTGCATTTCCCGCAATTGCTTTTATCAACTCAAAACAAAAGGTCAAGTTTTACTTTAACAGCAAGGGTAGATAAAGTAGCACTTTAACATCAAGGATAGATAATAGCTATTTAAGTAACAAGGAGTGTAAGGACCTATTAACATTTGAGGTAGGCAAGTACAAGCCAAGACGAAGTCGCGGCTTGTTGCCTGCCGAAAATGTTAATAGACGATACATTCCGAGTTATCTTATTATATTTTTCCCGCTGCTTATCGAAATTTTCCTAGAATTTTGAAAAAATCGTTTGGTTTGTCACCTGTCACCAGGATTAGTTTTCGTGAGTCGTGTTACCTGTGGGTGTCACATGTCACATAAACACTTGCAATTTATAAACAAAACGTCTAAAGCTGCATCTTGGCTAATTTTATTATCCTAGGAACTTAATAATAATATTAAGTTCCGTTGTCAAGAAAACGCAGCAAACAAATATAATCACCGACTTACACGTTTTGTTACTAAGGCTGTATCACTGGTGGCACTCGAACTGCGCACCGACTAGCGACAGGTAGTTTACTCTTTAAAAGGGTTGTTTAATCTCCTACTGAACTGCGCACAATGCCTGCAGGTAGTCAGATAAAAAACCGTCATTTAGGTAGCATTTTTAATTATTGGTAAATTCACATAATAGGGATGGAACGTGGATAAGACATTTATTTGGCTTAACATTTCTTCCAGCAACAGAAGTAGGGAATTGCTTCGTAGATTTTATTAGCGAAAAACCGGATGACTCTAGAGTTATTCAGTTTATTGGCTGTTTAGTTGATAACTACATTAAAAATAAGTCCACGTTTTCTTCAGAAATATTGGTTGTGAAAACTGACAGCGCTGCAAGAACGAACAACACTTGCGAATTTCATTCCAAATTTAAAACGGGAAAATTCATCTCCATACCCGAATATACACTCATTTTTAAAAGTGTTAGAAATGCAAGCCGATACGTATATAAAACTCAATTCTATTGTCGAAATGTAAATAGATACAATTCATGGAAGCCAAAATTGTGCAGTTAGATAGACATGAAATATCTCGATACAATTTTGTAAAACGTGTTTCTCATAAATTTAGTAGTATTGTAGACTTGTAAGTAAAACATTTGTTATACAGTGTGTTTCACTTATTATCTTTGCAGCCCTATATCTTCCTTATTTATTTTATGATCTATTTGAAATTTTAAGAGAGCTATTTTTACACTATTTAAATAATCTTACTACAAACTAGCAGCCTACTGTGTTGAAAAACAGATACGGAAAATTAAAAAAACGTAGTTGGCTCGGTTTTATCTAAAATGTTATTAAAAAAAAGTTGCTCAAAATTTTTAAAATTGTCAATTTGATTATTTTTGATAATGAATAATATTTTAATCTAAACGAATTAAATTTCAATGGTTGTCTCTCATTGAAGTACATGAGCTGTCAATTTATGTTCCTGTAAATGTAAATTAGTCCAGTCAATCTGTACATTTCACCTTGCATTAAATCGGGTAGTTCTAATTTTTTTATATGTTTTATATGGTTGAGGCGTAATGATGAATCTAAGTTTTCGACCTCGGCCGAGTGCCGGAAGTACCTAAAATAACAAAAAAAAAGAGAAATTTTCGACCGAAGTACGGTTTTTGTCGATTTTCATCCTGAAGCACTGGATTTTCAGCAAAAGTGGTTTTATCCTGTGTTAAAGTAGAGGAAATTTTAAACAATTTAAGACCAGAACGGTGTCTGTAGACCGAAGAGTTTTCAAGATACAGCTTTTCAAAGTTTCACACATTGTTCACATTTTGCCATTTTTATGGATTTTAGTCGGTTCTACCTCGAAAGGTTAGTAGTAGTACAAGACAAATAATGTTAAGCAAATCAATCTGCATTCAAATTATAATAATATGAGACGAAAATGGTCCTTGGTACCTCGTTCTGTCATAAGCTAAGTTGCATTGTAGAATTGTTGAAAAATAACTGTACCTAAAAGATATCTTCTGTATACAGGGTGATTTATAACGGGCGGAGCAAACTTCAACAGTATGTTGGGGAGGTCATTTTGAGTAAAAAATATCATATGAACATAGGTCGCATTCCATTTAGTTACCCAACTACAAGAGACCAAAATTTATTAAGCGGCGGGTAAAGGTAAAACCGCTCCAAGTAGCCACTGTTTCAAGCGTCATATCTACTACGTATGTGGGCCAACCATATCAAAACTTTTTTTTTGTATGATAGTCTGTAGTTTTATCTATCAAACGATATAGTCCAGTCGTTGAAGGTTTTCCGCTCCGAATTCTTTGAACCTTGATCTATTGACGTGAAATTTGGTGAGTGGTTAGGGGATGGCTCAAGGAGCAAAAGTGACATAGCGCCGATGTGCGCTTTTACCCTGAGAATGGATGCCACCCCTTCTCGGGGGTGGAAATTGTTCACTCAAAATAACCCCGGAAATGGATAGAGGGACAAATTCTAAGTAAAAAATGTTCTATTAAATTTTTTCGATAGATTGATATTTTTCGAGCTATTCGCTATTGAAGACTTAGATTTTTCGTGATAAAAATGTATGTTTTCGGACGGTTTTTCGCGAATAAGTCGAAAACTTCGCATTCTATCAAATAAGTTGCAATAACCAAAACTAAAGCTTAGATAACAACAAAGAGATTGTTTTTTTTATGAATGCTCTAGGTCCAAAATAAGGGAAGTTAAGGCTCATTGAAGAAGATTTTTTTTGCAACAACTTGGTTCGAAGTAACCAACGAAGTAATTAACGAAAAAGGGATGCATTTTTCGGGAAAAACTTATAGAACATTTTTTGTAGTGATTGAAAAGACCTTTAAAATGAGCACTGTTAAAAGTTGATTGCATTATAACTAAGCGAGTTACGATGCAAAAACGGTGGGCCACTCGAATTTTTGAAAAAAAAATGAGGTGATAAAACCCCAGCCATTCCACTAGAATTGATATTGACCATTATCCCTTTACAAATTACTTTATTTTAGTATTACTTATGTAATCCAAAAGTTTGGGCGGGTTAGAATGCGTATTTTTCGAAAAAAATATGATGAAAATGGAAAACGTATTTTTCAAATTTCTTAAAAAAATACCTTATTTTGAAAATACCTAAAACTAAAGAAAAAAACGTAAAAAATAATATAGTACAAAAATGTGGATTTTTTCTTAACGAACATTTTAGTTTTTTTGTTATTTCTGTAGGAAAAAGAATAACGGAGATATAAATGTTAGCAGTTTGCATTATAGTGCGCGGACCACCCCTCCCGAGCCCTTCAACCCTTTACTTTTTGAATATGCAAAGTCTGAGCATGTCGAAAAACTTTTGAATTACATGAGTAATACTAAAGTAAAGTAATTTGTAAAGGGATAATGGTCAATATCAATTCTGGTGGAATGGCTGGGGTTTTAGTACTCATGTTTTTTTTCAAAAATTCGAGTGACCCACCGTTTTTGCATCGTAACTCGCTTGGTTATAATGAAATCGACTTTTAACAGTGCTCATTTTAAAGGTCTTTTCAATCACTACAAAAAATGGTCTATACGTTTTTCCCGAAAAATGCATCGGTTTTTCGTTAATTAACGTTGATTACTTCGAACAAAGTTGTTGCAAAAAAAATCTTCTTGAACGAGCCATAACTTCTTTTATTTTGGACCTAGATCATTCATGAAAAACCAATCTCTTTGTTGTTATCTAAGCTTTATTTTTGGTTATTGCAACTTATTTGATAGAATGCGAAGTTTTCGACTTATTCGCGAAAAACGGTCCGAAAACATACATTTTTATCACGAAAAATCTAAGTCTTCAATAGCGAATAGCTCGAAAAATATCAATCTATCGAAAAAACTATATAGAACATTTTTTACTTAGAATTTGTCCCTCTATCCATTTCTAGGGTTATTTTGAGTGAACAATTTTTACCCCCGAGAAGGGGTGGCATCCACTCTCAGGGTAAAAGCGCACATCGGCGCTATGTCACTTTTGCTCCTTGAGCCATCCCCTAACCACTCACCAAATTTCACGTCAATCGATCAAGGTTCAAAGAATTCTGAGGTAATAGCATATTTTTACCTTCAACGGCTGGACTAATATGGATTTGATGGCAATTTATTGGTAGGAAGGGCATTAAAAAAATATTTTTAAAATACATTGCAATTTATCTCCAAAGAGTTTTTCTTCCAAACAGCTTGTCCAATCTTAGTCTTTTTTATATTAGAATTATTCTTTTTCACAGTTCTAGTGTATGAGATAAAAAATAGAATAAATTCTAAAAAAATGTAAAAAATAAGTTTGAAACTCAAGTTCCCTTTGTACGATTTTTATGAAATTATCTCATTCGCTAGTAGTCCATTTTCTAAACGCTAAAAACTCGCCAAAGTTCTAACTTCGTTGACTCAAAACCGATTTTGAACAGTTTTTTTTTATTATTTCGGTAAAAGTTTATAGAAAAGTTCCCCATAGGTGAGACGGTGTGCTTTTTAATTTTTCAATTGTTATTAACAAATAAGTGTTTTTTAATATACTCTTATTTAAAAAATTTATAACTATTTGATTTATTTAAGCAAATGCCTGAAATTTGATAACATAAGGTTTTTGGGGTCGCAGATTACGAATCTGGCCTCAAAATGGGTCTAAAAACAAAATGGCGTCGAAGGTCTAATTTTTTATTTTATTTTTTTTTTAATTTTTATTAGTAGTCTGGGGGGTTTTGGGGCTGCTGATTACGAATTTGACATTAAAACTTAACTAAAACAAAAAATCGCGGATCCAAAATTGCGGAAAGGAGTAATTTTTTTTTAATTTCTGATATCTATACCTAGAAGTTTTTTGGGTCGCTCATCCCAAATTTTATGTTAAAATTTATCAAAAATGGAAAACGGTGTCTGAAAAATGGTGGAAACAAATGATAGAAGAGTTAAATGAGTATTCAAGATATTATAATTTAATTAATTTATGAAAATTAACCCAAGATACATTTCAAAACAAAAAACAAAGTTATTTTGCTTTATTTTCTTCTTCCTCTACTTTTTCCATTGACACTGCCGGTCATGAATTAAGGCAACTATTTGCCCCACATTCACCGCAAGCCGCTGAGCCACTTTTTCTATACCCACAAGCTGGACCGCAACTAGTTTTGTAGTTGCAAAAAAATAATTTTTAAGATGTTTTGTGGATCTGGTTCTTGTGTCATTAGGATTGGAAAACACTTTCCTGTATCATATTTCCAACCCCAATCTTCCCTTGAAATATCTTGGTTTCCCAGCCACAACTGTGTTTGCAAATACACGTGTTTTAAATGTTGTTATGCTAAATTAACGCTACTTTTTTAGTAGACGCATTAATAAAAGAATCAAACCCAAAATTAAAAATGTTTTTATTTAAAAAATATATGTATCGTATTGTCTGTAACCTCATTTACCTTGCGGTATATGAATAATAAAAAACTTTCAATCAGTTAAACATTTCCGTAAGAGTTTAAGCAGTTACCTTTCATTGCACCATACATTGCAAGCATACATTTTATACCAAAATTTTTTATATAAATTTTTGCAGTCTCTTGCAAATCACTGCTATTTTCAAATATTTTGACAAATTTATTCTTTCCTGAACATAGCCATTGCTTCATTTACTAGGACTTATCCATGTGGATCTTTAATAAGGTGCCGGTCCTATTCGTCTTGTTCATCCTTATACATCTTCAATATATAAAACTATATTCAAAAGCCATAATCTGCACCTTGACACCAAAACTGGCATGCTAAGATGCTACATTTTTCCCATCTTGCTCTAAACAATCACAAAAAAATCGAAGCCTTTGTAATGTGGTTATACCGGAGAATATTGCGGATATTATGGGAAGACCACGTAATAAATATTAAAGTCTTAGAGAGAATGGAAAAAAAGGAAAGAGATCATGGACAACACCAAGATACGCAAACTCCAATACTTCGGACAAATAATGAGGAATGAGAATAAGTACCTACATCCTACTACAATCTATTATACAAGGCAAGATATATAGCAAACGTGGACCAGGAAGCGGAAGAATATCTTGGTTGCAAAACCTAAGGGCGTGGTATGGGAAATCATCCAATGAGTTATCTAGGATTGCAACCAATAAAGTGAAGATAGCCGTGTTAATGGCAAACATACGAAATCTGCACCTGAACAAGAAGAAGAAGATTCTTTCTTCTGTTAAAACATGCTGAAGTGTTACATCCAGTTAAAGCAAGTACAGAAAGAACATGCTCACTACAATTTATTGGGATGCGCAAATTGCAGGCTTTTAGTAGAAGATATTTTTTTATTTTCTTTATTTTTGGATGGTTTTAAAAAATATATATCTTTATCAGCATGAAACTAAAGCTGTTAATATAAGTAATACGTCTGTATTCTGTGATAATGTTTTTATTTGATGCATTAAGAGCTGTTGTAACTATTAACCGATCAGCATCACTTTCAGCTTGAGAGCAAGGATATTATTTGCAGCTAAAGTTTCTTTTAAAAAATTAATAAAACGACATGAAAGACATTTGCCAGACTTTTTTCTTGATACAACTTAAAAAACCTGTCTCTTTCAAATTGACTATCTGGTGCAGTTTTCGTTTTTAGACGTCGGTCTCTTTCAGCAGATTTTATTCTATGTTTCTGATAATCGACAAAAACACTGGTTTTTTTCCATAATTACGTACAATAAAATTAATATATCTAAAATTGCACCATACTGTTGAACAATTTGCCATTTGTTTTTATGTAATAACATTCCTCCGTCGGTCACAAACAGAAAAATCTTTTAATTCAGAAATATCTTTTGGAAATTGTACAAAGAGGTCGTAGAAAACACATTTTAGGCGTTGGAATTTAGATGTATTCGCATGTTATAATTAAAAGTCTTTAATCTATTTAAATTTGAGTTAATTTAACAACTTACAATTTTATTTGTATATAATTATTATTAATTAATAATAATAATAATCGTACACAATAAAAATTAACCTTTTAATGCAATATTTATAATTACTGTGTCCAAAATCCCTAGATATGAGGCAACGTGCGGAATTCAGAAATGAAGCTATTTTGCCGCTTTAAAGAAGTTATTTTTCATTTCTGATAAATTTTAACATAAAATTTGAAATCAGCGACCTAAAAAGACCCTATAGTACAGCTAAAAACTAAAGTCCGAATAAAAAAAATTAAGCTTTTTCGCCAGCTTTGATCCGCCATTTTTTATTTTAGTTGAGTTTTAATGTTAAATTTGTAATCAGCGACCCCAAAAACCCCTAGACATCTAATAAAAATAAAAAAAATAAAATAAAAAATTAGACCTTCGACGCCATTTTGTAGACGCCATTTTTGTTTTTAGACCAATTTTGAGGCCAGATTCGTAATCTGTGAACCCAAAAATCTTATGTTATCAAATGTCAGGCAATGGTTTATATAAATAAAGATGTTATAATTTTTTTTAATTAAGTATATATTAAAGAACACTTATTTGTTAATAACAATTGAAAAAATAAAAAGCACACCTTCTCACCTATGGGGAATTTTTCTATAGACTTTTTCCGAAATAATGAAAAAAAAATGTTCAAAATCGGTTTTGAGTCAACGAAGTTAGAACTTTTTTCCTTTAGTAAATGGACTATAGATATTAAGAAGTCTAGGACATTGGCGTAAACAAAATTTGAAATTTATGTTTCGTTTTTGAGCAAAACGTTAGACAGATAAAACTACAGGCTACGATACAAAAAAAAATTGATGTGATTGGCTCACATACGTAGTAAGAATGACGCTTGAAATATTGGCTACTTTGAGCGGTTTTGCCTTTACCCGCCCCTTAATAAAACTTTGGTCTTTTGTAGTTGGGTAACTAAATGGAATACGACCTATGTTCATATAACATCTTTTACTCAAAATGACCTCCCCAGCAAACTGTTGAAGTTTAATCCGCCCGTTATAAATCACCCTGTATAGTCCAATCAAATGGTAGAAGATAGGGGAAAGTTTTGGTGTAGTTTTGATGTTTAGTTCCTATATGTTCTTTGGGTAGCTGAACACAAATATCAGGTTTGCCAACAAAAATTTTGACCGAAAACATATTTTTTGAAGCAAAAACGATTTTTTTTAGTTTTTCTAAAATTACCCGAAAGCTATCCATTTTTCGTAAATGTTGAACCTATATGAAACGAAAGAAAATAAAATATTCTACATTTTATGACGTCGAGTTTTTTTTCTTCGATCATTCGTTCAGCCGCGAGAGCACCGCGAAATTATAGTCTAGTCTAATGGTAGAAAATAGGGGAAGTTTTGGAGTCTTGATATTTGGTTCATATATGTTTTTTGGGTCGCTGTACGCGAATATCAAGTTTTCCAACATTTCATTTATGAAGATTCATTTCATATACCATTTTTGATTTACGAAAAATGGATAGTATTCGAGTTACTTTGAAATAAACTGGGATAATTTCCTTTTTTTTGCTTTTAACACCTAATTTCGCGGCGCTCTCGCGACTGAACGATTGATCGGAGAAGAAAACCTCTCGTACATAAAATGTAGGAAATTTTATCTTCTTTCGTTTCATATAGGTTCAACATTGACGAAATTGGATAGTTTTCGAGTAACTTTAGAAAAACTAAAAAAAAATCGTTTTTTAAGACCGTTTTTGTTTGAAGAAAAACTTGTTTCCGGTCAAAATTATTGTTGGAAAACCTAATATTCGTATACAGCGACCCAAAAACCATATAGGAACCAAATATCAAAACTCCACCAAAACTTTCCACTATTTTCTACCTTTTGATTGAACTTCGCGGCGCTCTCGCGGCTGAACGATTGGTCGGAGAAAAAAAAACTCTACTTCATAAAATGTAGGAAATATTATCTTCTTTCATTTCATATAGGTTTAACATTTACGAAACCAGTTCTTCGGGGTTAAAATTAACGAGAACCGAAACAAGGTCGAAAATTTTGGATTTTTTTGGTTATTTGAAGTACTTCCGGCACCCGGCCGAGGTCGAAAACTTAGATTCATCATTAGGCCTCAACCATGTAAGACATATAAAAAAATCAGAACTACCCGATTTGATGCAAGGTGACACCCCCTTTTGATGACAGATTGACTGGACTAAAATTCAAAAGACAACCTTTGTGTAGAACCTGAATGCCCATACCATATATCTAATCATTTATCAACTTGACATCCTTTATACAAAGAAAAACTGTGCGACTAAGAACTTACACAACGTCAGCGTGATGGCTCTATTTCAAATACTAAGAGCTTACAGAGCATCAGAGTGGTGGCTCCATTTCACCAAGAGCTTACACTTCGTCGACGTGATGGTTTGACTTCAAATACTAAGCGCTTACACAGCATTAGCATGATAGCCCCATTTCAAATACTAAAAGCTTACTCAGACATAGTGTGATGGCTCAATTACAAATGATAAGAGCTTGTAGAGCGACAGAGTGATGGCTTAATTTCAACTACTAAAACTACTAAGACCTTACACAGCTTCATCGTAATGACTCCATTTCAAATACTACGAGCTTACACAATCATTGTGACGATTTTATTTCGAATGTTGAGAGCTTACACAACATCAGCATAATGGCCCCATTTCAAATACTAAAAGCTTAGACAGAATCAAGGTGATGCTTCTAGTTTAAAAACTCAGATCTTACACAGCTTCATCGTGATGGCTGCATTTCAAATTCTAAGAGCTTACACAAAATCATCGTGACGATTTTATGTCGAAAGTAGAGAGCTTACGCAACATCAGCATAATGACCCTATTTCAAATACTAGAAGCCTCTACAGAATTTAGGTGATGACTTCATTTCTAACACTAAGAGCTTACTCAGAAACTCAGACATAGCATGATGGCTGCATTTTAACTTCTAAAACTAGTAATAGCTTATACAACATAATCGTGATGGCTCTACTTCAAAAACTAAGAACTTACACAGAGTTATTGTCATGACTCTATTTCAAAAGCCGATAGCTTAGTCAACATCGGCGTGATGGTTCATTTTAAATACTAGGAGAATACACAAAATCATCACGATGACTCTGTTTCAAAAGATGAGAACTTACATAGCGTAAATATAATACGAGCCCGTGACGTCAGAGAGCTGAGGCTTTAATAGAAATAATGTTGGGTGGTTGCATTCACTGTACTGCATCCGTTGTCTTTTTCTTTCATTTGTTGAAAAGCTTCGGTCAAAACTCAAAACTCCATATGGTTCAAGTAGCAAAACGCTATACTTTTAATTGAAGGACCACGTGATCTTTAAAAAATAAAGTCATCCATAACGGCGGCCGGCCGTTAAGGATTATAACGGCCGACGGCCATTAAGAATCCGGTTATCGTTAAAGTACCTTGAAAAAGTTATTCTTAAAATGTATAAATTTGTATTACGTAATAGTTATTAAAGTCATTAGGCCGACATATAGCACATAACGTGTTTGAAGTATAATTTCGTAGACATAATGTAAAAATCACGTAATCCTTAACGGGCGGCGGCCGTTATGAATGACTTTATGTTTTAAAGATCAAGTGATCTTTAACGCCGGCCGCTGTTATGAATGACTTTTCATGTATGTGCTTAGTTCAGTTGAAATACAATAACGGTATAGTATTACGAAAAATCTTGAACAATTATTATTTGATAATAAGTCAACCCCACTTCTGATGTCATAAATTAGTGCCCATTTAATAATTTAAAACACTTTTGCAAAGCAACTTTGTTACCACAAACTCTCAATCGCAATCATTTTCCATGACAGTACGTCAAAGAATATTCGGTATAATACTGTTCGAGTACGAGTTTGTATATTTGAGTTAAAGATTAATTATAATGCAAAGAGTTCAGTGCATGTGTATGGGTATTTACAGATGTTATGCTAACGTTACAGGTTATTTATTTAAAGTAAAACGTTATGTAAATTCGTACTGTGCTAAACACTGGAAAATCTCATCCATAAAAATGTGAAAGCACAACCCTTTCCCTTAAATATTTGTTTCATTATGTTACGTTAATATGCAAGTTCTTTGGTTATTGTTTATCTTATTTAAACCCTTCATACATGGTATTAGTGTGCGTGCCCTTGTGTATGGAAAATGTACAGCAACAAAATAAACTTTGCGAGCATAAATATGCACCCCGTTGTATTTATAAGCAAAATACCTAAATATTTGCAACCCCAGCCGGGATATTTGAAAACAAACAGCTCAAAATGCCCATGTATGCGCACTGATTGTTGAAGCAGGCTAAATTCTATTTATTGTCGATAGGCACGTAACAATATTTACCCTTACTCCGGCGAACAAACTTTCAACATTTAATGTTATCTCTGGATGTTAAACTTCTGAAAATTTGCGAACTAATTTGGAAGTTAATACCACACTTGTTTATTAATCGACTGATATTACCGCATTGCGGTATGAACGGCCGGCAATCTTAGATCTGAATTTTCACGGTAACGTTTGGAAAACACATTGTCAGTGCCTTCTGATACATTTCCAAACATAACTTGTACAACAATTTTACTACCCACGAATTTTAGGCACAAATAAAGCCCGCTGAGTTGGTTTTAATTATGAACAACGAAAACACAGCGCGTATTTTCTTGTTTTTATTCGCTTTCTTTTGTTAGGGATAGATGTTTATTTTCGGAGTCGTGTGCCCCAAAAAAGCTTGACCCGAAGCGGAACTACAAAACATTTTACATTGTGTTGTACTTTTAAACAACGCTGAAATAACGTACCCTACAGCCATCTTGATGGTCTTTTAACAATATTATTTGTAGTCGAGGGAAGTTTATGTGCCTTTAATGCGATGTGAATAGTTTATTTCCTACCCCTTGTTGCTTCAATATAGACAAATACATTTTTAAAATATAAATGTAATGGATTTCAATTATTGGTATTTATCAAGCAATAACTATTTAAATAAATAAAGTAAAACAGATATTAAAACGAGGATCTCTTCTCGATTCTTGTCGCTTCGAGTTTTGGAGAAACATCTCGTTGTCAGAGTGTGGATTCACTCCAATTCTTCGTAGCTATTCTTTGAACTACCGTTGTGCCGACTTCCATTCTTCCAAAGAACCCCTGGGAGAACCTCCCCTACATCGCGCGTAGACTTGTAACCAGTTTGGCCCGCGGATACTCTTGGCGCTGTTGAATT
The DNA here is from genome assembly GCA_940337035.1 of Agriotes lineatus. Lineage (NCBI taxonomy): Eukaryota > Metazoa > Arthropoda > Insecta > Coleoptera > Elateridae > Agriotes > Agriotes lineatus. The sequence goes on from CALNHX010000008.1 coordinate 894,786, forward strand.
TGGTTTCGTGTTCGAACCACGAGTCCCATTTGCGAGCCCGCCTTCGTCGCTCAACTTTTGGCAGCTACCGGATCGTCGCTCAGTTTATCAATAGTACTTTTCCTATTGAAGCTAGGATTTTGTTTATCACACGCTGTAACGTTACGAGCGGGTAGAACTTTGAATTATTTTGAAACCCTTCTTTGTTTCGATAGCAGCTATGTGGCTGACTAGCTGAAACGAATTTTTATGAATGTTATCTTTCTAAAGTTATTAAATTTACTGCATGATTCTTATTTGTACTGCTCACTGCAGTTCCTCTTATTTTAAAATCAAATAAGTGTTTGAGATTTCTCAAAACAAGGTAGGTACCAAAAATTTGAAGTTGAACACCGCACATATTTCCAACCCATAGGAGGTTTGTCTGGGTGATTTTCCCCATCACATAATCTGCGCCTTACGCAGTAATAAGAATTTCTCCTCGAGCCCACTAATTTGATTATCACAAGCATCTGTTCTTTCAGCTTAAGCCCTCAACTCCAAGCCACTGAGCCACCAAATCTCCTTTCAAGTGTCTTGCAGGTCATAAGCGGGGGTTTTCCTTGTAACAGACTTTATTGTCCGCAAAAATACTTTTTTCAAAGAGTTGGGAGAAAATAGATGAGACTTATTTTTTATCCAGGACTGTATTTTACTTAATGTTGCGGCTTAAATAGGAAGGGCATTAGATAATGGGTGTCCAGCATCGATGTGATTGCCAGTTCTCCTATTTGGTGTCCGTCAGAGAGCGGCAACTGAAATATTTGGTCTTCTACCAATGTGTTGGCTGTTCGATTTTGCCCATGACTGAAAGGCTGTAATATATCTGAAGTTTTGATTATTTTCACCATTGTCTTCCACAACGAGTACTTATCAACCTCTGTTGATAAGAGTCCTTCAAGGTATTCCTCGATAGCTGCTTTTTCCTTGTTAAGAAATTCTTTAAGCTCTTCAGTTGCCCTGTTAATGCTTGCTTTGTTTTAGCAACTTCGTGAGGAATCCACATATTTCTGAACTTCATGTTTTGTATTAAGGTTTGCCTTACCAAAAATATTTTCTAACTAAAAGAGAACTTAACGCTATCAATGTCTTTGAGGTTCAGAAAAAATCTAATAGCGTATGTCTTTATAAATAAAATAAATACGTTTATGATACTTAGCAGCATAGATTCGTCGTAACTCAACTGTCACGGTTGACTCTGCGAGACGTATTTTTATATATTTTGAGCCTGGCGCCCTAAATATTGAAAATTTATTATGAGGTGGTCGGTATATTACCCCTTTTGTTTTGTTGCGAATCGCTGTTTTGCCACGCAATAGACTAACTGACGTACTAGATAGAAGTAATCAGCTAAAAGAGCTCCACATGGTAGGTGACTTCGACGGCCGAATAGGAGAAATCTAAAATTCGTATGCGGTAGGGAAATACGAGGACGACAGAGAAGATTATAAATATCTGAATTCAGCACAGCTTGGGGCGCTGTATGTGACTTCAACCTTTTTCACCCTGGCGAACTCGTCGGGCCGTAAACTCATGTACGCAATAAAGCATTCAGAAACAAGGGCAGGACTAAGCAGATAAACCGCCCGTTTATGAACGATCGAGCCGCCCGTGAAAACGAACCGTTTTCACATAAAACGCTGCATAAGTGAGGCGTAATAAGCTCGGGGATCCCCTTAATCTGGCTAGCCGAACCATTTTTCACCCTTGATTAAAAACAAGCGCGTCAAAGTTGCGTTCATTAAAACTAGGAATTTCGACGGTTGCCTACCCGTTTTTTCCACTGCCGGCTACTTATTAATTTTGTAATTAGTTCCGACTCGCGGCTAAGTAGAAAAGTTGGCTGCCGGAAAAAAGCAAAGCAAAGCAGGCCATAACTCACTCGCGGCCCGAAGTTTCTCAAAGAAAACATGCTTTTAAATACAATTATTCAAATGTGCCCGGACTGGATTCACGACGGAAGGTAATTTAAGTGCTCTATTTTCTGCAAGCTCCCACCCCGATTCCAAATTAAAAAGTTAACGTGAAATACAGTAAGTACCAGGCTAAATAAAGGCTAATTCAATTGGGGCATATATCTTGCCTTCGTCTGGCATTCTTATTTTCTCGGGAGCGGAACCGCTCTGAGGGCGCGTTCCAGGGCGCTTTATCTAAAAATGTGTAAAAGTCATTATCCGGATCCTTTGTCTCCCGGTGTAAATAATCCGAAACGGCGGGGCGCCATCTATAATTCAAGCCATTCCTAATCACACGTGTGGATCCCCGCATGCAAATGCGGAAGTGTAGGCACCGCCATCTCACGACTTAAATATTAACGACGTGCGCCCCTAATTTAAAATCAGCATTGAGATTGAGACGTTCGGGCGAACGTGTGTTCTTTTAAAGTCGAAACACGGCGAGTGGCCGTTAAAAGGAAAACGGCCGGGAGATAATTGTCTGTTAGCGTTATAGTCATGGCCTTCCGATTTCTTCAGTTCCCGACCTTATTTACAGCTGCTATTCCGCAATCTACACAATCGCGCTGCAGCCCATTTGGCTCGAATATACGATTTTAAGATTATCCCTAATGGTCCGCGATACACAATCGCTAATGATATTTCAACTGCAACTCGGCTTAAGCTCGCATGTACTGCAGGAGAAAAAGGGCGCAGGAGACGCCATTATTGGAAACGCTGTCGCGAGGAGCACATGTGGACGCTGACATCGAGTAAATCTATTCTTAACGCAGCTCCCAGACAAGCCTAATTGTTGCTACAAAAAGACGGAAAACAGTACTTGCAGCTCGAATGGCGCTAAGTGAACGCGCTTCGAGGATCAAGATTAAGCGACAGACAATAGAGCAAAGTGTCTACTAATTTCCACTCTTTAAATCGTTGCACGGATTTTAATAAAATGCGGCTTTGTTTCTATCGGCAACTGCATTATGTGCTATTTCCAAGTTTTCCGTTAACTTTAACGGCTTCGTCTTTCATCGGTGCCCTCGGTTAAGACATAGAAGAAAATTACAGACCGTTGGAAACTGATTTAACTATTTCGTTATTTAATCAATTTTTGCAAGGATAGTTGTGTTCATTAATAAAACCACTTGAGGTTAACCATGACTTTAAAACCGTACGTAACAACTAAACATACGTGCAGTAAATCTTAGCTAACCCCATTTATTGTAAATGAAAATGTTTAATGTGATGAATCTTGGGTGCACCACTTTACACCCGAGAAAACGATGGGCATATAGACAATATCCAATACACAGAAAAGCACGATGCCATTTGTTGTAACAATTGCGCTCAATGTGTTACAGTGGACATGTTTATGGTCTGTAACAAGCCGTAAAGGGGGTCCAGTAGCTCAGTGGCGCTGGTGTGGAGCGCAGGCTTAAAGAACAGGGGGCTCGCTGGTTGTAGTAAAATTATTGTACTTGGAAAGGCACGGCGATCGAGTCTTGTTATGTTACGGGCACCACCTGGTATATTTCCGATGATGCAGTGAAGAAATTCCACCAGGAAAATATTCCTTGGTGAAGAGATACAGCTTATCTGAAAAATTATATAGTAAATTTAAGAACTCTTAGATTAAATTCATGAAAATACATTTAAGGTAGAACTAGTCGAATGCTACAGCTTCAACAAACAATCCCTAAGAATTCTACCTGCTTATGGCGTCCCTAACAGATATTTATTTAGCTGCGAAGAAATTCCAGAAGGGAAAACAATTCGGAGCACTTAACTATACAATGGGCAACACTGCTGTAAAAATGACGCTGAATGTGTTACAGGGAGGTCGCTGGCGATAGTCAAAATAGTTTTACCGGGAAGGGCACGGCGATCGAGTTTTGTTATGTTATGGGCACTACCTGGTGTATATTCCGGTGATGCAATGGAGAAATTCCACCGGGAATATGTTCCTCGACTGTGGGATATAGCTTATCTGCAAAGTTATATAGTAACTTTAAGAACTCTATTAAGATTATATTCATGGAAATACATTTAAGGTAGAACTAGCGAAAGGCCACAGCTTCAACAAACAATCCATAAGAATTCTACCTACTTGTGACGTCCTTATCAGATGCTCAGCTGCGTAGAAATTTCGTAGGGAAAAACAATATTATTACACTGGTGCAGAGCGCTTAAGGGGTTGCCGCATTTCTACTTATTAAAGCACATACAAAACTGACGGCAATTTGCGCATGCTAAATCTTAACCTACTCTCTATCTTTACGGGTTCCCTCATGACTGAGGATTGTGGTTATCATCCATGGAGTAGTTATCTCCGTGTTCCACAATTTTCCGCAGTACATAATTTATTTATTTATTTATTTTGTACTCAGTCAACAGTCGTTAGGCCAATTATAGACGTCGCTGTATATTTCTTGGGGTCTTCCAACCCTACTAGCGACTGTCATGATGTTGTTATGACGTTGTGACGTTAAACTCCCATCCAAGTTCTGGCCAGAAAGAGCGTTGCTTAACTCTGCGGACGGGACCCTAAAACCACGTTTAGAGAAGAACTGGTGTCTTCAGCTTGACTTGGTCCGATCATCTAGTGGAAGACCTACCTTGGACTGGCTTTCCCTCTATTTTGCCTAATATGACCAGCTTCTCAAAGATGTCGTCGTCCTTCCTTGCTGTATGCTCAGAGTATTGTAGCTAGGTGAGGCGCCCGAGCCCCTCTCGAAATCTAAAAAATAGTATAAGGCTCTCCCATATTTTCCTAAAATGGAAATTGAAAATTTATCTGTGTAGACTACAGCTATATCAAGGTAAATTCTTTGTTCCAAGAGTGTAGATTTATTCAAATATTTGCTTCAAATGTGTTTTGTTATTTGCGGGTATTTTTAAACTTGGCGGCCTGTCAATCATGGTAGGAAATAAATTGAAGAGTTTGCTTTTTAAAATAAAAATATACCAGTGCTTATGATTACATACATGTACTTTGTACCATTAAATTTCTCATTTGAAAGATACAGTAATAACTATTTTTACTTCGTGATAATAAATCGTAATATACTCCAGTAAACATTCACTGCCTTCTCCCTTTTTTTAGTCTCGAGATGGTCACCGCTGAGCAAACATCAAGGGATAAGCCCTTTCAAAAGAATATCCTTGTTACGTCATTGGTTGTAGGACGTTTTATAGATATATGGTGGTTAGGCGGCCTTTGATTTCCAGTTCGAGAAGGATTGATGCTTTGGTTCGACGAGCAGTCCATGAAATTCTCAAAATGCGTCGCCAGCACATTTCGAACGCGTCAATTAGTCCAGTCGTTGAAGGTAAAAATATGCTATTACCTCAGAATTCTTTGAACCGTGACCGATTGACGTGAAATTTGGTGAGTGGTTAGGGGATGGGTCAAGGAGCAAAAGTGACATAGCGCCGATGTGCGCTTTTACCCTGAGAGTGGATACCACCCCTTCTCGGGGGTGGAAATTGTTCACTTAAAATAACCCCGGAAATGAATAGAGGGTCAAATTTTAAGTAAAAAATGTTCTATATAGTTTTTTCGATAGATCGATATTTTTCGAGCTATATTCGCGATGGAAAACTTAAATTTTTCGTGATAAAAATGTATGTTTTTGGACGGTTTTTTGCGAATAAGTCGAAAACTTCGCGTTCTATCAAATAAGTTGTAATAACAAAAAATGAAGCTCAGAAAACAGGAAACAGACTGCATTTTTATGAATGCTCTAGATCCAATATAAAAGAAGTTATGGCTCGTTGAAGAAGATTTTTTTTTGCAACAACTTGGTTCGAAGTAATCAACGTTAATTAACGGAAAACCGATGCATTTTTCGGGAAAAACGTATAGAACATTTTTTGTAGTGATTGAAAAGACCTTTAAAATGAGCACTGTTAAAAGTCGATTGCATTATAACTAAGCGAGTTACGATGCAAAAACGGTGGGTCACTCGAATTTTTGAAAAAAAAATGAGAGCTAAAACCCCAGCCATTCCACCAAAATTGATATTGACCATTATCCCTTTACAAATTACTTTATTTTAGTATCACTCATGCAATCCAAAAGTTTTTCGACATGCTCAGACTTTGCATATTCAGAAAGTAAAGGGTTGAAGGGCTCAGGAGGGGTGGTCCGCGCACTATAATGGAAACTTCTAACATTTATATCTCCGTTATTTTTTTTCCTACAGAAATAAAAAAAAACCTAAAATGTTCGTTAAGAAAAAATCCACATTTTTGTACTATATTATTTTTTACGTTTTTTTCTTTAGTTTTAGGTATTTTCAAAATAAGGTATTTTTTTAAGAAATTTGGAAAATACGTTTTCCACTTTCATCATATTTTTTCGAAAAATACGCATTCTAACCCGCCGAAACTTTTGGATTGCATGAGTGATACTAAAATAAAGTAATTTGTAAAGGGATAATGGTCAATATCAATTTTGGGGGAATGGCTGGAGTTTTAGCTCTCATTTTTTTTTCAAAAATTCGAGTGACCCACCGTTTTTGCATCGTAACTCGCTTAGTTATAATGCAATAGACTTTTACCAGTGCTCATTTTAAAGTTCTTTTCAATCACTACAAAAAATGTTCTATACGTTTTTCCCGAAAAATGCATAGGTTTTCCGTTAATTAACGTTGATTACTTCGAACCAAGTTTTTGCAAAAAAAAATCTTCTTCAACGAGCCATAACTTCTTTTATTTTGGATCTAGAGCATTCATAAAAAAACCAATCTGTTTCCTGTTTTCTGAGCTTCATTTTTTGTTATTACAACTTATTTGATAGAACGCGAAGCTTTCGACTTATTCGCGAAAAACCGTCCAAAAACATACATTTTTATCACGAAAAATTTAAGTTTTCCATCGCGAATAGCTCGAAAAATATCGATCTATCGAAAAAACTATATAGAACATTTTTTACTTAGAATTTGACCCTCTATCCATTTCCAGGGTTATTTTAAGTGAACAATTTCCACCCCCGAGAAGGGGTGGTATCCACTCTCAGGGTAAAAGCGCACATCGGCGCTATGTCACTTTTGCTCCTTGAGCCATCCCCTAACCACTCACCAAATTTCAGGTCAATCGGTCAAGGTTCAAAGAATTCGGAGGGGAAAACCTTCAATGACTGGACTAAATCCGATCTTGTCGTAATATACATTTCAAGCTGATGGTAAAACATACATAAAATAAAAATAGCTGCGATTGTCGTTGTCGATCTACACGCTGACAATAAGGTGTTTTTTCATGCTATAGTTCGGGATGATACGAAGGTTTTTTTGAATATATACGCATGAAAATCGATATTACGTTTCGTGATACTCTAAACAAGACAAGATGAGACGGGAGCTGATAATATCCGACAATCGTAGTAATTTTACAAAATTAGTACGTACTAGGGGGTTTTCCAAACAGCTACTTTTACGGAACGGAAACGCTCACATCACCTATATAAATCCCTTACTCGACTGTCCAACTGCAGATCTGCTGTGTGTGTTAGCTTGTCGCGATCCCTTTCACCGCGTGCGTTAAAAATCCAGTGGCGGCATGAAATTCTAACCTGACCTGATAAGTATCTTTGAGACATGCTTTACTATTCGATGTTGTTAAGTAAGAGGATAAACCCATAGTACGGAACTCTATAGCTTAATACAGACTTTTTTCGGAAGAATTTTTTCAATGGATGGTTTCAGAATTTCCCAATTACCCCCTTAATTGATTATTTTATTGGAATTGTATGGCCCTGGCGTCATCGACGCCATTTTTATAATGATAGAAATTTTCGTGATGTCAAAGCAAGCTGTAGGATTTTTCCAGTTACGGAAACCCTCAACAAAAAAATTAACTCCTTATCCAGAAGAAGGAAATTTTCAATTTCGCACTATATGAACCATGATTTTGGTAGACATTTTTTATTTTCATTGTTCATGTTAATACGAGTAGGTTATAAGGAGCATACATTTGTTTATTATTCTACTTTAGATCTGTTGCAACTAACTACACAAAAAAAATCGTTATTTTCCATGCACTGCAGCAACAGAATTATGGCCGCGCCATATTCACATTGCTGAATCGTTGCTTAGAACAAAAACTTTTTATGCAGACTCTAAGTTAGATGTTTCGTGGTTTGCATCTGCTATGGCACATACATCGTTATTGTTATTTTTTTCTTTACTATTACAATCCTTTGCCTAGCTTGTGCTGTCAATAGTTTTTGCTGTTTAGTCCCCCCCCCCTCTCTCTCTCGTTCTCTCTCTCTCTGCCTCTCTCTCACTTCTGACTGGTGACCAGTTATGTTCTTCCTTGTTTCACTGAATTGGAACGTAAATCACATGTTTTTCTTCCTTTAGAGCTTTATCTTTTCCTCACAGCAGCAATATAATTAACCCATCTCACCTTAGTTGCTATTAATCTGAATAATGCAGTATAATTTAATCCTATCCACTCCCTAATATTACTCAATCAATATATTCTGCATATGCCTAGACTTCTTATGCCCAGAAGCTTTCTCTGTATGATAAGCACTAGGCATTATGAAAGAAATCTTTCGTTAAGAATATGCTTAGGGTCATTTCCTCTCTGCCTGCGAGAGGTGTAAGAATTTTTGATAAGCATGATATTGGCTTTTTTGGTTTTTAAACGCATATCACATTCTTCGCAAACATCTACAATAAGGTCAGTTAATCTCTGTAAGCTTCCATTACTGCTTCCAAGCAAAATCGTGTCATTCACGTATCTGTTATTACTTAACTTTGGTCCGTTTATCAGAACAGACATTGAACAAAAGGGGGGAACATGAACTACCCTTGGCGCACACATTTACATATATCTAACCAAATCAGAATATATTGAATCTCCTACGCGATTTATAGATTTTTGTTGACAATGCAAGTTAGTTAGATATATACAGGTTGTTTTAGAACGTACGGAGGAGACTGAAAGGGTAGCCAGAGGGGACTAGAATAAAATTATTTTCTTAGTAAACCTCTGACCAAAACCCAACACCAAGAAAGTTACAGCAAGTTAAAGTTGAATGAATTAACGAACATTCTTTACAAACTGAGGTAGTCATTTACGTTTTAAGTTCAAGCAAGGGATATTTGAAAGTTCACTAAGCAATGTTGAGTTTAAAAAAATAATAACATAAGAATTACGGCTATTTAATTTTTTTTAAATTGGTGTTCACTGATGGAAAACTGCTGACTATTTAATAATAACTGAAAAAGAAGTAGCAGTAGAAATTTGTTTTGAGTGTTAACTCATTTAAGCGTCAAAATTAAGATACATCAGCTATTAAGTGTTTAATTTAACTTAAATGGCTACCATCAGTAATGAAGAATATGCAGATATGATTACTATGTATCGAGCTGCTGAAGAAAACGCTGCACGTGCATGACGTATGTATTCAGAAAGATTTCCAGATCATCAAACGCCTTCCGAAAATACTACTTCGAGTAGTTCAACTCGGAAGAGAAACTAGAAATGTAAACCTAAGAAAGGTCATGGTGGCGGCAGACCAAATTAACACGAGGTGAATGTGGAGGAAAAACTTTTAGAAATGGCTGATGCTGATCCAACTACAAGTACACGGCAAATTTACCACCATATTGGAGTTTCTCCATTATTTATTTGGCGCACATTGAGCAGCAATGGTTTGTACCCCTATCATCTGCAAAAGGTTCAAGGACTGACTTTTAGGGATTATCCGCTGCGACAGCAGTTTTGCGAATGGCTGCTAAATCGCACTAATAGGAAAGCAGAATTTCCAATGTACGTACTGGTGACGGATGAATGCTGTTTTACTAGGATTGGTGTTCTCATTTTCCACAATTTTCACATATGGGCCGATCAAACTTAGCACGCGATTCGCCAAAGTAGCTTTCAGCAGCGTTTTAGTTTGAATCTGTGGGGTGGTATTCTGAACAACACCTCAATAGGGCTTTACGAATTACCAGCACGCCTTAATGACCTTTCTTATCTACAGTTTTTACAAGAAGTTCTGCCAGACCTCCTCTAAGATGTTCCTTTGCATTTGCGCCGTACCATGTTGTTTATGCATGACGGCTGCCCTTCACATTTTAGCCATACAGTACGAGATTACCTCGACACCATCTTTCCGCAAAGATGGATTGGTCGAGGTGGATTCATTTCATGGCAGTCCAGATCTCAACCCAGTGAACTTTCTCTTATTAGATTTTATGAAAGAATTTGCATATGTCACCGAAGTTGATACAATAGACGAATTGTGCCGTCGTATCAACGCTGCAACAGAGCAGTTACGCCAACAATTTCCAAGAGTATCGGAAAACTGGATTCATCGAGCGCAAATGTGCGTTGAAATACAGGGTCATTATTGCATTGAGTATTTATACTCATAAGTTCATTTATGCTTTAACAACTTTATAATCTAGTAAAAGTAAATACCGATGGGGCCACAATTAAATATAACAGCAACGAGATGACACGAACATGTAAATAACAAGTATTGCTTGAGTAAGAAAGAGATAAACATAGTAGTAAATATTCGAGTAGGCATGACGCTTATTTTAATTATGACATAAGTCAACTAAACATGCCTACTAAAATCATTTTAACATATGGTCATCTCTTTCTTACTCAAGCATTCTATTTTGTTGTTCATGTTATCTTATTGCTGTTATATATAATTATGGCCCCTTCCGTATAACTTCTATTTTGTTATGCGAGGTGGATCGAAGTTTCCATGAAGTAGCAGTAGCAAACACTTTTTTGTCTGAACTAAGAAATAGAATAATTCCCAATAGCCGTTTTATGTGCGCAAAAATTTATCGCCGGTACGTTTTATTGCTGCTCCCTACTTTCCGTTATGGACTGTTGGCTATCTTAACGTCCGAAAATATTGTTAATGTTTGATAAAGGTATCTTCATACAAAGTTTTTCTGAATTTATTTCTGGCTATTGTACGTGTGCCAGTTTACTGTAGCTGAAGAACACGTTTCAGTTTGCTTTAGACTTCAAACTATTTTACCGATTAAAAAAGTAGCATGCTTAGCGAATATGGAATGTCTTCCTCAAAATTCAAATATGAAAAAGGGCCAAACAGAAGTAGATTCAGTGTAATGAAACTAACTACATTCTGGTAACTACGTGTACCAAAGTTAACAATTTCTTATCTTACGACGTAAAGTTGCGGCAGCAACTTTATAGAACTCGTATATTATTAACTACTTTGCCTGGCGGCAGCGATGCAACCACGATCAATTTTGCATAAATATGCAGCGCACTGTTCTTGATATTACAAATGAATTCAGTTTTTGATGTGTCATCATGTCATCTATATAATAAAGTCTTTCTGTACATTAGCATGCAGGTCTCAAAGATTGTCCTCGAAATTATTTTGTGAATCTAGTTGCATGAGCAAATGATTGTGGTAATTATTTTAAAAATAAAGCGTAGGCAATGACTGTGTTCCTCCAATATTTTGACAAAATAAGACTTTTTATAGTAGAATTTTATACTTGTGCTACGATAATGAACGATAGTTTAAAGCCATCACCTTAGTTAATTGTTTCTCCGATACTGGAATATTTACGAACAATTTTCCTTAACATTTTACAAATGCCTTTACAGTTGATTACCTTTTTTACATAAAACCAGCCCTCACGCGTTAGTTTATACTTGAACAAGACGTCTCGTGCGCTTTAATATTGAATAATTATTTGCTCTTTTTATTTCGTTAGCTATCTCAATGGATACAAGAAACTTTTAGCTCGCGGCTTTTGAACAATCACTATCTCCCAAAACAAAAATTGTTTTCTCCCTATAGTATTTTATCGGGTTCAAACTGACTTTAAACGTTGGAAATGAAAAAACTGATTTCTTTACATCAATCTATTGAGTCCAAAGCATATATAAAGACAGAAAAAACACAAAAAAAATCATAAGAAAACAGGATTCACTCCTAATATCATCTACGTGCAAGAGAGGTGGATCTATTCGCGTGTACGTTCAAACATAAGAACACAAATAAAGCAATAATAAAAACCTATCAAAATAACACTAAAATAATTGTTTTTTAAAAGGACGCAAACGTCAAAATGCTTTAATCACATTTCTAAAGCCTGATCTCCATGCAGCTGGAGGCGAACTTTTTCCCGTAACTACAACGCTTTCCTATATCGAATTACCTTCGCTCCTTGAAGTTGCACTGGCTTGCGTCATTTCAATCTTCGAATTGCATCTTCCAATTCAGGCTAGGTTGAGTTACGACAACCTAGAATACCCGTTGCTGGAAATTCCCTATTTTCTTTTCGTTGCGTTTGTCACTTCAACGGCGACTGGGTGATGTCACCACTTCGTAGTGCTTCAAATTATAACTTTTAGGTGTAATACTTCACGTACTTACTTTGTAACTATAAATGACACGCTTCAAATATGACAAGGCTTAAATTGCTTCTAATTTATTTCGCTTTTAAGTGACTTGCACAATGCACTTCGAAGTCGCCAGCAGGTCCGCCCTCAATCTTGAGCGGTTCGGGACCAAAGCTGAACTTGAAAACGCCAACGAAAGATCCATTCGTCCCGCGGACAAGCGTAGTGGTGCATTTTAGCAGCACACACGTAAATTAAAATACACAATATACCTTTACCGCAGGACCGGCTATACATTTATTCATAATTCTAGAATACATTGCCTAAATGTAACACATAAACAGTCACATAGAAATACAAGTTCGCTTGGACTTTACCAGTGAAAATAAACATTACAGGCAAGGGCTCCAGATGTTTTTGCGCTACCAACCCGTTTCTACTTGTTTCTGGGTTCGTTATTTATAACTAAAAGGTCAGCTTGGCGTATCCTTGTTGGTTGCTATGACAACAACAAAATAATAGACCCGTTATGAAGATAACGGTCCTGGGAATGTTATAGAAAATTGTTTTGTATTTATTTACTACAGAAACAACAATCGCGCGCTTTATTTAGGCAAAAAGATATTCGACGGTATTTTCATTTTTATTACTTGATAGCGCAAAAAATGTTTGACGTTAAGTGCCTTGTTGGAACAGGTCTAGAAAAATAGAAAAACTTGGCCCATTGGGCCTCATTTTTCTGACTTTTTCTCGGCCGATTCTAAGGCACTTACCGATCTTGTAACGTAATATACTATTTCAGGAACTTTAGTGTCACGTTGATTTTGTGTTCAGAATTTATTTCAGAAAAGCTTATTGTAGACAACGCTACTTGCTGATTATAGCTTGATCTGCCACATTTCCGGAAGCTAAAAGAAAGTAACTCTAACTTCTTTGTTAAACCATTTCAGCTACTAGTTCCATGTAGAAAATACAAAATATTGAGGAAGATTTGGATCTGTTTCTATGTGAAATAGTACTGCAATTGACAAATTATGTTAAGTTTAGTATGCACGAGTTAGTAGTAAAAACGATAATTACTAACATTTAACAAGCGAAAAAATCACAGCTAGCTCTAGTGGGACATGGGGGTGAATCTTTTCTTAGAAGCGACAGTGATTCTGTCCAACTTAATTCGGGAGAGATGTAAAAAGTCAATAATAATACCGTGACAAGCGCCACTGGTTTATCAATTATTTCGTAAGGTAATGGTGGCGTTTTCTAACCCAGAAGAAAACGACCCCGACGCGGATGATGTCGTTGGAATCGATTAGCTGCGTACCTAACCTACTGGACATAATCCAATCTATATAGTCTTTAATACTAAAATAGGTAAGCTTCAGATACAAAGGCGGGAGGGGGGGTACTAAACAGTAAATAAACATAAATAAACGTCATACAGCTTCACAATACCGACATGAAAGCGAGATGTACACCTGCAGCTGTAGGACACGACTTCGGAGCGGACCACGGCTTCACTGAGAATTCTGCTGGTGCCCTGCTGACATTTTTCCCAAGATCTGAGGCACAAGAGGCTAAGAAGATGTGCAATGGCGAAACCGTGACAGTTTTTAGGGAAGGCAAAATGTGAAATTTAATCCTAGGAAACTATTCACAAAAGCATGTGCAGCTCGAAGATGCTTTAGATCTGGTAGTTTGCTTATTTTGGCGAACACAACTTCGAGAAAATGTTCCACTGCTTCTCACAGCCCATCCCCTTATTTTGACTTACTTGCTTGCCTGACCAGGCCGTTCTCTCTTCTAACCTCGGCGAGCGCTTTCTTCACTCCGCGCCTCATCCACTCCCGGAGCGAGTATGTATGCGTATGTATGCGTACTAACTTTTTAAGATATGAATCATTTTGTACTCTATGAATGAGATGTTTTTCAAAAGTATTTATTGAAAATGAGTCGACTTACTGATCAAACACTGTTTCGTATTGATGCAGTCAGCCCATTACATCGAAACAGGTGTTGTTCCGACCTGGGGTAGAGCCAGTAGTACTACTGGTTGTATGATGTCGCCGATCTGCAGCCTCACAGACCAAAAAGTGTGGCTTAGAAACGATCTCCTGGATAGAAGGGTTTAGGGTTATGTCGATGACCTCAGCGACCAAAATTATGAGTTGGATAGCATACTTTCTCGCCGATGTTAAAATGGGCATCACCATACGATTAACACGAGTTACTAATCATCATTATGATTATATCATTGTGTTTAAGCTAACTTACTGTTAGTGGGGTAATATAAGAAAATTATAAAAATGTCTGGGTGCTGTTGTCAAGCAGGTTGACTGCCAAGGGGTTAGTATGTACTTCCAGTCTTGAAAGTCTCTCGAAAGTATTCATGGGAAATTGACTCTGCGTATATTAGAAGCTCGGTGGCATAGTGGGTAAGAGCGCCGAACTTCTATTCGGGAGATATCGGGTTTGAAAGTTGGCAGTGGAAAGAATTTTCCAAAATCCACTTTCTGAAGTCGTTGTCTATATGAAACCATTAATCATCTAGTTATAATAAACAATTCTGCCTACTGATTCGTCTACTGCAGATTAGTAACAATACACATACTCTATACATGTTTGCACAATATCAAACTCTGTGAAAGTCAACGCAAAACCGTCTTAGAGAACACATTTCGAAGAACATGGGGTGCACAATGTATATGTCGCTAAGCACGTTTAACAATGTCGCTTTGACCCTCACACCAACACCCGATTTATAGTTCTCCTAAACATTGTAAACTTTAAAGGCATCATAGCGTACTTTGTTAAAATCGCATTTGGATTAGAGATGTATAATGGTTAAATTAGCTTCATGGAACCAGGAAAATCCAATAAAATCCAATAGCACAGCGCCATGCACAAATGAAACTAATGCAATTCCAACTTTATGAACTCGTTGGAAGTTGATACATTAAAAGCTGCACGCGCACATCGTCCCGCAGCCATTCTTCGGGATTTCGAGATTTGGGGCCGCAAGATCAGCAGATGTCTTAAAATCATGTACGGGCGAGCAAGCCGGAGCAGCGTTTAATTAAAGGTGAACCGCAGTTTATGGGGAGAATTGGATTTTAAACGGGGCTTTTCCGGCGGATGTGATCTTCAGCCCGCTCCTAAATCGATATAAATGAATTAGCCGTAAGACAACAGCGATTTGTGGTTTAATCTTGCACGTATTTAGTGAATTTATGGCCGCAGTGCCGCCTACCGCTCATTTCTCGGCCCTCTCGGCTTCGAGCCGGAAAACGAGACTATATAAAGTGCGATTACCGCCCGCAGACTAATGCGGATCCGAATCGTGGGAATTCGATCGCGCATTTATTGCTGTTTCTACAACAATAGAAGATTGCGGTGCTCTAACGGCGTACTACGATTCAGCGAAATTAAAATATTATACATTTAGTTCGTTTGGTTCTTAGAATCTTTCCCGTATATTTAATAGAAGCAGAAATACTAAATCACAATCAATATGCAATGCCAAAAGTAGTGAGACTATTAAATCGCATATATTTACGCCTAATTGATGTAGAAAGTAATTAAAAAGCAAAGGTCGATGAAAACAGCGAGTTATGCTACAATGTACCCATTGTCAACGCTATGGACATACAAAAAACATTTGAAAAATAACACTTAGGTACACCCTATGTTAAATGTGGTAATTTAAAGCGCTTTGAATTAAATAAATAGGCGGCCAAGCGGGGATTAGTCGTAGGTAAAATCATTTCAGATTGCATGGATGCTCAGTTTCAAGTACACTTCGTTGATATGTAGATGAAGGTTAACGATTTATTATGAACTATCAAAACTACTTGACTAAGTTTACAGTTATTCGTCCCTCAAAACCAAAACAAATCACTTTTTCGTTATTTCATGCCCCATTTATATTGCAGAGCGACAGCGGCCACGAAAAAAAAATACAAAATGTGACATGCTAATAGCCTGGATGTCCGAGAACAACGTGAAACTCTGGTTTGAAGGAGGTGGGTTATGAAATTAAGTTTAGAGCTGCGCAGAGGATCAGATTTGTGTACTCTTCAATAGAACCTGAATAAGAACTATAACACTCTTCAATGCAATGGCCGAGATAAAGAAAACAAGAAAGAGGCTAACCAACAGTCTAGAGAAGATGGATGAAAATTAAACCAATGAGACTTCAGAATAAAGACGAAGCAAGGTCATTATGTGATTTGCGACAAAGGAGTCGCCAGGTACTCACGATAGTCCACGTCTCGTGCAATCTGTGTGTAACGGACCGAGCTCTGTAGCCTAGTGCGTTAGCACGTCTACTTAGCATTCGGAAGGTCGTGGGTTCTATTCCCGCCACCATCTGCTCTGATTCAGGTTTTTAGGTACTTTTCCTAAGTCAACAGAGTACCTTCTCTGAGGCGAATGCCGGGGCAGTACTTCTCTACCTTCCCTGGCCTCTCTTCCATTCTCTACCACCCCTTTCTCTCATCCATCCTATAATTCCCGTTCTTGGCTGAAGAGGGACGCAAGGTCCCTATAGCAGCCTGTCCCCAGTTGGGGGAATTGAAATAACTTAACTCTTCCCTCTTCCCCTGTAACGAACAAACAAACAAACATTGAACACCATGCGACGGTAGAAAGCCGGTCAGTAAGAACTCTAAAAATGGTTTTTCTGTGAAACTTAAGACTCCCTGAGGTTCATATTGGAACAAGCGTTGTGGTTAGGGTGCCTGACGTTGATCGCTGTGTCGAGTCCATAGAACTGTCTTGCCATTGATTGTAACTCTTCTGGGTTTTGTCAGTTGGACACAAGAAAAATCCTACCTGATCGGATCTGCGATCGCAATTCGTTTGCAATACTGTTGACAGCAACTTCGACTGGAGTTCACTGTCGCTCAGTGTCTCAAGGATAACGTCTGGAAGTAAGCAGGGGTCTTCTGATCGTTTTTTTGTCATTAAGTATACTCATACGATTGCCGGGCTCCATAGCTCAGCGGTTAAGCATTCTGGCTACCGATCTAAGGGTCGAGAGTTCGATCCCCGATCCCGGTGAGGTTTTAAAAAATAGAAAATGCGGATGAAAACCTCTACGTACTGCCATCATTCGGAAGTGATGTAAAGCCGTGGGTCCCATGTTACTACGATGTGTAGCATGTAAAAGATCCCTTGCTAGGGTTAGAACTTTTTAGTCTCGGCAAAATTCTAAGTAGGACTAAGATACCTGATACTCTTGATGCCTAGACCTTGTGGACGGGGTTGGAAAAAAGGGCCTATGAAGGCCTTGACATCAGTCTCCCCACAAAGAATACTAATACTACTAATACTCACACGATATTTGTTCGGTAATTATCCGACCTCCCTCTATAAGAAAATAAATATCTATCCTAGAACAACGGCGCTTCAGTGCCCTTCAAACTACTCCTCGAGGAGCGGAACCTTCTTTTAGTGATTCTTCCACTTTTGAAGCAATGTTTATATTCAGGTTTTGGAACAGATTTAGCTGTTTCGTCGCGTTCTTCTGGATTCGTCCACATCCTGAAATCTCTTTCCCTTGGTTTTTCTTTCATTCCCCACCCTTCCCTTCTCTCGCCTATCTTGTAATTCCTGTCCTCTGTTGAAAATGAACCCAAGGTTTCTATAGTAATCAGCCCCCAGTTCGGGGATTTGAAATTTTACCGCCCTTAAACGAGGGATGGCACAGCCCTAGCTAGCTTAACTCTTGGCAGAATAATGGTGTAAGGACTAGGCAGCGATCCTTATGGTTATAATATAAACTTCATAAATTAACAAATTTCGGGCGTCTATCGTTAAACACAACATAAGCTAAATCTAGCTAATAAATCATATCTCATCTAGCTTTAGAATCTTTTGGCCTCATACCTATTTTTTTTTAAATGAACAGTTTGAAGGAGCGTTGTAAAAAATAATAACGATTACCAATAATAGTGGCAACTTTAATTTCTTCTACAGGTTAACCATAACAGATATAAATATTTACAATTAGCTCGTGAACCTGGAATGGTCAAATAACAGAATAATTCAGGCAGTGCCTACTGCTTAAGAGCAGTCAACAAAATATGGTAAATGGCTTCAACTCCATCAGATTTACAGTGATACAAAATAATGTGATATCTATCAATTGAAATCCGGATGCAATGCAGAAATCCAGCTAATTTATGAAATGTAGCCCTTTTGACTGGCATAAAATTTGTTTAGATGACATTGAGGCGGGTCAAGGACACGCTGTGAGAAGCTATCACAGAGGGCATACACAATTTCAGCATTCCTTAAGCGATAAAGAGGACTTTTACCATTTGCCAATAACTGTTATAATATTAGCGCGTGCGGTTTATTAGATTCGAAGGTCTTCGAGTTTTAAAATACGCGATACTATAGGAACTGACGCCCTTAATCGACACATCAGCGATGAAATCAATGTAGCATGCACTTACTGTTATGGCCTCTTCACCAGCGTCCTGGGAAGCCTGCAACATGACTCGGCAGTCTTGCAAATATTATCGCCACTTCGCGGACCCAGAGGCTAGCAGCCGGAACAGGCATACCGAAGAATTCAACTACAACCGGCTCCAAATCGGCAGATTTACAGAAGAGAACATATCGTGGTGTGGTGGAAACAACAGGAGCAGTAAAATCAGGCTACAGATACAGGCCGCAGGAACAAGCCGAAGTACCATGGAATTAGCCAAATAAAATAAAAAACTAAAAGGAAAATCTCACCAGCGATAGAAATCGGCTTAACGTGTGTTCAGGAGGACATCGCAGTTCGTACATTCAATTGTTATGAGAACAGAGTCACGGTTAAATAGCCTACTCGATTAAGCAATTCCCAATCCCATCGGAGCACAGCGGCTTTTAATCAATGCTTGGAATCGAAAAAGATCACTCGCCAAACATCCTATTCAGGTACATCTTATCGAAGGTCTAGCACTTTTCGAGAAACCAAATTCTTGCAAGTTCTGCCGGAGAGGTGCGCGCGGTAAATAAAATTAGAAATGCGGGCTGCATCGAGGAGCGAAATACAAAAGTAACGCCCCATGGCATTACAAAATACCTTGAATCTTTACCTCCTATCCGAAGAAGAGTTTCGCCTCGGGCGTTCTTGACACGTTGAGTCACCGTGCCCTTGTTTCATTGAAAGTGGGCGAAACATTGAGTTCTTTTATGAATTTTGTGAATAGTGTAAATTTCTGGGAGACATGGCTGTTCAAAAGTTGAAGGACAGTAATGTTCTCTCTGGCCAAAGAATCCTGCATAAGATGAGATGAATGAACGGAAGCATTGTCTTGGCGAAGCTGCCACTTACCAATTTCCCAGAGATCAAGCCTCTTTGTCCTGGAATTGCTTCAAAACGTGGCTTGACAAACCTGCTCATTTATGTCCTCTCTACCAAACCCCCAAATTGCCATTGCAATAGCATAAGCAGTTGAGGAGATCCTGGTATTAGTCAGATAGTTACCAAACAAACATCCTATGGTTACTGGAAGATGTAAAAACTACTGTTCCTAATAATACCACACGTATGTGATACTATATGTCGGTGTAGCGGCTTCCAAATTTCGCTCGGCGCCTCCACCAATTCTGCATGCGCTAGATAAGATTCACTTTTTATGGCCCGCTTAATATGCCTCGGATTAACAGCGCCGCGCGCGGGCAAAAACCAAACAATCCGGTCTTGAGCGCGAGTGTACAAGATGTAATCAAGGGGTATCGATAAAAAACGGTGCCAATAAAAACCGCGATAAAGCAAGATGAATACGTAGCGAGGTGCGATGAACAGACCGCAGCGAGCGAGACGGAAGCCGGCAATCAATCAGAGGAAGAGAGAGAACAATGCCCGCGACGCCGACAAGGACGCCCGATATTGGACACTCAAATTGTGCGATAAAAACAGAATAGATTGCTAAATCGAAGGCGGATGAAAAAATAAGACTTTCATACGTGCCCGGAATACTCCGGGCCCGAATGAAGCCCGAATGCCTCGATTGTATTTGCTGATGAATAATATTTGAATATAATATGAGGGACGTGCACCATTACGCGTCCTCACTACATGACTTCACACTCGGTTATTCAAGAAATGCACCGGGAATTTTGGAAATTCCTCCGGTTATGATTATCTGCTGCCAGAACGCCAGGACCTGCCTGTCAAACTGCCGTCTTTATTAGACGATCGAGAAAAATTCAAAGGAGAAATCGGCTTGTATTGCGTTTCTAGCAAGGTCCTCAAACATTCAGTT
Source organism: Agriotes lineatus (assembly GCA_940337035.1). Taxonomy (NCBI): domain Eukaryota; kingdom Metazoa; phylum Arthropoda; class Insecta; order Coleoptera; family Elateridae; genus Agriotes; species Agriotes lineatus. The sequence goes on from CALNHX010000008.1 coordinate 915,370, forward strand.
TCGTGGCCGCCCTACTATTAGATAAAATTTTAGGCCATTACAGGCCTAAACGCCCATAAATAAATCGAAATGGCCCTTATTAATAAACGAAATTGTTACAGATTGCGAAACGAGCTAATAAGTCGAAAACTTTCGGAATTTATCAGCAAGCTAAATGATGATGTTTCACAAATACAGCTTAGGGGCTAACCGCGGACCCTAAGCTGGGGTTATAACGCCCACATAAATTTAATTTAAATCGTAATAAAGGCTAAAGTACTGCGCTTAAAAAATATATCAAGGGCTAAAGTGGCTCGAAATAGATTTCCCTGAATTAGAATTTGGAGAAAAGGAAAGCATCTGCTTGTTATTGTTTGGCTGGATGTGATTCCTAAGGTGATCGTCTCATATCATCTATTTGCTTTTTTTATCGCAGATTAATGGTTACCCTTGTCTCTTATATGCAAACACGTCGCAATAAAACGCTGTATAGATATTTTTCCAGATGATTTTACAGGAAAACGATTTTAGTCCTCATCTTAGCGTTTAAGAATGGGCAATCAACTGAACATACCTTACACTATCTTATATCATATTCAATAGATTGCATTAACTTTATTGACCTACCATTAATATTTCAAAGGTTATGCTTTGCATTTGTACCAAATTATTCATGGTAATACTGCATGACTTGGTTTTAAATTGCTAGTTCTATAGTTTTTCATGCAACTGGCTACAGAGGAATGGAATTTAACTTCTGGTTACCGTAAGGGTCGTGTTACGAATCGCAGTTTATTCAACTTCTCTAATGATAATTAAGCATATAAACTGAACTATAAATATCAAAACAATATCTATTCTTTTTTTTCATTCGAAAAGTCTACAGGGTGGTTAATATTTTCTCGTTCACACTGTCATGATATCAATGGTAAACTACAACTGCCGAAAGCTACACGCGGATTCTGCTTGTCCAGCCAGTAAATCTCACAAATCCTTATGTGAATAAATCTAAAAAGGTTGTTTAAGGTAGCTGATGAAAATCCTGTCTACAAACAAAACCATATATAGCAAAACTTTTACACGCAAAACAAGTTTATATGGGGCCCAATAGCTTAGCATGAGGTGGGGTGGGGTCTTGGTCGCGATAAACAAAACAGTTGCACCTAGAAATATGCATGGATAAATTTGTATTCCTTAAGGTCGCCAACTCCTATCAGGAGAATATTATTTTCGCTAATGGAAAATGTGCTTGCTTACCTCCAGATAATAAGGACTTGACCTAATCAAAGTTCAGAAAATCATATTTTACTGCATGACAACCACACGCCGCTTCACAAATGGAAATCGTTGAGTAAATTTAATCTCTCTCCTCAGTCCGTTCACCCCTCGTAGGGGTATGGTGACATCATGAGTTAGGTAGTTGAGTTGATGGTCGTTTTCCAGAGATTTCTATCTTGAGCTGAATGGGTAGCTTCTTGTAACGTTTGTCCTGTTATCGTCTTCATTTGGTCTATCCATCTCATTGGCGACCTGCCCCTCGGACGGCGTCCTTCCATTTTCCCTTGAATTACTAAGGTTTCCATGGCATTATCACGTCTCGCGAGATGTCCAAAGTATCTGAGGTATGACTGGGATATGGTCGTGATCAGTCTTTTCTTTATGCCGAGTTCTTCTATGATTGATTGGTTTGTGCGGTGTGCAGCCCATGGTATGCGTAGCATGCGTCGGTACGCCCACATCTCAAAAGCATTGATTCTGTTCTTATCTGCTTTTTTAACTGTCCAAGTCTCGGCTGCGTACGTTGCTATGGGAAAGATTAGCGTTTGTATTAATCTTTGTTTGGTGTTCTTAGTTATGCTTGTGTCTTTCCAGATTTTGGTAAGCCGTGTGGTTGCAGTACGTGCTATTGCCAATCGCCTTCGAATTTCCGGTTCGCATTGTCCTGTATTTGTTATCGTTGATCCGAGGTATTGGAATTTCTCCACCACTTCGTATCCCGCGATTCTTTGGATCTGCTGTTGGTTAGGATTTGCTCTGTCTATAATCATCACTTTTGTCTTACATTCGTTGATTCTTAGGCCGTAGGTTCTGCTGGCATCTATTAGCCTATTCATGATCATTTCCAGTTCTTCTTCACTTGGTGTTATAATGAGGGTGTCATCCGCGTATCTGAGATTACTTATACGTCTGCCCCCAATGGTTATTCCGCCTTCCCATTCATCCATTACTATGCGCATTACGTGTTCTGTGTATATGTTGAAAAGTAAGGGAGATAGGATACACCCTTGTCTCACACCTGCCTTAGTTGTGAAGACTTCTGAGTCTACGTTATTGACTCTTACTGTAGCGCTATTGTTCTCATACAGATTTTGGATGAGTTGAATTAAGTGAGGGGGAGTTCCCATTTCGCGTAGTATTATCCAGAGCTTATCCCATTTTACTGAGTCAAACGCCTTGTGATAGTCAACAAAGCATAGGTACATCTTTATGTTGAATTCGCGTCCTTTTTCAATCAGTTGTCGTGTGTTTAAGATCTGTTCGCGTGTGCCTTTTCCAGGCATAAAACCTGTTTGTTCGTCTGGTATCTGATGGAGGAGATATGACTTTAGACGTTCGTTAATTATGTTGAGTAGTACCTTACTGACGTGTGGTACCAGTGCAATCGTCCTGTAGTTATTACAGTTCGTGTGTGGTCCTTTTTTGTGTATGGGTATAAATATTGATTCACACCACTCCTGTGGCCACTTTCCTGAGTGCCATATCTTTTGGCATATCGCTTGTATTGTGTCGATTCCGATTTCCCCTGTAGCCTTGATTATTTCCGCGGTTATGCCATCTGCGCCGGGCGCTTTCCTACTTCCTAATTTTTTAATAGATTTTTCAATTTCTATTCTTAGTATATTCGGCTCATGTTGTATTTCGTCCGTTTTGTGGATTGTATGTACCGTAGGGTCATTGAATAGATTACAGCAGTATTGTTTCCAAACTTCTGCTATTCCCTCTGCATTTCTAACTAAGTTGCCACTTGAATCCTGTATACTTTGTGTGTGTGGTTTGAACTCACGTGCTAGATATTTCACTTTCTTATATAGTTCATGTGGCTCGCTGCTGTTTGCGTGTTTTTCTATTTCCTCGCATATTCTGTGTATGTGATTATTTTTGTCTCGCCTGCATAACTGTTTGATTTGCAGATTTATTTCTCTCAGTTTCACGTTTTTTTGCTCCATCGGTAAGTTTGATTTGGTGACTTCTCTCCTTTCTTCTATCTTTCGTATAGTTTCCTCCGTCATCCAATGTTTTTGTTTTACACTTCTGACGTCTTGTGTGCACCTCTCTGCTGCTTTCGTGATCCATGTTTTTGTTTCTTGCCAGATTTGATTTGAGTCTTTAGAGGTGTCTGGTTTTTTGCTGGCTTGTAATTCTTGTTGAAATTGTTCTTCTGCTTCGGGTTTTAACGGTTTTCTTATTATTCTAGGTTTTGCTGTTGTGTGGAGTTTGATCTTGAAGTCACCCTGTAGTAGTTTATGATCTGACCCACATTGGAGGCTTGGTTTCGCCTTCACGTTGTTGATCGATGTCCTCCATCTCGTTTTTATCATCACGTAATCTATTTGATTTTTATACTGCTTGTTGGGTGAGGTCCACGTGGAGAGTCTTCGTGGATGATGTTGGAAAGTTGTATTCATTATGGTGAGATCATTGTCTATAGCGAATTGAATTAGTCGCTCTCCTCTTTCGTTTCTCTTTCCTAAACCATACTTCCCTATTGTTCTGTGCAGGTTATTGTCATTCTGTGTGTTACCTACTTTCGCATTAAAATCCCCTGTTATTACCAAGATTTCTTTGTTCGGCGTGTCGCGTATGATTTGTTCCATGGTTCTGTACATTTCTTCTATTTCATTATCTGGTGCGTCTGTAGTAGGCATATATACTTGTAGTATATGAAGTTTCGTAGGTTTAGCCTGTAGGGTTATTTGAATTAACCGGTCGCTTATTGGGTTGTATGCTTCTACGTACTTCGATATTTTTTTTGATATTAAAAACGCAACTCCGTTTCTCCCTCTATTAATATAGCATAACAATATTTTAAAGCGGGCACCAGCGGAAGGTTAGAACGAATGATAACAAATAATTCATAAGATTTCTACCTACTGATGACATCAACTTCGCATTGCTAGCAGATGTTTGCAGTAAAAACATTTTACAAGGCGAAACAGTATACGAGTAGATACATTGACGCAAAGTCCTTATGGCATTCCTGCACTTCTAACGGGGATACATGTAATACTAATTCATAGCTGCATTACTTACTCATTACATTTTCAAATTTTGCTGTAATTTACGCTTGCAATGAAAACAAGGCAGCTTAGCTTAAGGCAGCGCTTTAGTTGAAAATAAGATGCCAAAATCAAGTCTCTGTGACCGGGCGCTGAGCGAACATCTGCTCGAACCAAAACGGGTAGCTGCAAAACTGTCGACAGGCGCATTAATGTTATACACCACGCGATGCGGCAGGAGACCGAACTTCCACGGTTCTCGTCCCGTCGAATAAATAAAGAACAGCGGCTGCCAGTAATCGACGTCGATCTACAAGCTGCATCGGGATATGACGGTTTCTCTACATATGCTCAGTCTGATATTGATATTAAATTCCGCGGTACTGAAGCAAGACGAGATCGGAATTTCAAATAGTTAGGCAGCACTTCGGGAAGTTGAATGTTGACATGAAAGGGTTTTTTCAAACAGCTACATTTATGAAACTATAATGTTCACCTACGCGGAGCAGTTTGCTTAACTGAAGATAGGCTCCCGCGCTGTCTTGACGCTTGAGCTCAACGGGACGAATTTCCGACCCCCTTTCCCTCTGCCGCTATCGTTAAAAAGCCAGTGGCGGCGTCAAATCTAAAACTAATCTAACAACATCCCATGTCGGTACTCAAAGAGGGATGGAGATCAGATGAGTGTTCACCCAAAGGAAGTAAAAGAATCTTGGTTAAGGGTCCTATCAGAATAGGGGTGGAGATAAGTAATTAAACATGTCCGTAAATTCGAAGTTTAGTCACCATAAGGTCATGGCACTTTTCTGTAAAAAGCTTACGAATATTCAGACTTGGTTGTCGAATCAACAATGTGTGTCCCTTTTTACACCAGGGATTAAAGTTTCTCCATTTGGTAACATTTGTGTCATACCCTTGCTTTGGAAATGATATCACTAACTTTCTCAAAATATTAACTACTACATCTGATCGTTCTTGTCTATTTACGCAAAGCCATCTCGTTTTTTCTTTTTACTTCTTAAACTAGGTATTAAACCTGTTAAAACCCACTTTAATCATTATCTTGCGATGATGCAGTCCAGCATTCGTTCGGCCGATTTGAAGAATAAATGGAATGACCGACCACTACTTATTTTCAACCTTGCTACATCTACCCTAATTTACGTACAACTTAAAAATAACCTAAATGGCGTACACATACTAAAGCTATCTTAACCATCAATAGGCCGCATCTATAATTGCACCAAGATAAACGTGTATGCTTGGGCGATGATGAGATCAAAAGGAGCACTACGCGAATATATCAGTTCCCCTCTTATTAAACGTTTTCATGCGGGGATTAATGGAATTTTAGGGTGAGAGTAGATAAAGCCCTGAGCTGCGTTGTTTAGATGCCGTTTTAAGACTGCTTAGGGGGTTTCTCAAATTAAACAGGACGATATTATACGTACTATAATACTTCTTACGGGAACTTTAAACACACAAGAACAGCAAATTTTAGCCAGCTGGCACTGCCAACTCGTTCGTTAGAAATCCACTTGGATTAACCAGAAGGTTCTGTTAAAAAAGCTTCCGCCTCTAGCAAACTTCCATTCAAAGCAATATGTCTACCGAAATGTAATAGAGAGTAATTTCCTACAGCCTTTGCACGCCTGGATTTTCTTTTTACGTAACTAGATTTTAGATATAGTGCCATCGCTTTGAGAGCAAGTAATTTATAGTGGTAATGCCACATTTCGAATGGATCAATACATCGGTTGCAAATTAGAAAATTGCTTAAAGGAGAATATACAAATTACGTATATAAAGAGCGAAGGTTGTAACAATTATATTAAATATGTTGTCGTGTTCCAATGACACATTCTTATTATCTGTCATCTGATAGGTGGCAGAGTAGCAGGTAAGAACATTATAAGTAAAGGAATGCAAAACAGATTTTCTTGCAGTAAGTTGGCTGTTAAACTATCACTAATAACTGGTTATATTTCCAAATGTGCTTTTACTTTGAATATTGGTCACCCATAAAGTATTAAATTTTATTCTGATTATTTATCTGCTAGATAACGATTTGATAAAACGGCATACCTTTGCCCACCCTACTGCACTTTTACTTATTTCTATGTTATACGCCAATAGTAATTAACGTATTAAGAGGGGTAATCCAGTCTTAACATTCGAGCATATTTTTACCACTCGAGCGAGCGCAGCGAAGCAAGAGTGGTAATTTATGTGAGAAATGTTAAGACGGTTTCCCCTCGAAATGCGTTCATTAGTTTATTGTTCATTGAGGCAATAATTTTGAATCAATAATAATTACTAACAACTGCTAAATCGAAATCGGACTACCATGAATATGTGTGATGTTGCATGTTAAATCAGTGGATGCATGTTAAATGTATCTTAACATTCGAGGACATGAGTGGATGCATGTTAAATGAGTGGATGCATGTTAAATGTATCTTAACATTCGAGGACGCGATCATGTTAAACACTGTTTAACATTTCAATGAACAATAAAGTCGTTGTCCTAGTAATTAATGTTCTTGCAGGTTTTCTTGCAGTAAGTTGGCTGTTAAACTGACACTAATAACTGGTTGTAGTTCCAAATGTGCTTTTACTTAATATTGGTCACCGATGAAGTATTGAATCGTATTCTGGTGATTCCTCTGCTAGATAACGATTAGGTAACATGGCATACATTTGTTAACTCTTCTACACTTCTACTTTTTTCTATGTTAGACGCTAAAGTAATTCATAACCAAGCGCCGTCCTAGTAATTAATGTTCTTACAGATGTTCTTGCAGTAAGTTGGCCGTTAAACTACCACTAATAACCAGTTATTATTTCCAAATGTGTTTTTATTTCTAATAACCGATGAAGTATGAAATCTCATTCTGATTATTTCTCTGCTTGGTAACGATTTGGTAAAACGGCATACCTTTGCTTACCCTCCTACACTTATACTTTTTTCTATGTCAGGCGCCAAATTAATTCAGAACCAAGCGCCGCCCTAGTAATTAATGTGCTTACAGATTGTCTTGCAGTAAGTTGGCCGTGAAACTACAGCTAATAACCAGTTATTATTTCCAAATGTGTTTCTACTTTGAATATTGGTCACCGATGAAGTATGAAATCTTATTCTGATTATTCCTCTGCTTGGTAACGATTTGGTAAAACGGCATACCTTTGCTTACCCTCCTACACTTATACTTCTTTCTATGTCAGGCGCCAAAGTAATTCAGAACCAAGCGCCGCCCTAGTAATTAATGTTCTTACAGATTTTCTTGCAGTAAGTTGGCCGTGAAACAATAGCTAATAATCAGTTATTATTTCCAAATGTGTTTCTACTTTGAATATTGGTCACCAATGAAGTATGAAATCTTATTCTGGCGATTCCTCTGCTAGATAAGTTGGCCGTTAAACTACCACTAATAACCAGTTAATATTTCCAAATGTGTTTCTACTTTGAATATTGCTCACCAATGAAGTATGCTATATTATTCTGATGATTCCTGTGCTAGATAGCGATTTGGTAAAGCAACATATCTTTATTCACCCACCTACACTTTTACTTTTTGCTGTCAGACGCCAATCTAATACAGAACCAACGCCGCCCTAATAGTTAATGTTCTTACAGATTTTCTTGCAGTAAGTTGGCCGTTAAACTACCACTAATAACCAATTATTACTCCAAATGGGTTTCTATTTTGAATATTGCTCGCCAATGAAATATGAAATCTTATTCTGGTGATTCCTCTGCTAGATAAGTTGGCCGTTAAACTACCACTAATAACCAGCTATTATTTGCAAATGTGTTTCTACTTTGAATATTGCTCACCAATGAAGTATGTTATCTTATTATGATGATTCCTGTGCTAGTTAGCGATTTAGTAAAACAACATACCTTTATTCACCCACCTACACTTTTACTTTTTGCTGTCAGATACCAATCTAATTCAGAACCAACGCCGCCCTAGTAGTTAATGTTCTTACAGATTTTCATGCAGTAAGTTGGCCTTTAAACTACCACTAATAACCAATTATTACTCGAAATGCGTTTCTTCTTTGAATATTGCTCGCAAATGAAATATGAAATCTTATTCTGGTGATTCCTCTGCTAGATAAGTTGGCCGTTAAACTACCACTAATAACCAGCTATTATTTGCAAATGTGTTTCTACTTTGAATATTGCTCACCAATGAAGTATGTTATCTTATTATGATGATTCCTGTGCTAGTTAGCGATTTAGTAAAACAACATACCTTTATTCACCCACCTACACTTTTACTTTTTGCTGTCAGATACCAATCTAATTCAGAACCAACGCCGCCCTAGTAGTTAATGTTCTTACAGATTTTCATGCAGTAAGTTGGCCTTTAAACTACCACTAATAACCAATTATTACTCGAAATGCGTTTCTTCTTTGAATATTGCTTGCCAATGAAGTATGAAATCTTATTCTGGTGATTCCTCTGCTAGATAACGAGATAAGCGCCGTCGTAGTAATTAATATTCTTACAGTATTCTTCCAGTAAGTTATCTGTTAATCTAACACTATTAACCGGTTATTATTTCCAAATGTGTTTTTACTTTGAATATTGGTTACCGATGAAGTATGAAATCTTATTCTGATTATTCCTCTGCTTGGTAACGATTTGGTAAAACGGCATACCTTTGCTCACGCTCCTAATTTTTATTCTGAACTAAGCGCCATCCTAGTAATGAATGTTCTTGCAGATTTTCTTGCAATAAGTAAGCTGTTAAACTAACGCTAATAACCGGTTATATTTCCAAATGTGCTTTTACTTTGAATATTAGTCATCGATGAAGTATGAAATCTTGTTCTGATGATTCCTCTACTACGATTTGGTAAAACATCATACCTTTGCTCAGCCTCTACACTTCTTTTTTTTTCTATGTCAGACGTCAAAGTGATTCAGAACCATGCGCCATTCTAGTAAATAATATTCCTACGATTTTCTTGCAATAAGTTGGAGGTTGAACTAACAGCAATAACCGGTTATTATTTCCAAATGTGTGTTTAGTTTGAATATTGGTCACCGATGAACTATTAAATCTTATTCTGATGATTCTTCTGCTAGATAACTATTTGGTAAAGCGACATACCGTTGCTGACCACTCTACTCTTCTACATTTTCTATGTTATAGGCCAAGGTAATTCAGAACCATACGCTGTCCTATAAATTAATGTTCTTGCAGATTTTCTTGCAGTAAGTTGACCGTTAAACGGTTTATTATTTCCAATTGTGTTATTACTTTGAATATTGGTAACCGATGTAGTATGAAATCGTATTTTGATGTTTCTTCTGCTACATAACGATTTGGTAAAACGTCATACCTTTGCTCGCCCTCTATAACTTACTCATTTCGGATTACTGCAGCTTGGATTTTTTCGATATTGTAAATCACAAGCAAACGACGTCCTCAATGATTGAATTTGGAAACATGTTTTTACACAATGCCTTGTATTAATTTGGCTGATAAACTGACACTAAGAACCGGTTATTATTTCCAAATGTATTTTTAAGTTGAACATTGCTCGTCATTTAAATATTAAAATATAATCTCATTCTTTTGATTCTTCTACTAGATAACGATAGTTTAAAACGCATACCTCTGCTCACCCTTCAACATTTATTCGCTTTTAGACAATACCTGGAACTTGTTTTTATGTTTATAGACGGGAATACTTCAACCTGTGCTTTTTTCTTTCTATGTTGGGCTCCAGTGTAATTCACAATCAAACAACGCCCTCAGTAATTAATGTTCGGAACATGCTCTTACAGATTCTCTTGCCGTAATTCGGCTGTTGAGCTAACACTAAGAACCGGTTATTATATGCAAATGGCTTTTGACTTTAAACATTGCTCACCGATTAAAGATAAAATCTCATTCTGGTCAATTTTCCGTTATCTAACGATTTGATAAAACGCATACTTTTTTTCATCCTCCTGCACTCGTTGTCTCTGGAACAATACTTGAAAGTTGTTTTTAAGTTTATAGATCGGATTACTGCAACCTGGACTGGTTTTCTTCTATGTTGGACGCCAAAGCAGCTCACAACCAAACGATGTCCTCAGTGATTTATGTTCGGATATGTTCTTACTGATTGTCTTATAATAAGTTGGCTTACTCTAAGAATCGGTTATTGTTAGCAAATATGTGTTGATTTTGAAAAGTGTTCTACTACATTCTAACCCTCCAAAGCTTAGCTGGCTCAGAGCAATACGTAGAACAAGCTTTTTGACAGGAATCGTTTTCTGTATGTTGGATATCGAACTTATTTACAAACAAATATGCAGACTTTGCTTTTTTATCGTTTTTTTTTTTATTAGTGCCAATTGGCTATTTGACTTAATTTGATTGTCCCTCAGTAATTCAAAGCTTAACAACATACTTAATAATGTTCGAGACATATATTATGTTCATAAAACTGTATTTTAAACCAGAGGAATGCAAGAATGCCTATCACTTCACGATATTCTGACTACTCTTCTTCTTTTTTTTCCAATTTTTACGACAGCTTCCCACTCTCCAAACATTGTCAAATACTATTTGAAATCATCGCTTTCCGTTAGTTGTATATCATCTTTCGGGACGAAACAACTTCTAGATAATATTGCTCGGTTTAATATGTGTATGCACAGTCGTGCTACAATCTTTAAGAATTTGATCTAGAGGATTTACCTTCTCCGACACAATAAAGGTTAACATCATAGCTCGGTCAGCCTCAGGGCGAATATATCATTTTTGAGGACTTAATCTGTGCCTCGACTCGTGGCCTGACTTTCGTTACTCGAGCTTATGCGTTCTTATTAAATAAAACTTTAACCGAGTGAATCTTCATAAACTTTATTCGTGCTGTAAACTACTTTTATGATGAATATTTTAACATATCATCCATATTTATGAATTGCGGTTCATACTGTAGCGTTATGGCAGACGAGGGCTGGTCAGGATGGATCCGTGTCCAGAGCATGCCAGCAAAGGCAGGACTGAACTTTTATCAGCGGATTGCTCTTAAAGTTATTGTTTTTTCCTTGGCAGCAACGAATATCGATGACTCCGCAGGACAAGGGCGTCGGTCCTTTTTACCCGACGGAATATTTTAATCCCGGCCGGTGATTTTGTCGGCTGGTTCGGCCTGCGCTTTTAATATTTCACCATCGGACAGAATAAGAGGGCTGATGAAGCGTGCTCTGCAGCTCTTTGTGATGCTAGGAGAATGGGGTCGTCCTCAGGACAGTAATCCTGCGACACGTACCTAATCCAAGGCCACTGGAAGGCGAACCGAAATGAAGCGCACACAATGAATCCCCTCGAACAAAAAAATAATCAAATCTTTTCTTTCTTTGGGCGACGGTGTTTTTGTAGGGACTCGCGACATCGCAGCTTGAGGTTTATTGTTAGTTTTTCCCGTATTTCCACGGTTTCCGGCTTTTCCTCTGTTTCCTGGCTAGAAAGTAAGTGCTCCTTCCTCTCCACTCGCGAGAAAAACCTGCGGATCCTGCCCCCGCCCCTCATATGCCTCATTGTTGTGCTTGTAGTGGAATACAATTGCCCGGAGCCCCAATTTTCTTTTTGCTTCCTTGTGCTAACCTGCTATATATACGCACTATTGTAATTTCTTTCCACTCCAGTCCTATTTTTATAGGATTAGACAATTGAATTTGATTAATTAACTTAAAATAATCGACATATCTGGCATTAGAACTATATTGAAATAGCATATAACGAGAAAGTGTTACATCCAAACTGATTTGATGTCTTTGAAACCTTCAGAACGGTTCAGAAACTGCTGCTATTGGAAAAAGGTAAGAATAAGAGTGTAAATGTGCAAAGTGCCACTGCGTAAATCTTGAGGAAATTCAAAACTTGTGTGCTTGAGACATGTCTATTTTCGCACTTAGGGAAACTTTCGTGGCATAAAATGTTATTGTATTCGACTTCACTTCATAATTTCTAAACTATACGAAGTTGTACTTTGCAAATAGAAAAGTTCAACTGTATTCAGGCTTAAGGGAACTCTTTCAGTTATAGAAACATACAGAAAGGATTATCTTGCTCTGACTAACGTAAAACTGCCCTTTGCAATACCTAAGAATGTGCAAGATAAGGCGCATGCTTACATAATTAATACTTTCAATTCTTTAAAAGTAAAGCTACTACACTTTTAATCTAAGGAAATGAAACGATGCGAATTTGCCGAACTAAAATAAAAGAGACGGTAATTATATAACAGTAACTACATTAATAAAAGCACTGATAGAAAGAACGAACAAGGATTAATTATAGCGACTAAATAGCAGATCGAAGAAAATAAGAAACAAACAAACAAACAAAAATGGTTACAAACGTAGAATACATGTGAACCTACATTTTACAACCGGATTTAGCTTCACAAATGGGTTACACAGTAGTTAATTTGAGAACTCTTAAGGTAACCCATCAAATACATTTATGGCCATATCGGCGATAGCTGAAAACGGGCACTGCAACATGCAAACCTAAGAATTTTGCCTGCTCGTGACGTCACCTCTCGCGATAAGAAAACCCTACCGGATATTTACCTGTGTGGCAATTCCACATGAAAAAATATTTGTAACATGCTCATTTAATAACTACTGCACTCAGTTTGCCTGAAGCGTCCAATTCTTAAATATTGCACACGACGCATCGTTTAACCTCTTCAATATGTGCGGAAATTCACACATGCATTACTTAACTAATAAACCAGGTTTAACTTAGCTGGATACACGAGTCGCAACGTGTGCAACAAATAAGGAAGTTACACTTGTCTGGAAATTTCCGGGCCACTTTTTACACGTACAGCGGCGGCCGGGATTGACGAAACAGCAATAAACAGCTTCACTTCGTAGCGTCAGTAAAACACGTTGATGTAATGGGAGTTTTTAGGCCTGCTTCCGCGAAAGCTTTGTTTATGCAGGATGTGTATGGGACGGTTTCTCAAGCATATGGCCAGAAGTTGAAATAAAATTCCGCTGCACTACAACGAGACGGGAAATGGAAGTTTAGATTGGTGGGATGTGCGTTGAGAGCTGTTAAATTTGATGACGTGGAAATTGCATTGAAGCTCCGTCAATTCTCTTAAATGACTGCCACTTTCAACGATATCGGCATATGTGCGCAGATCTTCGTTAATAAAATTTTTTCCTTGTAGGTAACGTTTACACACGTGCATTAGAGATGTGGAACTACCTTTCAGATATCACATCTGGGTTTTGTGTGGGGCGCAGTCGAACTCATGCTAAAAACGTTTCGATATGGCACCAGCTTGGATCGGTGTGAAATTCGGGACATTTGTGCTGAATATGATGGTGTAATTAGTGTTGCGTTTAGGTGTAAGGTTTTTATATAATTAACTTAAGTATTTTTATAATTGAGCGATTAGATTTTGTTTTAATGCGTCACTTTGCAATTGTTCCTATGTGATGTCAGTTTCAGCCAGTTAACTGCTTTATATTTAAGAATCCAAAGACTTCATGTTTTATATTTAAGACAAGGTAGCTCCACCCCTGTTGTCATTTATTTTAGAGGTTAAGTTAATTGTTTTGACCTGAGGTCTGTGTAATTTGTTGTGAAACATTTACTTACGTGAAAATAAACAGCAGTCATTTGTGAACGGCGCTTTAATCCAAAATTAGTGCTTTATTTATCCTTTTTTGGTGAATTTATGCAACTACTTTGAAGGACTTTGGGTTTGTTCGAGTTCAAGGCAGCAGCCATCTTGGAGTGACTTAGAACGCAACAGCACGCTGTTGCATATTTTAGAAGGTTATCGAACAATTTAGTTTATATTAGAGGGTATCGTAACAGTACATATATAAGCGAGCTTTTTACAGCATTAATTTAGCAGATTCTCGCATCCTACACGCCATTGTCGGTTTTGCGAATCTATTAGTTATGAAGAAAGCTCATACTAACTTTGGATTTAGCATAAAGAATAAGTGAAAATCGTTTGTTCGTGAATCACAGCAACAAAAAAGTTTAAATGTGTTGTACAGTGCTCTTTGTTACCGATTGAAATGGATGACAATTCTACTTCTAATTTCAAGCCCTTTAAGGGCGGACGGAAGTTCACAATCCTTTTCTTTAAGGGAAGCCTTTGTCTCGGCATCCAGTTTCTTACTTTATCGCATCAACTTAACTACCAACCTGCTGAATTTTTAATCATCGGCGCTGCAAATTGAAACTAATGAACGTCGCTCCAATTATTTTTTAATTAATAAAGTTCACGTTTGCTGTCAGGAAAACGTTGACAACCGATTAATAGCGCTGCTTTCGAATGCCCAAATTCGGCGCTCATTAAATCTCTGACAAATGGGAGGCTTTAAGCTGCTAAAATATGAAACCATGTGAAAGCTCGGCCGACGAGCGAGGCGCGTGAGGTTGCACCCCTAGAAGCGAGCAAATACACAGGGTTCCCCGAATGTTTATACATTTACATGTTTGCACATGCTTGTAATTTAATGTTGCGTTTACTGTTTCTAAGCCCGGCTCGCTTAATACCAGTAATTGTTTAGCCTGGCCGGGCGACTAAGTATAGTATTTTTATAACCCCGAGGAATTTAAATAATTACGCGAAAAACTTCCTGGCGTAAGGTTTTACTTGTCGTGCTTTTGAAGTCCATTACGTATTTAGCTGCCTATATGCGAGGCTGAAATCACGCCATCCTCTCGTTGTAATTTTGCCTTAACTAGAAACTTCAATTTTATTATTGTTTTAGTGCCTGCTTGGCAATACTGGTCCTTGGCGTTGATATAGTAATTAACGCTTATTTAATGGAGCTTTAACAAGGACTTATTGCCTTTTTATCTAGATCGAATACTTGGAAATGTTCCATTCAGGAAAAAATTAAAATGACAAGGAACTCTAAAACTTTATTTAAATAGTATTACCCCCACTGTCCATTCGAATAACAATAAATGTTTGAATGCAGCGATTTCATCAATACTGTTTCAATGTACAATTGTGAAGAAAGTGGTCGAATACACCATCTCAACGTGGCCGTTGAATGCAACCACTTACACATGATTGTTTGAATGCAGCCATCGAGACTCTAGTTTTCCGTCAGTTTCAATACGCCTTCGTCAATGCAATCATTAAAAGGAAACTGTACAATTACAATATTTTAATAAAGATATAGCTTAGCAACTATTCGCACAAGTCTATGTGAATAACTATAAATGTTTGATAGCATCAATTTTAATGAGACTGTTTCAACGCACGATTGTGAAGAGAGTATTCGAGTGTTTAAATGCAACCGTTTACGTGCAACTGTTTGAATGCGTCTATTGTTTCAAATGCAGCTACTAAATCCCCCTTCTTCAATTGCAACCGCATTAAGAGAACTGTACAATTACAACCTGTTAATGAATAAATATATTTAAACAGGCACTTTGATCACAGCTACTTCGACGGGACTGCTTCAATGCATAATTGTGAGGATAGTATTTGAACACTTAATTGTGACGGCATACGCGCGATTGTTTCACTGCACAATTGTGGAAGAGTTCGAATGCCACATTTAAATGCAAAGAACAATGATTTCAGTGACATTGTGTGCATGCAGCCATTGAAACACTACTTTTAAAAGTAACTACGTCAACCCTCCTTGGTAGATGCAACTGTTTCAAGGGAATTTTACTACAGTATGATCAAAGATTATTTTAATCTAGTATGGCTTTGAAATGGCTGCTAGTTTATGAATACAACTATAAGTCACTTAAAAATCAAATGTCAACCATGACATTTAAGTATAAACATAGTTGCGTTTATAAATTCGGAACTATTTCATATCCATATCCACAATTATGAAAAGTGTACAAACACATGCATTAAAAGTGACTGTTCAACTACCTATATGCTATTACTTCAATGTACAATTGTGAAGAAATTGTTCTAGGGCACTATTTAAATGTGACTGTGTGAGTACCGCTTGTACGCAATTATTGATTGTTCGCATAGAGCCATTGAAACTCTACTTCTAAATGCCGTTACTTAATCCGCCATCATCAATGCAGCCATTTCATGAGAACTGTGCAATTAGACTTTTTAATAAATATATAGTTCAATTCCATCATTGTTACATGTTGACATGAGTGAAGATATTTAAACAGAAAGTTTGATCACAGGAATTCGACGATATTGTCTCAATGCAAAATTGTGAAGAGAGTGTTCGCACACATCTTCTAAAAGTGACTGGTGAATTCAACTACCTATACTCGATTGTTGCAATGTACAACTGGAAAGACAGTGTTCGAGCAAACTATTTAAATGTGACCATTTGAGTGCAACCGCTTATATACGATTGTTGATTGTTCGCACACAGCCATTAAAACTCCATTCGAGTAAAGGCATTTAAACAGCAAGTTTTATCACAAGAATTCGAGCACATTCTTTAAAATTGACTGTTGGATTCAACTACCTACACGTGATTGCGTCAATGCACAATTGTGAAGAAGGTGTGCTAGCACACTATCTAAATGTGATACTGTGCAACCATTTATACGCCATTGTTCGCATACAGCCATTGATACTTGAGTTTTAAATACCGCTACTTAAATCCGCTCTCATCAATGCAACCATTTCAAGAAAACTATACAATTAGAACTATTTAATAAAAATATAGTTTAGTTTCAGCATCGGTACATGTCCAGCTGAGTGAAGGTATTTAAACAGAAAGTTTGATTACAGAAATTCGACGGAATTCTTTTAATGCAAAATTGTGAAGGGAGTGTTCGAGCATATCTTAAAAGTGACGTTTGACTACCTCTACGCCATGGCTTTAATGCACAATTATGAAGAAAGTGATCGAAAGCACTATTTAAATGTGACTGAGTGGAACTGCTCAGAAAACAGCTATTGATACTTGAGTTTTAAATTCTGCAACTTAAATTTCCCCTCGTTAATACAACCACTTGAAGAAAAATGTATAATTAGAACCTTTTAATAAAGATGTAGTTCACTTCCAACATTGATACATTTCATTTCAAGTCCTGGTATTTAAATAGAAAGACTTGAATTCAACTGCCTCTAAATAATTGCAAAGAAAGTGTGTGAGCACACTATTTAAATGTGACTGTGTGCAACCGCTTATACGCCATTGTTCGCATACATCCATTGATACTTTAGTTTTAAATGCCGCTATTTAAATTCGCTCTCGTCAATGCAACTATTTCAGGAGAAGTGTAATTCGAATGAAGCTATTTAAACAGAAAGTTTGGTCACAGGAATTCGACGAGATTGTTTCAATGCACAATTGTGAAGAAAGTGTGAGAGCACACTATTTAAATGTGACTGTCTGTGTGCAACCGCTTAGACGCCATTGTTGGCATACATCCATTGAAGCTTTAGTTTTAAATGCAGTTACTTTAATCCGCCGTCATCAACACAACCATTTCAAAATAAGTGTATAATTAGAACGTTTAAATTCAGTATAGTTTCGTCCATTCAAATGAAGCTAGTTAGATAGAAAGTTTGACCTCAGGAGTTTGACGAGACTCTTTCAATGCACAATTGTGAAATGAGTGTTCGACCACGTTCTTTAAAAGTGACTTGAATTCAACTGCTTATACGCGATTGCTTCAATGGACAATTGTGAAGAAAGTGTGAGAGCACACTATTTAAATGTGACTGTTTTTGTGCAGCCGCTTATATGCCATTGTTTGCATGCAGCCATTGATACTTTAGGTTTAAATGCCGCTATTTAAATCCGCCCTCATCAATGCAACCGTTTCAAGATAGTCTGCAATTGCAACCTATTGATACACATATTTTCTGCGATGCTCCCTGAATTTATACAAGCCTTGGATGTACGTAGCTCCTGGAATTACTCCTTGCACTCGTTCACTTCGCACCTCGGAACATAAATTGTATAATATGATAGAACCACCCTTTTAAAGAAAATTTTAACCTGTGTCTTCGTGACAAATGAATACACCTCAGCGTTTAGAAGTATATTGAATTATTTAACAAATACAGGTCCTTATATATAATTTTGCCGTGTTTGAACCCATAACTTATTATTGGCATAGGCCCAAAAACACGACGTTTGCATAATAATACCTCGCCGGTACGCAATGTGTGTGATATCTGAGCCAGCAAAGCTTTATAATGCGGCGGTCTGCATAAAGCTTCCTTATAGTATTGCAACGTGACCCAGTAAATTGACGCTAATGCAGAGAGAGAATGTCGTGAACTAGTTTTTATATTCTAATTCAAAGCACTTTTATGTTCTCATGATTTCACTTAATTATACTAAATTGTCTTGTCCATGATTAAATATTAGTTTGAACAGATATAGTTTATTTCAAGCGTCGTTATACATCTATTCAAATGAATAATAATAATAATAATAATAGCTTATTTCCTGCCTAATTAAAATTTACAGCACGTTTGATCGCAATAAGATGCGAGGACAGCATATAAATATACTCGTAGCTGTTCGAATGCAACTTTTACAAACAATTGTTTGAATGCAGCCATTATAACTGTAGTTTTAAATCCAACTATTTCAACACGCTTTTGTCAATGAAACCGTTTGTAGAGAACGGTGGAAGTACAACCTTTGGACGAATTTGTTTCAACATGGATATTTCATATCAGTGATTTCAACAAGACTAGTTGAATCCTCCAACTTTTGGAAACACTATTTAAATGTAATAATTTGAATGTAATCATTCTAATATAGTTATTGGCATACGGCCATTGAAATTCCATTTTCAAACAGTGTTAAAAACATCTCAAACATGCATTCTATGTAGTACCATCATTTCGATACGCTTCCTTAAACATAGATGTTTTAAGTGCGACTATTAGACACGATTTTTGGAATTCTGACATAAAAACTCGATTTTCAGATAGAGCTATTTCCCTTCTACAATTTAATCGTTCGAAGATAATTGTAGAATTGCAACCTTTTAGCACGGACATCTGAACACACATGTACTTGAACGGAAGTATTTGATCGAGCAATTTTAAAGAAATTATTTAAATACACTGATTTCAATGAAACTGTTTTTAATACGTCTTCTTCAATATACTATTGTAACGCCAACTGTATAAATGTGAACGAATCGGTTTAAAGCAATTGTTTGGACCCTGCATATAAATATGACTATTTGCATACAACCATTTCAAAACGATGCTTTCTTTAGTACAACCATTTGAAGAAAGCTGTATGAATACAACCTTGTAACACGCCCATTTCGATGCAACCGTCTGAGTGGACATACCACTGGAATGAATGCTTTATTGTAACAAGGTTACTGGTTTAAACTGAATTGCTCAAACAGATCCATTCGAATGCTCTTGTTTGTGTGCAGCCGTCTAATACGACTAAATGGGTGCATACGTTGAACGCAGCACTTTCAACTGTATTGTGTGAGTGTTGAAATGTCGTACTATATTTGAGCGTGAATATTAGAGGGTAGCTTTAATGAAGTACAATAGCAGAACTGATTGAAGATAATGTCTGTTTCTAAATTACTTCAGCACTATCGTTTTAATGCACTGATTGAACGCAAAGGCTTGAAGGTTGTGTGAACATTATAATTATAGTGTGACTGTTTGAATTTAACCATCTTGATGCGTCTTTCTCAATAAAACAGTTTGAACAAGATAAAAAGCTTGTTTGAACACATCCTGCTTGAGCACAACCACTTAAAAACGATCAGTAAAATGCCTGTGTGAAACCGTGTATGTTTTAATGCAACGGTTTGAGTGAAATTGCTGTAATATTCAATTTTAAACTATTTTAATAATTGAACCATTTAATCGCTTCAATTTAACGGAATTAGTTGTACATGATTCATCATAAATGCAATTGTTTAATTATATACACACACTGATTTGAAATACTGGCAGTTGGACGCATCGATTTTAGCGACTCGTTAAACACAAACATTTGATCAAGACATTTCAAAGCACACGCTTGAATAGATACCAATAAATTCTTTTGTAATATACATGCTTTTATAAGAAATGTAATTCCACCGAAGGTATTTAAAGGATCTGCTGTTATATAGGCGTTTAGCATCTATTAAATTTCAAAGTAAAATTTTCTGAATTAAAATTTTACTACTTGACTTAAATGTGTTCAACTTTCAACAATAATACCAATCTGACACTTCTGCAACCACAATTCTTCAAAGTTTTTAAATCTGCTATTCCGTGTCTGTCCCTAATTTACGATTATTGAGGTGAATGTGTATTTTATTGTTTTTTAAATACTTCCCTAATAGCAGCGATTGTCAGTGCAGATATAAAGACGAAAAATTTCTTGATAACCCTTTAATAGGGGTTTATTACTTAATTACTAAATTACACTCCGTGGAAAATGCCTCAATAAAGACGGAAAGGGGCTCTTTGATATTATAAGCCCGGAAAGACGTTTCGTAAGTGTCGTTCTGTGTTTTTATTGTTGACTTGCTTTTAGCCTTTTTTTACTAGTGCCTTCATTGCAGTTGTAAAAGTTACATTTAAAAATAATATCACCAAGCTTTCTCCGCTTATTTTTGGAGAAAGATGACGCATATTTTGATATAACAGATCTCTCCAAAAACTGAATAAAATTTTGCTGTAACTCTTCTCATATCCAAATAATCAACGTGAAGAACGTGAAATTTTAATATGAATCTGTCATGAAACCATTTATCCTGAAAAATTGTAAGTAATCGATTGCAGATTTGCTGTTATGGTTTGGTAAATTGCTGCAACCATCTGATCGAATCAGGAAGTACCTAAATCCGCTACTTGGATACTCCAAATTTCATGTACGGAACCGTTATTGCTTTACCTGAACGTGGTTTGACGTTCTATCGGATTTATTTCTGGCATTTTTCAAGTTACTTCAACATTCTCCAAGCTATCTGTGATGGACTCTTAATCTTCGAGTGCGTTCATGCCCACTGGACCCGCGCCTTTATTGGATGATCGGGGCAAAAAACGGTTTTTCAGATACGGTAATCAGTAGCATATTTATAATTGTGTCTGTTCGATGAGGCCTCGTCGTACAATACAATCCGCGGATCGCACAGACCAATACCTTAGGGAAGGTCTGGAAAACGTTATTGAGAACGGTAACAAGGAGAAAGATAGGAAAAACCTAAAGGCATAACTGCTAATTGTAGCTTAAAAAGAGGTGTATGAGGCGATAACGTCTATGAAAAAGAGCAAAGCTGGTAGGACTGGTCGTCTTGTGCCGGAATCAAGAAGACTATACTAAGGAGATGCAACTTCCTATGACGGCTGTATATAAAAGCGGCCCTTATGTCGGGGATAGCCGTCGCGGCGCTGTCGACAGCGTGTACTGCCGTTCGAGAGTTGGAAGCGAGCTAAATTAACCTGTAATGGCGGTTAAAAGTCAGTTTACGGTTATTAATCCAATGGAGTGTATTTCAAGTGTGTTATTAATTGTTAAAACATGGTCCGAATTTCCAGTTACACTCAGCAAATGTTGTTTGACATTGACAGTTCACGAGTTTTGTGAATGAATAATTGTACACCACGGCCGCCTTACTTGTCAGCTTTTAGCGGTCCGCTTCGAAACGGGAGTTGCGTGTCCTTAGTATAGTGTTCTTGGCCGGAATATATCAAATACGGCACAGAAAAGCTCTGGTAGTTGCTCGAGGAAGTCTACGATACGATACCTGGAAATGGCCTATACAATATGTAGAAAGAATGGAAAAACAGGAACAGCTAATAGGGCCTGTGAAAACTTGCACAAAGGATAGGAAGGGAATGATTGGAAAAACTGAAAAGAATATAATAAGTCATATAGGAACACAATTGCTGAAAGCTTCAGTTGGTTCTTTCTGTATCTGGCTATGAGTATCTCAAACAAAAATTAATATTCCCACTGTGACTACCTTTTTAAGCAAAGAAACTCGAGCAACAAAGTAAGATCGCGCTTATCGTGTTCGCAAATGAAATTATGACAGCTCATTTCCCAAACAAAAAATAATTCGCCGCTTTATCAGGGCTAAGTGCCATTCCAGTTTTATCTAAATTTCGCTCCGAAGCACTGCGGCGCTTTTCCAAGCTATCGGAAAGGAATTGGGCACTATTTTTCGGCTGAATAAAGTATTAACTAAAAATTAAGGGGGCCGGTGAGTTACGACCCATTAACGTTTATTCCCTTCTTTACGGCAGTTGCAATAATTATTCTGGGCAATAAAACGCGCACTGCGAACGAATCATATTATGGCAGTCGCCGTCTAATGTACGTGTGGAAATTTTTACGACCATGCAGTTTTAATTTTGCTCATGTCGGGGTTTTACGGCCCGTGACTCGTTACCCGCCCCAGTCCGGCCCTGGCCTCGGAAATCTGAGTTAGGGGTAGTAATTATTTTCGCGACCGTCTGTCCGTTAATGATGGACGGTTTACGGCCGTGGCGACCTCTTGAGGCGGCTGTAAAACAGTTAATGCGTGTGTTGCTGCTAACGACCATTAGAAAAACGCCCCCGCGAATGGAACGTGTACTTAGCTCGTAGGCTACACTTGTCAGCATTGCAAATGCCGCGCTTTTTACCGGCTCGCACGGTTTACATCTCATTGTTAATTAGGAGAGTCGTCCTGCAGGCGTGGCTTTTTGCCCTCGTCCTTTTTCAGGCCGACAGCGGCACAATACGCGGAAAAATAGGCGGTGGGCCACTGCATTTGTCATACTTAGACGAATTGTCTTTTACAGTCTATTTACTCCCTTCGCAATAAATCTTGACATTTCTAACCAAATAAAACAAGGCAAAACAATTTTTACTACCGACTCGGGGAGTTTCCCCTAAATACGATTTGCAGTCATAAATATCGACTAACCAGCAAATGGAAGAGGGTTGTTCTAAAAGCCAAGATGTAATTCAAATGGACATTGTTTTGGAAATTACCAATCCCATTTGGTGGAATAAGAGAACATTAGCATTAAAAGCATTAACACAAAGTAATCTGTATTATCAGCTTTGGCACAAGTATGGTCATAGAAATTCGAAATACAGTAGGAATACTGCACATATCATTAGATATTTTAAGGTTAGAAACATAATAAAATCTAGCCCTCGCCCTCCAAAATAGCTAAGTCACATCAACATCATCATCTAATTTGGGAGAAAATTGCATTAATCACCTCTCTTCCAAAACGTGTTGCTGATGGATAAAGGTAGTGAGTGACTGCTGCCGTTGTTGCAATAGGTGGTAGTCATGTATAAACCACATGTTCCATGCCGCATGGTGAATTTTTATGCCTGTTTGGTGCGCGGGAGGTATTTGATTTTCTTCATTCCCGGTATATCTACCGGGCCTTCCCTAATCCGCAATTTCGAAACGCGCCCTCTAGAGGTTACAGTGGCCGATAGTTGTTATGATACTAAAATACAAACAACAAAGAACAATGGGGAAATAAAGAGGATACCTATATCCAACGTTAAATGAGGAAAGTTGAGCAAAAAAGAAAAAAGTCGCATCAATGAAGAGGCAGATGCAATAAGGAGCCTGTTTATTTTATGGTCAAGTCCCTAGTATCATAAATATCCACAGCAGATACAATCCGAATAGCAAACTGACTGTTTAGAATGTATGAGATGCTTGTCAAACACTCTAACACTGTCCAAAAATACGAAGAAAATTGAACAGGAATATTATCTGAGAAATGGAGTAAACTACAATGACTTGATGAGTATCCGTATTGCTTAGGGTTAGATCACTTGATTGTTGCTGTCAGTGAAAAGATGGAAAGAATGTTTCACCTGTTTTGTGGAACTACTATAAGCCATTTTGACTTCAAATCGAAGAAAATGATGCAAAAGTGTAGAAGCGATTTTTTTAGAAAATCGAGAGAAGCGGCCTATTAGATAAAAAATTAGATATCGGCAGAAAAATATAATAATCTGACGTTAGTGAAAATATGAAAGAACAGATAACAATATAGAAAGACCACGTTGCATCACTGAATCAGCAGATATGCAAGATCTTATGTTGCTTATTAGACATTTCGCCACCCTGCAACATTAAAAATTTGTCCTCGTGATCAACGAATTAACAATTTATAGATTTTTAATTTTTATCGTTTTTAAGTTTAATTGACGATAAATTATTGTGCCTTTAAATTTTTTAGGGTGCCGAAACGTCCAATAAACAGCATGAGTTGTATGACACCGCAAAAAGGTTGCAGATATTATGCTCAAGATTATGCAACATAACAAATCCGTTTCAAGAAGGCCGTCAAAGAGACAACTCAAAGAGGAAGAGGTCAAGAATATAGATCTTAAAGGAGGAAATATAATGGATGAATGGTTCAGCAGATGTCCAATATTACGCGACAGCACACAGCAACTTAAAGAAGGTTGTTAAGGAGACGACTAAAAAGAGGGAAAGGTCAAAAATAAGGATCCTAACTAATACAAATTTAATATGAAGGAATATATCGGTTGAGTAAATCGGCAGATGATCAGGACTATGCGAGAGCACAACGCAACTTGAAGAAGGTCCTTAAAAAGAGAACTTAAAAGAGTGCGAGGTCAAAAATATAGAGCTAAAAGATATAAACTTAAAAAAGTGCGAGGTCAAGAATATAGATCCTAAAGGAATATAATGAATGAACGATTCTAGAGAGGTCCAGTATTATGCGAGAGAACAAAGCAACTTAAAGAGAGTTGTTAAGAAGGCAACTTAAAACAGGAAAGGGTGAAAAATAAGGATCCTAACCCATATAAATTTAATATGAAGGAATATGTTGATTGAATAAATCGGCAGATACTCAGGAGAGCGGAAGGCAACTTGAATAAGGTCGTTAAAGAGACAACTTAAAAGAGAGAGAAGTCAAGAATAGGGATACTAACGCATATAAACTTAATAGAATGGAATATATTGATTGAATGAATCAGCAGATGCGAAAGCACAAAGCAACTTGAAAAAGGTCGTTAAGGAAATAACTTAAGAGAGGGAGAGGTTGAGAATAGGTATCCCAACGGATATGAAATTAAAATGAAGGATTATATTGCATCAATGAATCAGCAGATGCCCAAGATTATGCAACAGAACAAATCAATGAAATAATTTAAAAGTGAGGGGGAGAGAAAGAGAGAGTGGTTAAGAAAAGATATAGTAACGGATATAAACTAAACAGGAAAAAATATATTGGTTGAATAAATTAGCAACTGCTGAAGATTCTGTGAGATTACAAAGCAATTTGAAGGTTGTTGAGGAGACAAATTGAAAGAAAAAAGAATCTTAACGGATATAAACTTAATAGAGCGGAATACAATGATTAAATGAATCAGCAGATGCCCACAATTATGTGAAATCACAAATCCATTTGAAAAGGTCGCTAAGGAGACAACATGAAAGAGGGAGAGTTCAAGAAAAAGGATGCTAACAAATATAAGCTTAATAGCAAAAAATATATTGGGAAAATGAATCAGTAGACGGTCAAGATTATACGATAATAGAAAAAATTTGAAGGTCCTCAAGGAGACAACTTAAAAGAGGGAGTTCCTTTTAGGGTATTTCGCTACTTAAAAATATAAAATATCGAATGTTTCGATAAATAATCAAACTGCCCTCGTTATTAACGAATAACAATTAAAACTAAAAATTAACAAAGAAACTTAGCTTGTCACTGGAATGAAAGAACGATCAACCCTCAATGAATTGCTGACACTGAGGTCAAGAATAGGGATTTTAATGGATATCAACTTATGAGGTAGAAGTATATTGTATAAATGAAACGATGCCCAAAACTATGTGAAATCACAAATCAATGTAAAGAAGGTCGTTAGGGTGACAATTTGAAAGAGAGGGAGAGAGAGATCAAGAATAGAGATCGTAACAAATATAAACGTAATATCAAGGAATATGTTGCATAACTGAATCAACAAATGCCTAGGATTATGCCACAAATCAAATCAATTTGAAGAACGTTGTTAAAAAGACAACTTAAAGGAGTAACATGTCAAACATTAGTATCGTATTATAACAAACTAGCAGTCCAGTGAGACAAATGTCTCATTTAATAAAACAAAAAAGACCGTTTTGCAAATAGAACGCGTATTCACCACACGTACGTATATGACGTCATTGTTGGTAGCAAACTACCAGTCGCATTCGCCTTAATAAAATTTGCCTAGAATCTAACCTAAAAAGTTCGGATTACTATAATTACGATAATAATTAGTGTTAGAGACTGCAATTCGGTTCTTGACCTGACATGACCATTCCAAACATATAACTTTAATAACTTTTTTCTCTATCTCTTACGGTTTGGCTGCTGAAACAGCGTCCCGGACGGACAAGTCTATTAGATAAAGGATATAAACGTAATAAGAATGCATATATTTGATGAATGAATTACCAGACGCCCAGGATTATACGAGAGCACACAATTTTAAATACGGTCATGAAGGCGACAACTTAATAGAGATAGAGCTTAAGAATAAAATTCAAACAAATATAAACTTAATACGAAGGAATGTATTGGACAAACAGATCAGCAGATGTTCAGAATTATGCGAGAGTACAAAGCTACGCCAACAAGGTCGTTAAGGAAATAACTTAAAGAGAGGGAGAATAAAGAGTATAAGAGAATCCAAGTTTTAACGAATATAAACTGAATAGGAATGAATATATTGGATGAATAGATCAGCATATGCCCAGGATTATGCGAGAGCACCAATAAGCTTAAAGAAGGTCATCACGGTGGCAATTTAACAGAAGGATATATGAAGAATAGGAATCCTGAAAGATATGAAGTTAATTAGAATAACTACATTGATTGAATGAATCAGCAGATGCCCAGGATTATGTAAGATCACAAAACAGTTTGAAAACGGTCGTTAAGGAGACAACATCAAAAAGGGAGAAATTAAGAATCTGGGTCCTAACAGATATAAACGTAATATGAATGATTATAATGGATAAATGAATCAGCAAATACCCAAGTTTATGCGACATCACAAAGCAATTTGAAAAAGGTCATTAGGAGTCAACTTGAAGGAGCGAGTGGTCAAGAAAAGAGCTCCTAACGGATATGCACTTAATGGGAAAGAGATATCTTGGTTAAATGAATTAGGAATGCCGAGGATGTTGTAAGATTACAAAGAAATTGAAGAAGGTCATTAAGGAGACAACTTGAAGGAGATTGAGATCAAGGAAAGGAATCAGAACGGGATTATGCAAGAATACAAACTAATTTGAAGACTTAAAAGATGGAACTGTTAAGGATAGGATTTCTAGCGGATATAAACTTAATACGTTAAAGGAAAAATGATTATGATGAAAATGTTCAATAGAAATTTGAATGCCATTTTTGAAGCTAAAGGCCATGATTTTCTAATTATAACGTCTATATACAATTTATTGCAAATACGTCAGCCCTTTCTTATCTTCACAATTTAAAATAAACTTGTTTAGCTTTCTGCTTGTTCTTAGGCGCGTTCGTGGTTGTGTTCTTCTTAGTTGCTTCAAGTCTCTGCCTGTTCTTATTAAGAGTTTGTTGTCTAATTGCACTTTCATTACATCTTAATTGCTGACTCTGCCAATTCCTGATTTATAAATTATTGTTAGTTGTTTAGTTTTTGTTTGTATAAATTAGACCTTACCAAGACTCTTATCTGTTTAATTTGGTCTTAGAGTTATAGAACGTGCAAAAAATAGTTGCTCGTAGCTGCGCGAAATCAAAAAAAGAAAATTAAGGGACACAGTTCACGCGCACTATTTTAAACACGTCACCATAAAAGTGACCATTAAAGGTCTCTACTACTGGCCGTGTTTTTGCTAGTTATACGTTTGTCTGGCTTTTCAAGCCGTGGTATTCGTACACATATATCACTTGTAACCAAGCTATTTCATGTCGTAATAATTATTTCCTGTAATCGTAGCCATGTGGATATTTTCGTGAGATTATATATTACGTTTTTCTTTTCTCTATCTCCAAATCTATGTTTTCATATAATATATAATCTGCTAAATAATCTTAACTTCAAAAACAGTACTAGACATAGAAGATAACATTTCCATTCATACCCCAACAACATTGTTTTGAAGTTGCTGTTAGGTTCTATAATTGTAATTGATGGTTCAAATCGGAATGTAGGACGAATATTGTCTCTGTTGAGCGCAGCAACGTTAAATCGTGACTCATATAATTCTGCTACTCGAATCATTGAACCCTTAATATTTTATTAATCGCTGTCAATGTAGATCAATTGAAGGAAAATATAATTTTCGCATCGCTTGAATATGTTTACTTGATCACAGCTGTGTTGCTTATTTTGCGGCTTTCTTAGATGTACGTATGTTCTGTAACGTGGGTTTTCCCATGCCTTATACTCTGCTTTACTATAAATTTGTATTGCCCTTTGTATGCTAGTTAACCCAGTCGTAAGAGTACAAGACCCGCTCTTACCCCAGTGCAGCTAGGGGTATATCAATATTGCCAAGGCGGTCTATATTGGTCCAGGCGATGACACTGGCTCTGTTGCCAGATTGTGTGCTAGGCCATTCCAAGACACACTAAGTTTTGTTTGTTTGAAATATATTTGACATTAAAAACTATATTGACAGGCCAATCCATATAAGTTACAAAAATGCCTTTTAAGTGTTGCGTACCAAGCTGCAGGTCAACTTACGCTTCATCAGTTGCTCCATATGTTAACGTGTTCCAGTTTCCATCTAATAAAACCGTGACACAAAAATCGAGAGAAGTTTTGCATTTAGAAAACTGGCGGATTAGAAAGGCTAGTGTTGTGGTGAAAAGCACTTTAAAAGAGCAATAAGATGTAGAGATTTATTCCGACTGTAATATCACTAGCTCCCAGGCAAGTTATTTTGAAGAAATTGCTAGTCAAACTTAGTAACAATGGAGAATTAGGTAGTACCTACCCATTAGGAATTATTTTTAAATCGAATATAACAGTGAAGTGCCGCACTAAGATGTAAATAGCAATGATTTTATAGATTTTTTTTCAACTGGCATGTGTCAGAATGATGTAGGTAGTGCAATGACAGATTGTTCATTTAGTGACCAAAACTAGTATTTTTTTGTTAAAGGTTGACAAAGCCATGTTGCCAGGTTGTGGTAGGCCATTCCAAAGGTCACTTTATAGGCCCAGTGTCATGGCCTGGAACAATATAGACCGCCTTGATATTGCTCGTTCTGGCCTGCTCGTGATCATCTATAATTCTGTAATTGTGCAGTTCTGTTTTGCGTTTTCCAGCATTTATACTTTGCGAATATAAATGAATTACACAAAGTTAAAAAAAGTGTTGTATATACAAATATTTTGAAAGTATACGTCTAGGTCTACCTTGTTATTGATAGAGTTTGGGCCTTTGTTGAGTAATAACAAAACCACCAATAAACTTACAACTGTCGCTGTACAACACATTTTTGAACGTGGCTGTACATGCAAATCCTGCCAAAAATTAAAACCAAACACTTTACGTAAAAAAATATTTACTCCGTAAAGGAACATAAATGCATGGAAATACATAAAAAGAATACACAATGGTATTAATAGTAGCACGGAATAGTCCACGAGCTTAATGCTGAATCTACATGCAATGTTTAAATTTCGCACTCAAATTCACTGAATGCGACCTTGACTACAGTAGCTTGAAGTCAGCTGACACGACAGGTCAATGGAATGATGCAAGCGCCTTGTTCTGACTCGCTGAATCAGCAGTACGTTTATTGAAGCTATTGCATAATTTTCTGCAATTCCTTCATGAACCGTTATTATGGTTCGGCTCGCAGTTTCACGTCCGGGCATTGAAGCGTGTGTTTTATTTATCATAATTACACTTGCCTTTACCTTGTTGCAAGATAACGATAAGTCCAGCTCCGAGAGTTTGGTAGTTGCTCCCACAACCTTCTGGCGCTAGCAAAGTCGGCTGGCTTTCTCGAAGCTCGAATGGCAGCTGGACTAGCAGCTTTTGGCTATGAAGTGCTGTATCTCGGAGATGCTTCCCCAAGCTGGCACTTATAATACTTCGCGTGACGTCCCTTTTGTTTCGGGCAACACGCACAGTTCGCTTATTGGTAAGCGACTAATTTCCACTGCCTCCAACGCACCAAGTTGCAGCAAACCGTTACGTCACTCCGTCGCATGCAGTTCTAATAATAGCACATAGGATCAGTATTCCGCTGGC
This sequence comes from Agriotes lineatus, assembly GCA_940337035.1. Classification (NCBI taxonomy): domain Eukaryota; kingdom Metazoa; phylum Arthropoda; class Insecta; order Coleoptera; family Elateridae; genus Agriotes; species Agriotes lineatus. The sequence goes on from CALNHX010000008.1 coordinate 945,810, forward strand.
TTGCACTTCACTCTTCGAGCGCTCGGAATATTTGTTGCAAGTTTTAAATACACAATACGTTTTAATCTAAATACTACAATGTGAGAAATACAGTTTAGTTTTATTCCTAGCAGAATAATGGTAAAATGCCGAGATGATTATTAAATGCCAACGTGACACGAACTAGACCGTTACAGTTCACAACGTCTTTCCAGTTCCAGCAATCATTGCTGTCCTGAAATTCAAAGAATTTTTTCATTCTTGTTTCTCTCATCCCTTTTATATTCCCTCTCTCCAAGTTTTCCCTGGACTTATTATTGTGCCTTGTGGTGTGCATTCAAAAAATGGCTTTGAAGAGCATTTGAAGAGCTGTTTATTTTGTCATTTATAGTTCTTTCGAATTATTAGTTGCTATAATCTTCTTTCTGATGCATCTTTAATTTTCCATATTGCAATATTGCATCATACTTAATTACATTTTGATCCCACAGTATGTCATTCGGCATTTATATATCTTCTCAGCCTTGTGCGTTACTGTCATTTATTGTTTTGTGTGCAGTTTCATCTTTTTTTATATTTATTCCCAAATATTTATATTATAACCATGTCTTGTTGCCTTTCCTCAACATACATGTGTTTTGTTCTTGTTTCTATTGTATATATTCCTGGATTAGTTACTTCTGGTACAAATATGATCTGGTCATCTGCAAATCTCAACGTGTATATAGTGATACCATTTAAAATACTATTCCTATTGTGGCATTGTCTTTTCCAATGTTTTCGAAGTGCAGACTATGTTACCTCATTTAGTCTTTGTTTTTGTATATTCGTTCGTAAATACTTTCAGCATGGTTGCACTGATATTGCTTTATCGAAAATTGTTCATAATTTCCATAGTGGTGCACTGTTATAAGCTTCTTCCAGGTCGTCTACTTTGTCTCCGGTTAATAATTACGGAAAATCTTCGTCCCAATTCTAAAGTGATATTAGCGATATTTTTCGTATTCTCCTATAACACCTATATAAAGTGTAGCTTGGGTTGCCAACTCTCTCTGACGTCAACAGAATAAATACATGCTGATAATATTCTCTGGTCTATGCGGTATGATCTGGAAGGCAAACGATTGGCTCTTTGTCTGACGAAATTTTCACTCGATTGCGGAAACTATAGAACCGTCTCCCTAATATCTCACACAAGGAAAGTCCTGTTCCACGTCATCATCAGATACCAGGAAATTGCACACTAAACAGCCATAGCTATATAGCGCCAATGTGTCTCTGCCTCGGACACTATCACAAAGCATTTGACCAAGTAAAATGGGGCTTACTGTGGCGGTACCGGAAACTCCATGAAAGCAATATGGCAAACGGCAAAGGTACGACTACATCAGACATACTCGGACAGTATGAGGGTGTACGCAGGAGCTAGACAAGTGGTAGTGACAGTAAATATCGCTCAAGAAGTCTTAGATGATTCACAGGGAGGCATTTCAATTCGAGGAAGGAAACTTAGCAACCTTTACTATGTCGATGACACTCTTATCATTGTCGCAAGTATAGAGGTAGTGGCTGAAATCATGTGCAGGCTAAGATTAATAATCGAAGATCACGAACTGAAGCTGAATAGAACTAAAAAAAATAACCATAGTACAACAGCTGCGAACAAAACTAAAACTTGTAAAGATATCTTCCCCCTTGGCCTTATATGCAGCAAAAACGTGGAAGATAAACAAATCTGTCAGAAAAATTAGGGGTATTTAAACTCAGGGTATATAGATGTGTACATGGGTCCAACTCTGTTCAAACCAATCACTATTAGATGGAATTAAAATCAACATCAGTTTACTAAAGAAGCTAAACCAAATGTATATTTACTGCTCTTAAGGGGGACAATTGAGAGTATACATTATAGAAGGAAAAATAGAAAAGATACACCCCTTTGAAAATCGCTAACCAGATGTTTAATCTAGGTTAAATAACTTATTGGCAGAAGTGTACATGAATCAGAACAACTGGTTAATGGCAGAAATGCCTGGAAAAAGAGCATTCGACACTAAAGGAGTTATTGTGTAACTTACCAGATAGAGTTGTATCTACTCCGACTGAGAGGTCAATTTCAAACTACAAAAATTAGGAAAAATAGCTCTGTCATGTTCACTGAATTTGTGTTTTACACTCTGCTGGACCCATTCGCTATAAATCGCAGCGATCCTGACCTCTGCGACCGCAGGACTCAAGACAAAACAATTTTTAGCACGGTCGGTAACTTCCGCTAAGCAGGGTTTGTAACCATAAATATCGATTAAGCTACTAGTGGAAGAAGCGTTTAAAAATGCTGCCTAAAGTCGAATCGGCTGTGTTTCACAAATCGGTTATTTTTGAACATTTATGGGCTTTTAACTAGATCGGGGAATTATTACACGAATTTACAATTAGCATTTACGGCTTTCGCCGCGAAAGTTGGTCGAGGGCTCGTATTCACAACCGCGGCGTTTTGCACAATGACACTGACACTTAAATCAACAAAGTCGGAACAAAGGACACCCGCCCTTGCGCTTTATAATAATATTCTGGGGACACAGGTCATGGTGAAGTCGTGGATGTTCCGGTGGTACACTCGAAACTACGGGCAGCATTCATGAAAATCAGTAACGCAAAATTATGGCAAACATTTAAAACTGGTAGTAGGTAGGCAACACACATTGCTATATAGTTCGAACCGCCCTGTAACCCACTATTTATGGCCCTATACAGTATCAACTTAATTGAAATAAACCCAATATTAAGCCGGATTTTGTATTTAACTGAAAGCTCACTTCCTCGGTGGTTAACAGATTGGTCTTTAATTAAATACAGCGCATATTTATTTATATTTCATGGTATTCAGTAGAGCTCGAGTAAGATATAATATATTTTAGGGCAGGGGCATGTTCAGAATTAAAGTTCGAAGCTATGTAAATGTTATGAATGCGAAACCTAAACATTTCCCTTTCGGCTGATTAGGAAATGCGCAGGCTTTCTAAAAATTAAATTTATAATGGAGCAGCGGTACAACTTCAGTTGATCTGCGAGCCGCCAGGGTAAATAAAGGCCATATTATTGCTGTTATTTACGGGGGTGTAGCTTCCTGCATTAACATGTTAATTTGAATTTATAAATTTGCAAGTGCGTGATGTGGCACACGTGAGAATAAAACAACAACGTCCCTACTATGAATTCAAAATACACTACTTTCAAAGAAAAACAACGGGATACAAGACTGCAGAATTATAAATGTGTATGTTCGTTCCCGTTTATAAATAAACAGCAGGGAGCGCCGGCGGAATTAATTTAAATGCACTTGTTTGTTGTTTTACTGGATTGAGCAGTTTGTGCTGCATTCGTAATAAAGTTATCTTAATGTTAACCAAAAATGTAAATGGAGATATTATTAAATTTTAATAATGCATACCACGGTATGCCTCAATGATCTCATTGTTTCTCCAGCATTTTCAGGGCAATTACGGAATATTTAAAATAGAAATTCCAGTGCAATAATCTTGCTTAAAGACAATTACTACTCGTAAATAGATATTGGTTTCATGTCAATGAATATTCAGCGGTGGTGGTAATCTCATACATCCACCAATTCTAAAACGAAGCTAAAACAGTAATGAGCACATCTGCAGAGACATCGATAAAGATCGACGCCCACGTGACACGTAATACAGGCAACCCATGAAACGCCATTGACAAGCATGTTTATAAAACTCAATCTGACCGTAGCAGTGGCGTGCCAAATATTCAAACAAGCTAAAAAATTGACACAACGCAACGTGGGAATTTACAACTACACCACAATATTAGTGTTTGCATGCCACTTTAGAACATTAAATTCACTGAATTCGCGAATGTCACTGGTCAAATTCCAGGGCCACAAGCGTTTTTTAATCTGATGGACAGCATCTAGCCATCACTGCAACAGACATAACACGTAAATTTGAGTGCGCAAACACTTAAAATAGACTCTTAACTGGTACAACAACTATTAATTGCAAGCACTCGCTTCAGTTACAGGTAAAGCCAACGCTACAGGGGAAATTTGCGAATACAGCCAATTCTATTGTTATAAGCTACAGTACAGAGTTAAACTTTTAAGCGGCTAACAGGTCCCCTGATATTAGGTAGGCAGATTAACTTAGTAAGCAATTATAAGTTTCCGAAGACCACCAAGGCGCTAGAACGGGGTTAGGCAATAGAGCATATAAAGGACGGGAAAATTAATATGCAATCGAAACGCTTTTTGACCGTGACAATCTAGTGCGCGGTGGCTTCATAATGTTTATACAAAGCCACAATACACTAGAACTGAAATTGATTTCATCACCCGATAGTGTTGTTTTGGTTTTTTTAACGTTACACGGCAAATATTGATTAGGTCGCGGCTAAACAATTTAATGATTCATGACTTTTGTTTGTAATTATTGTATTCCCTTGAACTCAAAATGTAAAATTCAAAAACAATTCATTCTATAGGCATCTAATTGGTGAGCAATAAGCGGTAGTGGTACTGATTTCCACAAGCATGCATGTTCCTTTAAAACGTGCAATGCGGAAAATCTCATAGTCTATGCATACTAAGCTCTTTGCAATTTATCTACGAGGTTAGCTTGAAAAGTATGTTAAAAAAAACAAGTAAATCACGTTTTACAATTTTATTATTTAATATTTTCTTTTTTGAGAGCTACATGTGTGGTCCATCGAAGCTTTCCATTCCAAGTAAAAAATTAATTGTGTCATAACTCTGCAAAATAGTCATTGACATCCTAATTCGAGGAAAATGTATTCCCACCGGCCAAATTTTTTATTTGGGGAACAAGAAGATATCAGTCGGATGAGGATAAGTCCGCAGAGTGTGGCAGGTGAAAAACCATTTCGATGCCCAATTCATTCAATATTGCCACCGCGACGCTCAATTTGTGTTGCTCTGCTAGAAGAATTTTTAACCTCAATTTAGGCAATTGTTCCTTCATTTCGTCTCTCTAGCAGTCCAGTAATTCTGCATAATACGCTCTCGATATTGTCGTGTCCATTTCCACGTAGTGCGTCATAATAATTTTTTGGGAAGTCCCCAAAATACCTACAGTTGCCATCGCCTTGCCAGCCAACAAAACGGTCTTTTTATTTTTTGGCGCACTTTCACCAACCGTCGTCTATTGTTTCGATTGTTACTGGGACTCTGGTGTGGAGTGGTAGACCCAAATTTTGTCGACAGTCACAAATAGACGCAAAAAAATCAAAAGATTATGATTAACGTATTCTATCCTAACCTACGCTAAGCTAACTTAACTTTACCTAACTAAATGTAATCTGTAAGAAGGTAAAAACTGATCGAATGATGATTTTTAAACTCAAAAAACCATTTAATTTTTTAGTGGGAAAGCTACACGACATTTTGAGAAGTGTTCTATTTGAATCCTGTTCCCTAGATCAGTAGAACGGTTTAGGATTTTAATATTTAAAAAAATGTATTGTTCTCCATGTTAACTGTCATACCCTACAACTTCGGATACGGGCGTTTTCGCACTGGAAAGTACATTTTTGGAATATTTTGTGGGGAAGACTTTTCATGGTAAGAATTTCAAGGCTATCAGGTGTTGTCGCCTCTAAACCGTAGTCCACGTTACTTGCCAGCAGTGGTGTTACTTTAGAATTGTGGCATCATCTTATGAAAACTTGCCATACTGTTCAAACTACCCTTATAGATGGAAAAGTTGACGTATATATAATATACATATAATCAATTTAGCGCCACCGCTTTCCTGTTGATAATAATAGACGATTTCTTAAAACTGGAAAGAGAAATTCATCCTCAGGTATATTGTCGACGTCCTTCCTAGCACTGTCTCGGATGGAACTTACCTTAAGTGATTTCTTACGACTAGAACCTTTTACACTCAACTACATGAAAGATTGCATGCAACAACCGTCAGATGAAAAGAAAACGTGGAGTAATTATAATTGACGTTAAAGATCAAAATTATGTTTGTACAATGATCACAGCTGACTTAATTAGTAAATCCTAAGCCCTACATGACGTCATAGCGTTTTACAACCTGCTAGATATTCTCATATCGGTAATCCTACTTAACTATTTACCGGATTATTAATTCGTAAAACGATAATGGCCGTTATATGAACGTTATACGAGGTCTTTCAAACGTACGTCACATAAATTTGCTTCCGCGGCACTATTTCACCTAGCAAAACTAATTGGTGTCTCTATTGATTTTACACAGTACCTTGCAACCTGATTCTGAATTCGAATGCTATAACTGGATTCCGAATGCTGCAGAAGACTTCGCGAGGCCCTTCTTTTAAAGATCTGGACTCCGTGACGCTAGAAAGGACGCCCGATTGTGGCGAGAAACTATCAAATGTTCCCAACTATTGGTTGAAAATGGAGCAGGCAATTAATTCGGCAATGTGCACGGCTGAAGCACTACGGGGATGAGAAATAGCTTGACCGATTTTTAACCAAGCTTGAAAGGAGAGGTTTTATGCTAAACACGTGTGTTTTATGGCTCATATATTAACCCTGAAGTGATGTTTACTATCTCTTTAATGTTTTAACGAGCGCTTTGATTGACATCCAAATTCCCGACAAGGAGACCGTCATATGAGCTCCGCGCAGCTGCGACCAACAGACTTTACTTAGTTGAAGGTGTCATAGCTAATCACATGCACGCCCGTCTGCTTGTTTAATTTATAAAACAACGGCTTCAGCTATCAAAGAATAGACTGCCAAAACACATGGATGGTGGTTTGAGAAGATAATGCCTGCAGCTGCCGGAATTTTTGCTGATGTGTATTAGCCCGGAAGATTCATATAACAATATAAGCGTCAAAGCTAAAAATCAACTTGCAAAATACAATATTACGTCTGTAAAACGACTGTGAAAAATCATTTTTCATAAATCACAGATCCACCAATATAGCATAGAGTACGCTAAGATTGTGGCTAGAATTGTACAAAACAAATTCGAATTACAACTACTACTGTTTGCAGAATTAGAATTGGGCGTAAAACTGTAAATGTTTTATAGTTGTTGAGGGTATATCGGCACAGCCGGCGTTTGTTAAGATCTATTCACCTTCCTCGCACACCAGAAAGTTGAAGATGCATTATTGCGATTTCCTCTAAATGAAGGAGGAATGGTTTTCATTAAGAGAACGAAATAGGTCACCTAGAAGGTTTGTAAAACGTCATGTTCAAACTACTTTCTTGATTTAAATTTCAATATTTTCAAAATTCACGCATTTGCAAATCGGTAAGCGGTAGTAGTGTGGATTCCTACAGAAAACAAGCAATAATTGGAAAAATAACAGCAAAATATTGCTTAGTTATTTCCTTCATCTATCGTAAATCCAGTAAGAGGCGTACTCAAAGCCTTTCAGAATTAAATTTGCAAATTTAACGTTAAAATACGTAGGCTCCGTCAACAACATTGAAGTAAGCAATACTTTGTTAAAATTTAATAGCCGGATACAATTAGGGTTTTCGCCGTAATTTATTACAGCCCGAAGAAGCTGTTTCACATGAGGAAATTTTCGTCGAAATAAAAGTTCCGGAAAGTATAATAAAAAGTTTTCCAACATCATCAGCATTAAGTGACTTCCACCGTCTTCATGTAAATTGGCTATCATGCCTTAAGCTGATCCATATTCAAGTAATATTTTTGAAATAGAAGAGCATCGCCCACGCTGGTTGCAGCTCCTGATTTGCTTAATTAAACCAGTTTATTAACAATATTGATATTTACTTCAAATAATTTCTATTAGATTATCCACAGTAAGGTATCAAGCACTGCGTGTTTCCTGGTCAATGATGATTTACCCAAAATCAGCCCATGTATACATCAATAAGGTAAAATGAAGCACAATATTAATTGTGTTATGAAGAGGTTATTATATGAAACTGCAGACCTAAATTTCAATTATGCATCAAAGCCTAATTGCAGCATACTAGCATACACAGCGCAATAATGCAGACTGGATCGAATTGATTCAATTAAGTTCGACCAAATTGGCAGGATATTTACTACAAATTGTTCGCTGTTGCAAACATGTAACACGAACAATATTTGCCATTTCTTGTCCTTTTACAGCAAGCACAACTTATATTGCTCAAAAAATCGTAAAACTATCACTAGACCCCGCCGGAGTTTGTGTTCGCGGAAATCTTTGAATATGCTGCCATAATAGACCACTCGCCTTTTTCAATGCAATAAATTGCCCGATAGCGCTCACCATGGATTTGGACAAAACAGATCAAATTTCCCGCTGCGCTTTCCCTTTTCCGAAGATGTGTTAAATAAAGCCGGCGCTGGGGAGTGCTTTACATCTTCTGTAATCTCAGAGGGCATTCGCTCCAGGTACGATATTTTGTTGAATAAACAGTTTGGATCTCGTTTGGAGGGCGTGACGAGGGGTTGGTCTTAACCAGTATCGATGTTGTACCTAATCAAAGGCTTCGTATCAGATACGAGAGTGAGTTTTATTAGTTACATAATGCGTCAGTCGATATTTAAGTTTTGGAGTGCCGCAAGACTCTAATTAAGGGCCGGTTAGTGTGAATGATTGCTTTTGATTTATTTCTCATTCATAGCTTTGTAGATCACTTCCGTTCGTTAAGACAGACATCCTTCGTATAACATATTCAACAATTTTACAAATGGCTGCGTTTGTCATTCCGTAGAACTTTAATGTTATGTAAACACAGCAACTTTTTCCTAGGCGTAAGATGAAACTACTGGATTAAGAATCAAACAAAAGTATTATACGTTACAAAACTCAAGTGGCAGTGGGCAGGTAATATAATGAGATCATCTGACGACAGGTGGTTAAAAAAGCTGATTTAGTGGAGGCCGAGACACTGCGGTAGACCCAAGACATGATGAAGAGACGATACTAAGAAACGGGGAAAAAATCAAGTGGCGACAACTTGAGGAGTCGTAAGTTCAGAGACGGAATACCTAAACGCTGGTTATGATGATGATGATGATGATGATGTATTGGAACCTTTGAAGCACCGCGAAGCACTAAATATGCCACCTAGCAATAAGCTAGGGATTAAGTGTTGAAGCTTTTTTTTTCAACCAGCAACTGTTCAAGCGTGTGTATTTTCACCACCTAACTGGAATTTGACGACACGTTAACTTAGTCCATACTTGGCTCATCAAGAAATTGCCTTAGGAATAACAATATGTTATATTACGATCTATACAAATTTAGAGTGACTGGCAGACGAGTTGGCGTTGGATCACCCGACAGAAGTGAATATTTTACTTTTCTCGTCGGCAATTAAGGCGCATGTGAGACACGATGCTACGGAGACGGTTCGCGTAAGGAGGACGGCAAGGCTGGAGCTGCGTTTGTCGCTTTTAATCAGGAATAAGAGCTACAAAGCGGTACATACATATCACGAAAAGGGCCCTAAATCACAAGAATCTCGGTGCTCTCGCACAGAAAGTCTGTGCATATGACGTAAGCCTAACGTAATAGCGCTCCAAGGTTACCATGGCCCTTCACGAACGAGTTCGACTCCACTGGGTGAAGGCAAACTCTGGCATCGAAGGCAACGAGCTCGGACGGGTTAGTAATGGAGGCTACAACGGACGACTGCGACATCAGATTTGATTTCGTACCCAAGGGCCTGGTGAAGCGCAGGGCGCCTGACCGTGGCGTGATGGGGCCAAAAGAAAATTTACTGAGTGGCGGGACCGGCACACGGTATAACTGCTGTTGGCCATGAAGGCTTCTGCTCGTACCTCGTGCGGATCGGGAAGACCGATGACGACGCATGCGCCTGCGGCGATAGCTCGGACCCAGCAAAACACGTCTTGTTTAGATGCCCGTTGGAAGAAGAGTACCTTTTCTAATTCAATAATTTCCTACTTTAGTCCAAAAACTTGTGAACTGAAGATTGGTTAAAAGCTAAACTTTGTTATAATTACCATAATTTAACAAGCATCAAAATTTCCAATACACTACGTGTAGATTTTGTTGCCATTTTGAGTGTATTTTCGGCCGTTACGCTCAGGAATCTTCTACGATATAATTAGTTATTAAATAATTCCCAATAGTCCATATAGTAAATTGAAACCAGGCGATAAGTGGTTTTTAAAAATGGGATGAGCTGCTACTATGAAGCTACTGATATATTAAAAGTTTAAAATATAAGATGGTCCACAAAGTCTTCGTCAAACGTCAATTGCCTCTTTGATCTCTACGTTCGACGTTTTTCATTTCTACTGCTACCTGTAATATTTATTTATTTTTTTACTCCACTTTGTAAGTTCCAGTACCTTTCTATTCTCCAGCATTATTTCTCATTATGTACATCGCTTGGATGGATTTAATAAGCTCTCACCTTTTTACAGCACTTTAATATGAGTCGGAAATTTTTATTTTTCGCAGCTTCGTTATTAATTTAATAGTGCTAAGGGCTGTTATGTGGAAGCGGAATTCTCTTTGATCCAAGTATCATCAGCAACCATACTTAATTTGCTCTTGTGCAGCAGACACTTAAAATTTTTATATTGTTCAATGCGACTCTTGCTGCAAGCACTACAGCTTTTCACGATTATTTTTAATAGATAACATTTATCAAATATACAAGAACATAAGCCCTTCGTAGTTTCTACGTATGTCTATATGTACGAGTACATACATTAAACCAACCAGATAAAATTATTAAAGAGCTAGACATCGTACGGCTACATGAAGAACAGAGTAAGGTGAATAATACATCTGCCTTTAGTGTTTGATAATATTTAATGGGGCGTACGGAATCTGGAAATAAATCGCGGCAAGCCGTGGAAACCATGCAAAGAGCAATATGAGGAAGATCCCCTCACGGAAGCGTTCAGTTGCGGCGTAAGCGACTGCTCAAGAGGAACTTTTCGCAAGGGGTGCAGACGTGTGACACCCATTTATTCAAAATCGCAACACTTCTTGCTGCACTCGTCCCCTTGGGTCTGCGTCCTGAGAGGCCATCGGCGTGTCCTAACTGCCTCGATATAAATCTAACTTCGTGGAGTGCCGCTTTGGCCGTATCTGCACCCTGGAAGCGCCGCACTCCGAAATTGCGTTATCTCCCTTTCGTCCTCGAAGTCCTCGTTCTGTGTGTTCTGTTGCCTAATAAACGTGTCGCTGTTCGTATGGCTTATTAGATAGAAGCGGCAGGAAGGGATAAGCTTGGAGACACTCGACTCAATTTCCTTTCGGGTTTCGTTGATGGTTTCGCACTTTCTGAAGGCCCCCGAAACAAAATATCGTGCCTGCGTCGACGACCGGAGAGGATGCTAGCGTGGGCCCTGCGAAAGGGCCGACGCGGCTCTCGGCAATTAAAGGAGGACGAGGCATCGGGACAATCGAATTTTTTCTAAATCGGGTAATTTGAGTTGCTTAGATTACTCCCGAAGTCGCTTCCTTTGGTCCTGATGGAAAATAGGGTGGCGATCGCTAAAGGAAACGGCAGATTGACTAGGGATCCTTCTGAGGAAAGAAATGAACCGTATTTAAAATTCATGATGAGCAAAGATAAGGGTATAAGTTACAGTTCCGCTAGGACTATCTCAAGGGTTACTTTCTGTAGACGCAGTACTAGTCAGAATAGAGACTTTTTGCCTCATGAAGTGTATCAAATATTTTCATCTACAAGGAAAATACATTTCCCCAGTGAGTATAGAAAGATGTGAAACTAGCTACTATTAAATATGCAGTTCGTTAAGAAAACAGTGCAAATAGATGCTGCCAGTAATAACAAAACAAGTATAAAACGCTTGCTCTAAATACGAACCAAAGATGCATTAACAGAAAGCTAAGTTTAATATTATGAGAAATCATATAGAATGCCTAAATGGAGGAGCAGACAAGGTACATCAATTTTACAACTTGAAAAGGCAGTATATGTAAAACGGCAGAATATATAAATACAATTATAATGTTAGAAGGGCAACAGATAGAATTCCAGGCCTTCTTTTCTCAGGGAATAGTTTCGCCAAGTCATCCGCACAAAAACAATAGAATAAGACATAAATAATCAAACAAATAACATTAGCAATACCGAATCAAATCTGTGGTAGACGTCAAAATACATATAAGCGCGCACACTTCAGTTTTAGAAGCCAGGATTTCTCCCAAGATGCTCTCTCCGAAATCTTGCTGATTATTTTGCCGGTGCGAGGCTTTAAACAAACGCCGCTGAAAAGTTCCAAGCGAGCGATTCGCGTGGCGTCCATCTCTCTACTTGAGGTGGAAACGGAAATATCCGAGGTGCATCCGGACCGGGTAATAGCTTGCGGGCGTACAGTGCTACAAACTTTTTCTCTGCCTCCAAGACGTCCCGACGTAGGTGGCGGAAGTGATTAATTTTTTGTATCGACTCCACCAGATCCTGGTCGGTGGGTTCCTGGAATCGCTGTACGCTGAGGTATGATATTTTTCGAGGTGAATGTCTGGACTGCCTCTGATGGCAACCTCGTACGACGTTGGCAATACTTGTTGAATTATTACATAAGGGCAATCTGTTCGTGGCATACATTAGCAGCGGCGTTGCTGAGCGAATGCGATGTGATCAGTACTCAGTACTAGATCTCCTTTTTTATACTGCGGTGCTTCTCTCTGGGTTGCTTATTCTTGTCCTGTTGCTGTTCCTGAACGAGTTTTGCCTGGCAGAGACTGTTTTTTATTAGAGCAGTGACTAATTGGTTAATCCAACGCTTGTCTGTCGTTGGGCCAAAGCTCGAGATCTTCACTTCACAAGACAATAGAACAAAATATAAATAAAACAATAGCACAAAACATAAATAAAAAACACAATATAAGTAATGGTGAAAGTCAAAATACATACACACTTAAGCCTTAGCGATAAGGATCTGTTCCGAAATGCTCTCATCGGAAGCTTGCTGACTGTTTTATCAGCGCAAGGCTTTAAATAAAAGCTATTAAAAAATTATAAGCGCGGCGTCCATATTTCGGCTTGAGTTGGAAACGCAAGTATACGGTATTCATCCGGGTCGTGTACTAGCGTGCGGGCGTACAATAAGAGTTAATCTATAACTGAAGCGTCAATGTAGAGCTTTTTTCAAGAGATCAAAGATACTACAAATGTCTGAGGCGTATATCTCGTGAAAAATGAGTCGCTACCACTTATCGCACAAGGGAAGATAGTCGTTAAACTTGGGAAGGCTATATACTTAGGGATGCGTCTAGTTAACAGCCAAACCTGTCGAGGGTGTAACCTTGATGACGAGTTTTAATAAGAGGATCTATATTGGAGGATGTCTGGCCGGCCATGATCTGCAACACCTCTTTGGCTAGTACTATAAAGTTCCCCGATAGAGTCGTATGTCTTGAGGCAGCCATAGGATGCTGGGGTAGCACAAACGGCCCACCTCTAAGCCTAAGTACGAGTAAACGTTTACCCTTCCCTTATAATCTAAAATCCAAATATTTACCCGCAGCCTTAAACCCGGCCACATAAAGATCTGAAGTAAGACCCAGAGTAGTTTCCAAAACTACACTAAACACCAGACTAGCTCTCCATAGCAAGGTAGACTTTCACTTCCAACTATCTTAGATAGTTTGTATTCATAAGAAAGCAAATTCCAAGATTTAAAGTAGAGCTGTAATTATCCCTGTGTTATACAAGAAAGTAGATCTTTCTCCCGGAGCTCTACGGCGGTTCCTGATGTTGACTATCAATAGGGCATCTTTTTTATTTCGATGTGTGTAGTACTTATTCCATATTGTTACGATTCCTTTGCGCATTTATTCGATTTCAATGTCTATGGTACTTAGTTCATATTTCGCGCGCTTGTGCCCCGCCTACTTTGGCTTACAGCCCAAAAAGTAGGTCGCGATTGTTTCCTCGGCGTTTTTTCCGGCTTGTCTGTGTTGGCGACATGAAGCCAGTTTAAGCGTCTTCAAAGTGTTCAGTGAATGTATGGACATGCAGTTTGATTTTTGTGTAGTGGTTACCCCCGCCTTTTCGGCGGAGTTATATTCCTGAACCATAAATTAGAGATGTTTCAATCACACGCCATTGTCGGCGGATTCTACGCTTGCTAATTTACTTTATTCTCACATAGCCCAGAAAACCTCTGGGTAAATAAAGGAAGCCTTCTTCGGGCTGTATTTAAATTCACCCTTGTTCTATTGTGGACTATTTTCTCCTTATAGCAGTCGGTGACGAATCATAGGGCAGAATTTGCAGAGGTGTTAGCTTCCATTGCATTTGGATGCGGATGTCACACAGAGCATGGCCTTGTCCCGTTCATATCTACCAGTCGCGCCACTCCACACTTTTTGCATGAATATTATCGAGAGCAGGAAGAGGCTCGAATCCTGACGTAAAGTTGGGAATATACAGTTCGCTCCGCGAGCTTTGTACCTGCAAACACACAATACGTTTCCTCCCAATCCATGGAGTAAACACCTCTGTATTATCGCCTTACAAACTATTGCGTTATTATACTAATATACTGTGATACCAGCTTTGTGGTTTTGATTTTTTTCTGGCTACCTGTACTTGAGTTGAGCTCTTTCAGAATATTTTGTGCTACTTGAGTGTACGAATTCTCATTGGATGCTTGGATACCCTTGTCGTTAATTGGTAAAAATTCGTTGGCGCCCTTTTGGCTTTAATCATTTGAGTTAGTGCTTAAAGAGCTGCACGCCGTCTTTCTGACTAGCCGGCCGACAATTCAATCGATATAGTAATAAAGTTTGTATTGTTTTGAAAGAATTAAACGACGAATCGTTTGGATGCTAACAAGGTTCGAATCTTACCAATGACGCTATTGCGCTTCCGTTAGTTAACCATACTTTTTCATAATTTTCGACAATGTGAAGACTTACTACCTTTTCATTAAAGGAAATCGAGTAATGATGTAAAATCTAAAAAGTCAGTATAGGTTGATAGATTAAAAAGCACGCTAAGAATAATTCAATTAGTAACCTGGACACGTGATATGCGAGTTTAAGGAAATTGGCGTATTTCCAGATTACCATTTAATAAATATTATTACGTCATGAAGTTTCTCTTGGTTACTTTAAGATCGCATAATAGTTATTTATGTATCGGGAGCTTAAAACAGGCGTTTTTGGCCAGCGACGTGCAGTGCCAAAGAACAGAACGTTACACCTGAGGTACATACAACACTTTTTGGATGAAGAAGAGCCACAAATTATTTTTTAATGTAGCGTAACTAAGGTGATCAAATTTGTATTAAAATGGTCATGGCGTAAAGTGTGCCCTAGGGCAAATATTATGCACCACTTTCTCTGCACTCAACATTGGCTCGTGTTGCAAACTTCGTTCCGGTGTAGGAAATTCTACTATTCACACTGATTATGTGAATAGCTATTATAAATGTTTATTATTTGTGCATTCAGCGGCCAGCTTCACATGGCCTTTTATAGATTGACCCAGTGAATTTTAGTTTGTGTTTTCAATAGAAATGCATTCGAACTGAACAAACGCCAATGAATAGCGATGTTAAATATTTTCGTATTTATTTAAGCTAAATATTTAACAGTGGCGTTGTCATTGTGCAACCTCATAATTGCTTTTATTGCCCAATATTTTCGCTTGGACAGACACAATAAACTTCTAGCAAAAAGCAACGTGACAATGGTGAATGAAACAAAACTACTAAAACTGAATATTTCCACAACGTTCGCTCCAAGCCAATACAATTTTAGTTGCCCGAATTCGACACAGCCGGTAAAGCTGCACGACTTGAAGTTTCTTGATTTGTTCCGAAAGGTGCAGATTAACGCACATCACTTTGCGGAGTTTTCCGGTAATGCAATACCTCCGCGGAAACGAGGTGTTTAAATAAACGGGAATTAAACGGGCGGGGGATCCGAGCCGTCGCCCGCAGAGAACAACATATCTGTTTTCATAAAATGGACGGGATTTAGTCTTAGTTTCCTTTTTGCGGAAAGTTAAGAGAGCTGGATTCGTTGCGCCGCTGACAATATCACACAAAGCCGCGGAAAATAAAGTCTCCGACGCTGAAACAAAACGGAGACACAATATAAGTTTTTGCCGCGAGCGGACAAAACGAACAAGGCGAGTGGTGCA